>CANSZD010000505.1:0-125000 GCA_947648045.1 Beta corolliflora | reverse complement strand
TCTATTGTATCATCTTCTGAAAACTTACTCATATGTTCTTATTTTTTAAAAGATTGATATTAGGCAAAAGTTTCATTGAAGTCACAATATGAAACAATTAGAACATGCAATTAAACTTTTTAGAACACATTATTGAACTATTTAGAACATAAGATAAAATATTTTGAACAAGGGGATCACTTATTACCCCTTTGATTTTAGCTCTATAACATGTTTCATTGCACCTTCATGGCTTCATTTGCTCTTGCCTTCTTTTCTTGATTTTCTAGGCTTCCATCTTATGGCCGGTACAAGTAGAAATGTCTTTGAATGCTTTTTTAATTTAACATCACAATTAGAGGCCAGAGCAATACTTATCATGGTCTTATAAGATTGATCAGTAACAATCTTATTATGTGAAGTACATTATATTCTAGAACAATACGATTTATATATCAGAACATGTTGTATATATTTTAGAACATAGAGATTGAGTTTTAGTATTCAATGACATGTTTTTAGGTAAGATGATTATTATTTACTTTGATGATTTTTTTTGGAACATATGAAATTTCTTTAGAAACATATAGCTAAATATGTAGAACTTAGATTTGATATTCATAACATATGATATATATTTTAGAACATTAGTTGTAGTAGTTTAGAACATTACTTGTAGTAGTTTAGAACATTAATAGTAGTAGTTTAGAACATTACTTGTAGTAGTTTAGAACATTACTTGTAGAAGTTTAGAACATTAATAGTAGTAGTTTAGAACATTACTAGTAGTAGTTTAGAACATAGGGATTGAGTTTTAGAATTCAATGACATATTTTTTAGGTAATATGATTATTATTTTACTTTGATGATTTTTTTTAAACATGAAATTTCTTTAGAAATATATAGCTAAAAATGTACAACTTAGGTTTGATATTCAGAACATATGATATACATTTTAGAACATTACTAGTTGTAGTTTAGAACATGATTCATTTGCTCTTTGAACATTATCACTTAATTCTGGAACATCATACATTATGCTTAAAATTTAAAATGAAACATTATGTTAATTTGATTTCAGATTATTTTATGTACGGATAAATACTTTCCTTCAACTGCTACATTTGAAGATAGAATTCCTGCATTGCTAGAAAGGATGAATGAAGAGATGGAGCACGCCAATGTCCCCGTATCCCAAATGACTGATCTGGTAAGTTCTTAAAATAAAATATGCTTGCAGTGATTATGTTACATGTCAACTAATAACACAATTATATATGTGAAAATTCCATCATTAGGTATTTTTTCCAATAGTAGCGTCTGAGCACTACTATTTGCTTTGCGTCAACTTACTCGATAGCACAATCGACTTGATAGATAACAAAATACTCCAACCCGGCATCTCCTTTCAGAAGAAATACAAGAATGATCCTAAGACTTTGGTAACATATTTTTATACATAATTATACAATCTTCAACTTATATACCATCTACTAATGGGTTTACATCTTTTCAGTTGAGGGGATATGCAAGATTTTTTCATCAAACAGGTTCTCGAAAGGATTGCATAAGTGGTTTCAAAACAAGAACATTGAAGATGAAATGGAGGAGTAATTCAAATGACCATGATTGTGGAGTATTTGTACTTAAGCACATGTAGACATATCATGGGGAAAAAGATTAAAAATGGGAAAGTGGCTTGGAAAAGGATAATGTGACTACTAATTTTCAACTCTTTTTTTTTATAATATTAGTATAGATATTGTTGTTTCTAATATTTGAATATGTTTCATTACAGACTGATCAGTTGAAGAGATCGAGGGTAGAATATTGTGGGAAGATTCTTGCACACAAGAGAAATGAAGAACATCACGTTTTGATTTCAAAGTCAAGGGAATGGGCAAAACTCCATGAAATATAATGTTATCAATGTAATAGTTTAGAACATTACTAATAGTAGTTTAGAACATTACTAGTAGTAATTTAGAACATAGGGATTGAGTTTTAGAATTCAATGTCTTTTAGGTAATATGACTATTATTTACTTTGATGATTTGCTTTAATCCATGATGGTTTCTTAGTTTTATATGAACATTGTTGTTTTCTAAATAGAAAGAAAATCAAATCACAAATTTGTTTTTAGAACACAACAAGAATTATTTAGAACATATAAAGAATTATTTAGAACACAACAACTATTTGGAACACAATAAGAACGCTTTATAAAAAAAATTTCATTTATTAATATTGTACTTTAAAATAATAACAACTTGGTCAGTGGTTAAAATTTTACTATATGAACTTGAGGTCACGGGATCAAAACCTATTCAATGCAATTTTTAATTTTTTATTGTACATGGATTACATGAACATCATTTGTTTATTATCAACAAAATATGCACAAAACTTAGCATAAGAAAAAATGATGTTATAAAACATGTCCAAAATTAATAGTGAATCGAAAAAAGTTTTTTAGGTAATATGATTATTATTTACTATAATGATTTTTTTTGAAAAATATGAAATTTCTTTAGAAACCTATAGCTAAAAATGTACAACTTATGTTTGATATTCAGAACATATGATATAGGTAATATAATTATTATTTACTTTAATGATTTTTTTTGGGAACATATGAAATTTCTTTAGAGACCTATAGCTAAATATGTACAACTTAGGTTTGATATTCAGAACATATGATATACATTTTAGAACATTATTAGTAATAGTTTAGAACATTACTAGTAGTAGTTTAGAACATTACTAGTGGTAGTTTAGAACATGATTCATAATCCATAAAACATAGAAATATATTCTAAACAAGAATACTTTGTGATATATAAAACATAAATATAAGTTCTAAACACACATAAAACACACACATATGTTCTAAAAGTATTGTACTTCTCTTAAATTTCACATAATCAATTGACTTTGTTAGGACAATTTCGAATATCATGGTAACCAAATTCACCACAACCTCGACATAACCTCTTCTTCTTTTGGCTTTACTCAATTGCTTTCTCTTTATCACCCTTTAACCTTTTTCCACTCCCAGTGCTACTAACTCCATGTGCCACATGAACACCAGTGCCTTTGTTCTTTGAAATTTTAGGAGGTTTAATCAAAATTTCACTCGGAGCACTAGCTCCTATCAAGGACACAATATCTTGCACTTTGCTAGCGTATTGTTGTTTGAATTATTCTTTGCACACTTCTTAACTTCTAAATCCAACCTCAATGCTTAAACTTTTTCAACAGATCACTAAGATCATCTTCATTACTCTCTGCCAAGCTAACACAAGTATGAATCTCCGACCACAAGTCATTCAATAATCTTTTATGGTCAACTGCTTTTGCACATTGTTCCATGATATTACCTTCCAAATCAAAGATTGGCTTTTTAGTGGCCAAAGTAGTCCATCGATTGAGTACATATTGTTCAGGAATCTTGTCAAACCTTTTTGATTTCCAAAACCAAACCATGTGCCTACATGGAATGCCTTGCCTCTCAAACAACTTGCAAGATCATGTCGTTTGATTCTCAGTACAATTAAATACAACCTCAAATCTTCTTATTCGATTTCCTTCATTTACTACAGCAATTTCCTAGCCATTTTCTTTCTTCAACTCATCAACACCACAAGCAAAACATGGAAATTCAACTTCATCTTGAAATTCATAAAAAATCGAAGTAGTATAAATTTCCGAAGCATGCTTCCCAATTGCAAGTGGTGTCTTACACTCATGAGATTTATGTTTAGAATCATTGTCATTCTCACCTTGAGCATGCCTTTGAGCATCCATTGCACTTTCAAACCTCATATAAAACTCAACAAGAGTTACACGAGGGTTGAGAAAGGAACAAAAGAAATTGTTCTCACTTTCTGATCTTGAAGTTGTTCTCGTAATTCCTCCCATAAATAAGTAGGAATCCACATTTCTCTCATGTCATACATGTCGCATAGCCAATCATTGTTTCTCAAATCAAACTCATCAATCACTTTCTTCCATTTAGCTTCAATTTCTATAGGCTCAATTTCTAAGCTCCACACACAAGAAGAAAGCTTCTTTAGGAAATCAGTATCTTGACAAATTGTGCGCCCTACTTTATCAGGAACCTTCTTCATAATATGCCACATACAAAATCTATGATCAGCCTTCTCAAACACATTATTAATAGCAATCTTCATGGCCGGATCTTGATCCATGATCAAGCAAGTTGGCTCATTATTCCCCATTGCTTTAAGAAATGTTTTAAACAACCACTCAAAAGATACTATATCCTCCTTAGCAATGAAACCAGCACCAAAGGAAACATATCTTTTGTGGTGATCAACTCCCGTAAAAGGTCCAAAAATCATGTTATACCTGATAAGAACACAACAAGTACAAGTTAGAACACATAAATACATATCTTGAACAAATGAAAAACTATTAGTACACAACAAGTACAAATCAGAACATATAAAGATTTAGGTTTGATATTCATAACATATGATATACATTTTAGAACATTACTAGTAGTAGTTTACAGCTTAGGGATTTAGTTTGAATTTAATGACATGTTTTTTAGGTAATATGATTATTATTTACTTTCATGATTATTTTTTAAACATATGAAATTTCTTTAGAAACATATAGCTAATATGTAGAACTTAGGTTTTGTTCGGAACATATGATATATATTTTAGAACATTAATAGTAGTAGTTTAGAACGTTACTAGTTGTAGTTTAGAACATTACTAGTTGTAGTTTAGAACATGATTCATTTGCTCTTAGAACATTAAAATGAATATTTCAAAACATAACAAGTAAATATATGAAATATAGTAGCATATTATTTAAAATATAAATTTTATCATGTCATACCTATTTGTTTGGAATGTGGTATCAAAAGAGAGCATGTCCCCAAAGAGAGCATAATTCTTTCTACAAATTGGATCCGCCCAAAAAGCTCTACAAAGACAACCTTCTTGATCAACCTCATAGTCAAAGAAAAATGCACTCCATAACAACTTCTTCAATTTGAAGTTATCCACAAATATTTGAGCATCTGACCCTTCAATATATGCCTTTAAATCTCTTGAAAAGTTTTTGAAATCTTGTTTAAAAGCCCCTACATTTTCATATCCACCAACATATTCCTTCATCATTCTATAAGTTTTCACGGGACCAATGTTCACCTACATCATTAAAAGAAAAATTTGCAACATAAATATATACATTTATAGAAGATAGATTACACCAAAGAACATTAACATGATTCACACACCTTTGAATTATCAACAATCATCTTCTTGTGTAGAATGTTCATTTTCCTCCCTTCTTTCGGAAATTCATTACAACTTGGAGTGTAAAGAGGATGATTATGAGCCTCCCGAAATATTGTATCAATATAACTTCCACCATTACAATATTTTAAAACCATTTGAGCATTGCAACCAACACGAGTGATCAACCTTCTTCTACTAGTTTTAACTTCCTTAGTTTCATCCTCTTTACCCTTGGAAACATCATCAACCTTTAAGTTTCGTTTCTCCTTATAACCGACTTTATTGCATACAATATATTGAAAAGCCACAACATTCTTTTTTTTCTTTTTGGTAATGGTTGATAATCTAGTATTAAAACCAGCAACAGCTGCATATGCTTTATAGAAAGCTAAACCCTCATCGATACTAGAAAATTTCATCCCTATAGAAGGTATCAACTCATTGAGGCAACAAGAAATCCACAATTTTGTCCCTCCAGGACTTAACATGGGAACTGCTTGAGGAGTACGACACATATTTGCATTGCCAGAAGTTGTTGCTGCAAAGAAACATAGATAATATTTCTAACATATCTATTTACTATACATATCATAATTATTATTAGAATAATAATACCCTTAACGTAAAATGATCTTATATAAGTAATAAAGAATATGATCGTAAATACTATGAATGATTATTAAGAAGAATTTTTAAATATATGCAACTTTCATTTATAAGATAACAATTAAATATTAAAACATAACAAATGAAATAAGGAATTTCACCTGATTCAATATCTTCAGTTAAGACGATAGTAGGCTGCATATCATACTCAACCAAAGGTTGAATTATAGGAACTGATTGATCACTATTCACAACTACATCTACAAGGACATATGAATTTAAGTTCGAACACATACAATACATATTTAGAACATAAGCAATTAAAGTTTAGAACATGAGGAACGAAAATTTAGAACATTACAAATTGACATATCAATTAGTAAAAAATAATCATGATTTAAGAACTGATGAAGAAGATCCAACTTCCATATCTGAAAGAAAACGGAATACTAATTAACCTAATAATTATTAACCTAAAAATGAAGAAGATTACCAAGAGAATCAAGAAAACGACATTGAGAAACTAAGCCTGCAAAACTATCGGCATTGAGCAACTAATTAACATGTTGATCCACATTTCATATTCATAGCCATCTTTTCGCACAAAAGGAGAGTACCTAAATTAGAATAGATTTATAGTACTTTTTGACCATTTAGTAATTAATTAGAATTTTTTTACTTAATATTTGAAGTAACAGTCATTGACCAAGGGGAAAAACTAGCATAACTTACTCCGGAAGCATAAGCTTCTCCTATAATAGGAGATTAATATTCTAATTGAAACAATTTTTAAAAACAGAATAAATAAAGCACAACTTCATCCGAGAAAAGCTTAATGACGGATCCAATTGCAACATATTTAAAGCATTGTGGTAATTACTTCATCTCAATGCTATTTGTAGAATTGCAATTGCTTAATTTCAATGCCAATCACAAACCAGTTAATACTTAATAGAAGGTAGTAGACTCGGAAAATTTCTCGATGAAAGCATAATCCACTCTAGTACTATGCCAACAACTCCAGCATAACATGGCAATTCAGATCAGTAAAAGTATGAAACTACTCATCATAGCATTCCGCCAATGAAATTCAACATAAACAACATAATTTGTTGAGTAAGAAAAGCAAACATATTAAAAATCAAAACAAATTTTTTTTGAATGAATGGTGGGAAAATAAAATTATAATACTACCTCATATTATGGTTAGTATCATATTACTACATCATATTAATTTTGGTGGGACCCTACTACGGGAAAGATCAAAGCTTCAAATGAATGGTGGGAAAATAAAATTATGGTTAGTATCATATTACTACATCATATTAATTTTTTGAATAGATTTATTTTGTATAAGTTAAATTTTATAATACTACCTTTGCATTTTGTAGGAGAAACCTGAAGTAAAAAAGTTTCGAAATAAAGGACTAGCTCCCGAGATAGAATATATATGGAATAGGGTGTATCAAGATGGATATGCTACTGGTGAACATGTTGTGTCAGCAAGTATTGACCCATCGAGTGTGATTGTGGTTAATGTGGAAGATAAAGAAGTGGTCAAGAAAACCATGACGGTGTTAATGAAAATGATCAGAGCACTCAGGATGCTATTTACCCTGAATATAATCGTGACTTAGATAATGTGGATAGTCAAGGGCCAAATTTTTATAGCAATTTACTGAAAGATGTCTCATCCCAAGTACCTATTTTTTCTGTTAGTGGTGATTGGGGTACGCAAACACCTGATTTAGGTGTTAGTGGTGGTTCTAACACTCAAATTCCGAATGCTGATTCTCAGGATACTACCGGTAGTGAGCCCTCCAACCTTGTTCTAAGCAACCTCAAAAATGTGGTACAAGAACTGCAAAATCCATACCAATGAAACGTAAGGGAAGACAATCTAGTGGATCGGCTATGTTTTCTAGTCACATTAACACTATGGTAAACACTTGTAGTCGAGCTTTGGAATTAATGGAGTCAGATGCTGATCATCTTGGTAGTGTAAATGCACAACGCACATATAATGATACTAGTATTGATGCAACAATGACTATTATTAATGGCATGTGTACTTCTAGATGTGGCCTTATAAAGCATAGTGACTTATGGTGCTTTTTAGTTCGTTTGATCGAGGACGGTGCGAGAAGAGAAATTATCATAAACATGGATGATGATGAATCAAGGATGACTTGGTTGGATTACATGCATACTCAACGCATATGAATGGTTTCATGTTAGACTCATTTAGTTGGTTTTATGTTTTAGTTTCATTTCAAGGTTACAAAATTAATGTAGTCAATATGACTAGTAGTTTGTATTACATGTTATTGTTTTATTCGCGGACACTCGTGAGTGACAAAAATTGAATTATGTTTTTGTGTGTTATAAAATTATATGCATGTTTGATTAAAAATTTCCAGTCTTATTATATGGTTACTAGGTACACACGATGGACATTGAAAGGATAAAGAAGAAAAGACATAAATTATTTTGGGTGCTAACGACTTGTAATACATGTGCTATAGCAACATATTTTTGTAAGTATATCTACAAAGAACCATGCATGACTTCCAACCAAACAGGAGAATTGGATGAACGATGTTTTAAACGGAAATTACATACGATGCATAAATTCTTTTAGGATGGAATCAAGTGTGTTTAGAAAATTGTGTGAAGAACTATATCTTACATATGGACTGGAACCAAGTAAGAAAATGACTGTTGTTGAAAAAGTCGGTATATTTATCTATACTCTTGCATTGGGTATATCTAATAGAGAGGTAGCAGAACGATTTCAACGTTCTGGTGAGACTATTATTAGAGCATTTCATGAAGTTCTAGAAGCAATTAGTGGTCGAAGTAGGGGTTATATGGGTCTTCCACGTGATATAATAAAGCCAAAGGATAGAAGCTTTCCAGTTTTACCAACTCAAATTGAACATGACTCAAGATACATGCCATATTTTAAGGTATGACTTCATAAACTCAGATTGAGATTTTATAATTATACAATGTAATTAAATATTGGCATAATATTACACCCTTATCATAGTCACTTAAGCTTATTTATCCTTCATTATTTCTAAATATAATAGGATGCTATTGGGTGCATTGATGGCACTCATATAAATGCATGCATTCCTGAGGCACAACAACTGCGTTATAGAGGAAGGAAAGGAATCCCTACTTTTAATGTCATGGCTACATGTGATTTTGATATGTGTTTCACTTTCATTTCTGTTGGATGGGAAGGATCTGCTCATGACACTCGTGTTTTTCTTCATGCACTTCACACACCAGAATTTAACTTTGCACAACCACCTGAAGGTATATAGGATCTTCTTTTAATAATTACTTGAAGTTTTATAGTTTTTAACCCATTGTTTTATTAATCTGTTACATATAAGTATTTGGTTGATAAAGGATATCTAGATAGAAAAGGCTATTTGGTACCATATCCAAAGACAAGGTATCATAAGGATGAATTTCAACATGAGCCACCAACTAATGAAAAAGAAGCTTTCAACCGTTCTCATTATTCCCTTCGAAGTTGTATCGAGAGATCATTTGGAGTTTTGAGAAAAAGATGGAAAATATTACGGCAAATGCCACAGTTCGGTATCAATACTCTAATTGATGTCTGATGTCATAATGGCCACCTTTGCCTTACACAACTACATACGAAAAAGTTCAACAAAGGACCTTATGTTTAGTATGCTCGATAATAATCCGGATTATATGCCAAACGAAGAAATCCCGGACGTTGCTAATTACAGAAGTAGCGAAACATCAAGAGAGACTTATAAGGAGATGGATTTGGTTCGTGACTGTATTTCTAGTCAAATATGGAGTAGAAAATAATTTGTTATTATATTTTACAAGTATCGTATTTTTTTGTATTATGACGGTTTCTACGCATAATATGATAGTATAAATTTATAGAATTTTGTTTCATAATTGCTTATAGAGAAGTAGCGAAATATTTTTGTTCAAGTGAGTTATAATTTCAAATATTTATATTGTTATTTTAATATTTAAATACATTGAAATAAATTAGTGTTAAAATATATATAATAAAAAAATTACAAAATTGAAATAATTAATCAACTTATGCAACCAGTTCTGCCAAATAGTTAAACTAATCAGCTACCTTATCAGTTTCAGCTATACCTTATCAGTTTCAGCTACCTTATCAGTTTCAGCTATGTTTCAAGTAGTATTGCCAAACAGAGCCAATCTATGACTTGAATTACTCTAATTTTGAGCCTGGATTTGCAATTCGCCCTATAGGACTTTTAAAAATTGTGTATAATAAATATGCATTACTGTAGACACATAATCGTGTCTCCCCATTTAAGGATTCGATGATGAAACATACCGTGGTCTTAATTGGTCCGACCCAAGCAGAGGAGTCTGAAAAGCCATTCAAAACCATTTCGAAAAGTGTTAAAGTCCTATTTTAAAGCCCAATTAATTATTCATGATAATTAATTGTATTTGAGCCCAATTATTTGAAAAGCCCAATTAATTGATAATTAATTGATATATTTTAATATATCAATATTTTCAAAAGAAATTTTTTATAACTCAAAATCAGATTTTATCCCATAAAATCAGATATCCGTAGTTAAAAGATAAAAGAAAATCTTTTAAAACGCGTTTTTATCAAAAAGTGTCAAAAGCAAGGCGGTGCGCTGAGCGCAGCTGACTGTGCTGAGCGTAAGGCCAGCGCTGAGCGCACGTGTCCTGACACGTGGGCTTCCACGTAAGCTGCGCCTAGCGCATAGACTGTGCCAAGCGCACCAGAACTGCCACGTAGACTTCTGTTTCATGTAGAGTCCTACGTCAAGCGCAGTTCTCTGCTTGAGACGCGGATTTTCTTTCTTATCTTGTTTAAAGCGCGTACCACGTGTATGCTTTTTACTGGTCATGCCGCGTCATGCGCTTGACACGTCAGCTGCACCAGACGCAGCTGGCGAGTGAAGCGCAGTGTCGTTTGCCCTATAAATAGGCCTGTTTTTCGTACATATTTAAGGACAGATTTTTCACATAACACTCGATGAATACTTTACGAACACAATTACGAATTCTCTCTACGAACTACAAAATCTCCCTACAAAATTCATACTTTGAAACACAAAACACATTCAATCTACATACTTTCATACATTCAGATTTTTAGGCTTCACGGTTGCTCGTCTCGAAGGTTGTCAATCTCTCAGACCCAAGCCACGGTATAATCCTGAGGGTCCTTAAATAAATTATTTTTATATTAAAGTTACTAACAGTTTTCTTTCGTGATGTAGATCTTTAATGTAAAATCGCTCTACTGTATATTCTAACCTCTTTTCTATACTTTCTTTTATTTTATTTTATTATTATTCATGCCTTTGTATATTATATGCTTGCCTGATCAGTCTGTTCATATTATATGATTGTCCCTGCATTATTTCTTTTATCACCCACGTGTTATTTTTGCTAATCAAAGACCTAAGGACTGTTCTAATTATTAATCAGATTAATTTGGACAACTTGCTAGGTTCCCTGTAATATTGATTGCATAATAACTTATCACTAAAAAATAAGTCTTTTATGTGTTTCCTGAACCTACTTAGACTAATTATTTTTAGGGTGTATAAAAATATTATATGATTATTCTTTGGCATAAAATCTGTATTGAATCGATATTTAGTAGAGGCCAACTTTGGGCGAATGTGGTTCATTATGACTATATTCGTACCCTCACCTCCGAACTCAATCTTTGGTTCATTTTGACCATCTATGGAGTCAGGACGGGAAAATCTACATTGGATAATTTGTCCCAACGGTTTTCCCATATCCAATTAGGTTTATGATTCTTCCTAAAAAGAATTATTGGCGACTTCTTTCAAAACAATTTTCAATAAAACTTTTACAATGGGGTAGTCAAATACAAATACGCGCTCATCCCGCGTAGGCGAAATAAAAACACGCCTACAATTTGGCGACTCCACTGGGGAGGATTTTAATAAATTAATTTTTTAAATGAGTGGGTGAAACTTGAAAAATACGATTCATTCTTATTTGGATTTTTTGATGGGAATAATCCCACCTTTGCCCGATCTCTCCAAAACAGTCCCACCTTTCATAAATTTAGGAATAATCCCACCTTTGTGGGAGATTTGTCAAAAAAAGACCTTTTTACCGGTCACTTGGGTTCAAAAGGTGATGACTCACCCTTTAGGTTTTTTTTTTAAAAAAAAACACCCTCCCACCCCCCACAGGCAGCCAGCCACCCTCCACCCGGCCTTCGTCTCCGCCCACCCATTTCTCCCGTCCTCGTCGCCCCTCCCTCCGTCGCCCCTCCCCCCGAAGAACCGCAAATAAAGAAAAGGAAAAGGAGAAAGAGGGGGTTTGCGAAATTAAGAGGAAGAAGAAGGGGTTGGGGGTTTGCCGTGGAAAGAGGGAGCGCAGTCTGCAGGGGGAAGCGTGCGCGAGGGGGTTTCATGGGGAGGGGGTTTGGGGGGAAGTGCGGGGGGGAGGGGGTTTGTGGGGGGAGGGGGTTTGCGGGGGAAGCGCGGGGGAAGGAGGTTTGCGGCGGAGGGGGTGGGGAGAGACGAAGGGAGAGGAGAGGGGGGGAGGGGCGACGGGGAAAGGGTTTAGATGGGGGAAAGGGCGGCGACGAAGGGTGGGGTGGGGGGCTTGCTGCCTGTAGGGATCGGAGGGGGGGGGACTGGGGTTTGGTATGGGGGTGGGACCGGGTGGGGGTGGGGCTGCAAGGTGGGGGCGCAAGGGTGGGGTGGTGGGGTCGGGCAGGGGGGGGGGGGGACATGGGTTAGTTTGTGGGGGTGGGGGGGGACCGAGGTTAGTTTACCGTGGGGGTGGGGGTGGGGGTGGAGTGGCTAGGTGGTGGTTGTTGTGGAGGAAAAGAAACTGAGGAGGGAGAAAAGAGAATAACCTACATTTACAGGTTACCAACAGGTAAGGGTTCATTTTGAGCAAACACACCCTAATGATGGGATTATTCCCAAATTTATGAAAGGTGGGACTGTTTTGGGAGGATCGCTCAAAGGTGGGATTATTCCCATAAAAAAACCCTTCTTATTTTTATGCCTTCGAATAATATACAGTTTTGCATATGCTTGGCTATTGTTCAGCCACCATAAGGACAATCTACCTTGCCTCATTAGCACATGTTCTATGTGTGAGGTCACCCCCGGGGGGTTTGCGCTTTGTCCTTCCAAAAAGCTCCCTGAGCGATAGAGTTGGATCTTAGTCATAAGCAAACCTACCCAACCATGGCATTGTTGTCTTATTCCTGACTTGAGACTGGAGTGCGTCTTACACGTGGCCACCTCTTTAAGCAGGGGTACGAAGCGTGGGATCAATCTCTTAGTCATGGACCCTTTCAGACTGAACCTAAACCTAACCAATAGTTTCAAACATAAAACTGGACTTTAGGTTGGAACTTTTGCATCCATGTTATATGACATTTGCCTGTGATTGTAATTCTTGCCAGTTATTATCCTGTCAATTTGTCATTATTATGCGTCGTTCCTAAAAATCGCGTCTAAACAAAATCATCAATTGGCCAAAACTTCGACTAAATCCCCGAAAAACGTGTCGGGGGAGTAGTGTGTTAAGCGCATTAAGTTGCGCCTGGCGCACCACTCCCGCGCCAGACGCACGACTGTGCGTCGCGCGCAGCAATGCTGCGTGGCACGCAGTCTGTGCATCGCATGCTTTTCCTTGATTTATTCGTCGTAGTGGTCGATCTTATGTTCTGTCCTATGTTCGATCTGTCTGCATTCGCGTAATAAAAAATGGTCATTTTAGGAATCCCACCTAGTTCAAAAAACTCACTCTTTTCATGCAAGGTTGAGTTTGTCCTAAAAAAAATGCATCTAAAATGGTCATTATAGAGTTAGAGTTGTCATGGATGTCTACCTCTTCCCACTTTCTCCCTGCTGTTCAACTAATCTTCCCTATCAATTCTACCTTACCATATTCAACAATTTCAAAAATTTACTTTTTTTCAAAATCAATCCTACACCCTTTTCTAGTCTACTCTTTTTCAAAAGCATTTACTTAACACCATCATATACACGAATTTTACAAAAAATTAATCCATCATCTTTTCCTAACAAAAGATAAAACAAGGGGTTCCTTTGAAAAACGAATTTCAAAAATTCTAAGCCCATTCTAAGCACCTTCATTCAATCCAATCCAATCCAATTATCCAAATCCAATTCCTTGCATTCATTCTAGGCCCATATGCATTAGAGTCCATTTTGTGTTCATCCTAGGCCCGTCTAAATTTGAGTCCATGCATTCATATTAGGTCTGCTAGCATTAGAGTTCATCTTAGGCCCATATAAGTCTAGTTCAAATCAAATCTAGGCCCATTTGCATCTTTATGTGAACCCTAGTCTATGTCAAGCCCAGTCCAAGTCTATTCCAATCCATTTCCAATGTCAAGCCCATGTGCATTTTCAAGTCTAACTTCAAATCGTTATAGGACTAAAGGTCCATATAAAGCCCAACTCATTTCCAAAGTCAATCCAGTCCAATTCCAAATTCATATTGGACGAAGTCCAAACCATTAAGTCTAGCGAAGCTAGCATCCCTGTAAGACCGTAACGGCACCCATTTGACTTAGCTAAGCTAGTCATCCCTGTAAGACCATAACGGCACCCCTTTGACTTAGCTAACTAGTCATCCCTGTAAGACCTTAACAACACCCCTTTGACTTAGCTAATCTAGTCATCCCTGTAAGACCCTAACGGCACCCTTTGACTTAGCTAAGCTAGTCATCCCTGTGAGACCATAACGACACCCCTTTGATTTAGCTAAGCTAGTCATCCCTTTAAGACCCTAACGGCACCCATTGACCTAGTGAAGCTAGTCACCTCTAAGACCATAAAGGCACCCTCCGAGTTTAGCGAAGCTACTCCTATCTTACATCTATAACAACCCCAAATCATCAAGTCTGGCGAAGCTAATTCCTTCCTAAGTCTAGCGAAGCTAGCATAGGCAATCCTTTTGAGTCTAGTCTATTTGCAAAGTCTAGTCCAGTATGCTTGCATAGTCCAGTCTAGTCCACATTTGCATATGCATATAGTTAGACCCATGTCGCCATCATAACCATAATCATTTCCCATTTCTCATTTCCATTTCCATTTCTCATTCCCATTTCCTATTTCCATTTCTCATTTCGAAATGCATTTCTAAAATCTTACAAGCGAGGTCCACTCGATTCTGTTCATGACCGGTCGAGAGATTACAACTTAGGAGCGCCTAATGGAGAAACAAAAAGTTGAGCCTACTCTAAAGCTCATCAATCGCAATATCACCACCCCAACTTCATTTAGAGTCATGAAGATTACTTTTGACCGCCTTCACAATAGAGGCACGATCACTTCCATAGTGTCTACCGCCTTCACATTAGAGGCATCATCACTTTTTCGGGTTTACTCCCAAACCCTGCACTTAATAGAAAATTCAAAAGGTGCAACCTACATTTCTACCGCGAATTCCAACGGCATAATTCCACCTGACATCCAGTGTCGAATACCATCAATGCACTGCGAAACATAATCGATGACAATATACTACTAATACTTGCTACAACGAGAATCAGCATCATCAGCAATCCTTTTGTGCAGTGCATCAACAATTCAATTTGAAGGCTTAGTCTCTTATTTATGGTTTCCTTGGATGAGTCAGAGAGTCCTTACCCTAAGCCATTTCCGTCCTTTCCCATCGAGTCTATGTCACTATAGGACTTCATCTAATATAGCCTTTCCATTTTAATTTCATTATTTTTTCCTTTATATTTTTTCATTGGCCTCCCATCATTTTATTTATGCTTCTAATTCAATGATGAAACTTAAATCACCTAATGAACTTGACTAATAATAATAAATAAAAAGAGATCTGAAATAAAAAAATAGAGAAAAATAAAAAAAAGAGGACATACTTTGGATTAAGAGTTATTCCCTTCTCCTTTCCAATACCTTTCATAAGCCATCCACATACAACCAAGGAAAAAAAAATCCTTTAAACTATCATTAGCCAAATAGCCTTTCAATTCAAAACTCCACAAATACCCTTCAAGCCTTCCAATACCCATAACCATAAACTTATGTGCAAGCCTTACAACATACAAAAAAAAAAATCAATGCTAGGCAAAAAACGTGAATAAATTCAAAGTGCGAAAAAAAAAGAGCAAAAGCAAAAGAAAACGCACAAAGCAAAAAAAAAGAAAAAGCAAATCAGAAAGAGCCAAAGGCAAAGAAATATAAAGTCAAGCTAGGGGGCTTGCACACAAGTTATACCCCTCATTCAAAACCTTCAACCCATCAAAACCTTAGCCCATCCAATTAAACATTCATCAAAGCCTCAAGCCTTAAACCTTTCAACCTTTCATCAACCCTAACTCCTTTTTCAAGGTATGTCCAAGCCCGCTAGGTTGAAAACCTGAAAGGGCGGCCTAGGCAAAAGTTTGGGCACAAAAAAAAAAAAAATTAAAAAAAAAAAATCAGATCCAGAACTACAAATGGTCTGATTCCGCAAGGATACGTAGGAATCTTCATCTCGAGGTCCGACCGCTTTAATAAAACAAATTAGTCATGGTCTAATGATTTGATTTTCTAGAGTTCAGGAGCATAATCTCTTTCTAGATCCCGACATAGACGCGAGTCTGAAGTCCTAGCCTCGTCAAAGCCTTTTCCCACCTATATCTATTTGAGTCATAAAATTTAAACTTTTTTATTTTTCAATCCAAGCTTTCCTTGTCCCTGAAGGACTCTCCGTCAATTCCATGGTTTTTGGCGATATTTGACTTTGCCTGTATCAACTTCCCAAAGAAGAATCCCCAGTGGCAACCTTCAAAGTTCAAGACAGATCAACTACATTTCAATATCAGATCAAGTACATTTCAATTAAGGCTCAAGCCTAATTCAAGGCAGGCTCACCCAAAGTGGGGGCTTCCTATGTGTGGTGGTTCCTCCGATTCAAATCAAACTCCCGAAAAGTTGTAATCCGCGGACCTCGCTTACGGACCCCGATTATTTACTAAGAACAGTTTTCGAAATCTATCTAATTCGGATCATTCTATCTTTCTACCTGTCTAGATAATCCTAGCCGTGCAAAATCCTGACCTTGCATTGCATTACATTCATTCTAATCTTGCATAACCCAGACCTTGCATGATGTGTCATCTCCCTTAGCTTTGCATAACCTTAATCCTTGCATAGCGTCTCATGCATCCTTAGAGAGTCTAAGTTTGCATTATTGCATCATTATGTGCTTTATCTGAGTTGTTTGCACCTATATGCTAACATCTTCTTCTGCAGGTAATCAGATTGCTTGTAGTTATTGTCCTGCATACTAACTTTATTTTGCAGAGACCGGCGTATATAGATTAGTTCTAAACTGCAGAGCGTTTAGAATCGTTCTCCGTCCCGACACCGTATACTTTGACTTTCGGTTTCCTGAACCTCAGTCAAAGTGGGGGCTTCTGTAGACAGATAATCGTGTCTCCCCATTTAAGGATTCGATGATGAAACATACCGTGGTCTTAATTGGTCCGACCCAAGGGCAGAGCAGTCTGAAAAACCATTCAAAACAATTTCGAAAAGTGTTAAAGTCCTATTTTAAAGCCCAATTAATTATTCATGATAATTAATTGTATTTGAGCCTAATTCTTTGAAAAGCCCAATTAATTGATAATTAATTGATTTATTTTAATAAATAAATATTTTTAAAAGATATTTTTTATAAGTCAAAATCAGATTTTATCCCATAAAATCAGATATCCGTAGTTAAAAGATAAAAGAAAATCATTTAAAATACGTTTTTATCAAAAAACTATCAAAACGTGTCAAAAACAAGGTGGTGCGCTGAGCACAGCCGACGGTCTTGTGGCCCTGACCGTGCCTTGAGCGCAAGGCTCGCAGCCGGCGCACGTGTCCTGACACTTGGGCTTCCACGTAAGCTGCGCCTAGCGCACAGACTGTGCCAAGCGCACTAGAACTGCCCCGTTGACTTTTGTTTCATGTAGAGTCCTGCGTCAAGCGCAGTTCTCTGCTTGAGTCGCTGATTTTCTTTATTATCTTTTTTAAAGCGCGTACCACGTGTATGCTTTTTACTGGTCATGCGCTTGACACGTCATCTGCACCAGAAGCAGCTGGCGCGTGAAGCGCTGTGTCGTTTTCCCTATAAATAGGCCTGTTTTCCGTACAGATTTGAGGACGGATTTTTCACATAACACTCGACGAATATTTTACGAACACAATTACGAATTCTCTCTACGAACTACAAAATCCCCCTACAAAATTCATACTTTCAAACACAAAACACATTCAATCTACATACTTTCATACATTCAGATTTTCAGGCTTCACGATTGCTCGTCCCGAAGGTTGTCAATCTCTCAAACCCAAGCCACGGTATAATCATGAGGGTCCTTAAATAAATTATTTTTATATTGGAGTTACTAATAGTTTTCTTTCCTGATGTAGATCTCTAATGTAAAATCGCTCTACTGTGTATTCTAACCTCTTTTCTATACTTTCTTTTATTTTATTTTATTATTATTCATGCCTTTGTATATTATATGCTTGCCTGATCACTGTGTTCATATTATATGATTGTCCCTGCATTATTGCTTTTATCACCCACATGTTATTTTTGCTAATCAAAGACCTAAAGAACTGTTCTAATATTAATCAGATTAATTTGGACAACTTGCTAGGTTTCCTGTAATATTGATTGCATAATAACTTATCACTAAAAATAAGTCTTTTATGTGTTTCTGAACCTACTTAGACTAATTATTTTTAGGGTGTATATAAATATTATATGATTATTCTTTGGCATAAAATCTGTAATGAATCGATATTTAGTAGAGGCCAACTTTGGGCGAATGTGGCTCATTATGACTATATACGTACCCTCACCCCCGAACTCAATCTTTGGTTCATTTTGACCATCTATGGAGTCAGGACGGGGAAATCTACATTAGATAATTTGTCCCTACGGTTTTCCCATATCCAATTAGGTTTATGATTCTCCCTAAAAAGAATTATTGGCGACTTCTTTCAAAACAATTTTCAATAAAACTTTTACAATGGGGTAGTCAAATACAAATACACGCTCATCCCGCGTAGGCGAAATAAAAACACGCCTACAATTACTCATCTAGAACACTATGTACACGGTCATGTGCCTCCCGAGGACTCAGATCAACGTAAATTATTTGATTAATAATGTTTTGCATTAAACTCAGGTTATTAACACGAAATTGTGTCATAATCATTTCCATCCAATATATGATAACAAGAACACTGAAAGTCTATAATCCTTAGAAAATATAAATTATGCACTTTTCTGAAAGGGTTCCGATAACTACAGCCCTAAGGGTTGTGCTTAAAAAATAGCAAATTCCTATATTTAATGTTTGTTTAGTCTATCAAAAGAATCTAAGTAAAGCCAACTTGAACATGCTTATTTAATGAGTTGACTCAACTAGTGAACTACTCAAGTACGTAATTAAAAATTAATTCAACATAGTGCACTTAGATATCATTAAATGCTTAAAGGCTTAGAATTCCAAAGATTACTTAATGTAGCTTTCTTTTGACTGCATAGATTCAACTTTGTATTGAAAATATAAGGATATATAAGGATTTATTAATGCTTAAATACAGCCCTAAGGGTTGTATTTAGCATTTTCCTATTTGAAATTATTTTCTTTGTTAATTGTACGTATAACTGCGGCCCATAACCATGGTGACTTGATGGTTTTATTCGCTCATCACAACAAACATAAAAAGCTTATCCTCGTCACGTGTTTGGATTCTCTAGAGTTCTAAAAAAACTCTACAAGGTAGAGTTTGAGCAATATCAACCATTGACTTAAAAATCAATGGCTCATATATTAACTTTTCAAAACCCCCCCTATTTTTTCTCATCAAAATCCACCCCCTTATTTTTTCCTTTCCACCAATATGAGCCCTTGATTTTAAAATGTAAGGTTTAGATACAATTCTACCTTATAGAGTTCTATTAAAAACTCTAGAGGATACGGACTTCCTCTTCACACAAGAGGATAAAAGCAATAGTGAGCAAAAATATTGGGAGTATTGTTGATATTATCGTATAGGTCAAGTCAAAGGAGGTTCAACAAGTTTAGAAGATCAGATGAATCTATGCTCCATTCAATTCCTGTAGCTTTTAGGAAGGACATATCCTACTACCACACACTACTATGAGCATTGAGACACGTGATATAGAATTTTAATTCCCTTGAAAGTATCAGTTAGTCTTTGGTGAGATATTATGAGACGTTACATATTACATTCAAGTTTGCCTTCAAGAATATGTGAGAATTTATCTCTGACTCAAAAAGAGCATATAATCACCCGAGTCTCATAACAGATTATTATGAGACCATCTCATAGAGTGATGGAACACAATCATAATGTCATATAGTACTCAATTAGATATGTTGTGACAGTTGTATGAGTCAATATTTTACTTTTGAAGGTCATCCCCGACCTCATAGATCTTCTGCCTGCATTATCTTTTATCAAATGCAATATGCTCTCACAAACCTAATATTTCGTATCCTCTCTAACACTTGCTAACCTGCAGGTCATATTTGACCTCACCCGAATTATTCTAAAATCTCCAAAATCTTACCTTTTTGTGTTTTTTTTGTTTTTTGTTTTTTTTTTAATTAAAAAAATTAAAAAGCAAAAAAAAATTTTTAAATTTTAAAAATGATATTTATTATCAATATTACTAATTTTAACCTTAAAAAAACCTAACTATCATAATCGTTCTATCATCTAGTCATTTTACAGACCCTAACTACCATAGCCAGTTTATATAATATATTTCTTGTAAAGGGTTCAAATGTCTCGACGTCTAGAAGAAGTATTTCGGTAATGGTGGTCCGTGGTTTGTTATATTCTTCTCTTCCAATTTCTTTACTCTCCAATATTTGACCTCACCCGAATCATTCTAAAATCTCGAAAATTTCAACCTTTTACTATCATAATCGTTTTATCTAGTCATTTTACATACCCAAATTATCAAGGTCAGTATTCATTTAGATTCCGAATGATCATTTGTGATGCTGACTTGATCGGTATAGAACCAACGCTATTTCTGACTCCAACTCACCATAGTGTTAAGGTTTAGAATATGGGAAAACTCATCAATCTTCTCATTAAACGTTAGAGGAATATATATACAACCTAATATAAAAAAACCTTACTAAACTAAATATCCTAACAACTTTGCAGATAGTAATATAATACAAGACTCCTAATAAACATAATACTCCAATACTCCCCCTCAAGTTGGAGCATGAATTCACAAATGCCTAACTTGCGGAGTAGAAAACCAAACTGGCGTCGTCCTAAAGCTTTGGTCAAGATATCTGCTAATTGATGTCTATTAGGAACATAGGAGGTAGATAAATTACCAGAAGTCAATTCATCTCGAATAAAATGACAATCTATCTCAATATGCTTCGTACAATCATGTAAAACTGGATTATTTGAAATATGAATAGCAGATTGACAACAAATACTTCAACCACTTTAACTCACAAGTAGTAACAACCATAGCTCTATACTCAGTCTCTGCAGATGAACGAGCTACAGTAGGTTGTTTCTTAGTCTTCCAGGAGACAAGAGAATGACCCAAAAACACCAAATAACCAGTAACAGAACGCCGAGCCAACGGACAAGCAGCCCAATCACTATCACAAAATGTAGTAAGTTGCATATTACCCAAAGGGCGCAACACAATACCCTGGCCAGGACTGCCTTTTAGATAACGCAAAACACGAAGAGCAGCATCCCAATGACAAACCTGTGGTGCAACAAGAAATTGAGACAGAGTATGCACATCATAACTTAACTCAGGACAAGTAACAGACAGATAGACTAGGCGACCAACTAGGCGCCTAAATCTATCAGGATGCGCATATGGCGACCCTTCGGCGAAGCGAGACGATGATTCTGCTCCATAGGCGTGTCAATGGGTTTACAACCTAACATGCCGGCTTCTGTTAATACATCCAACACATATTTGCATTGTGACAAAAAAAATACCATCCTTGCTCCTAGCAACCTTAATGCCTAAGAAATATTTCAATATACCCAAATCCTTCATATGAAAATATGAACTCAAATATTTCTTAAAGCGACAATAACATCATGAGATGAGCCTGCAATAATCAAATCATCAACATAAACAAGAACATGAAGAGCAACATGTCCCTGAATGTAATTGAACAAAGAATAATTTGCAGCAGACTGTTTAAAACCATAGGACTTCAATGCCTAATACAACTTTGCAAACCACTGTCGAGGTGCCTGTTTCAATCCATACAACGATTTTCTTAACCTGCAAACCTTCCCTGAAGGAGCACCACGATACCTAGGAGGAAGTTTCATATAAACTTCTTCATGCAAATCACCATGTAAGAAAGCATTATGAACATCCATCTGATGTAATTTCCAATTAAGAGATACAACAACAGCTAAAAATAAACGTACAGTGCTCATTTTCGCAACAGGAGCAAACGTTTCATTATAATCAACACCTTCTATCTGGCGATTACCATGAACAACTAGTCTACCTTTCTACCGTTCAACCTCGCCAGTTGAAGTGTATTTAATACGATACACCCAACCACTACTAATAGCTTTCTTACCTGAAGGTAGATCCTCCAAACTCCAAGTACCATTGCGCTCAAGAGCCGCAAGCTCCTCCTCCATAGCCTTGCGCCAACCAGGATGTTTCACAGCCTCCTGAAAACTTTGAGGCTCCTGTCCTTTAGTAATAGTCGCGGAAACGAGACGGAGAAGGAGACACAGTAGAGGGTTTGGAGTCAATATTTTCACACACCACAGTATGAGTCACAAAATCACGAAGCTTGCAAGATTGAACTTTAGTACGATGCCCACACCCAACAGTTCATCAGACGACGACGACGACGACGAACTCCCCCTCAAATCAAGAGGCGTGAAGGTGTCACACATAACCTCACCAATACGCACATAAGTCGGAGAAGCATCACCAACTATGCTTCGAGTGGGGCGTGGAGGCGTGGTGACCACACCATCTGTACGCATGCCAGCACCATCAAGCGCACGCACGACACCATCAACAACACTAGGCCCACCAACATCACCAATAGGCGCACCAACATAAGTGCCATAACCACTATCATCAAACAAATTATCCGCCCAAAGGGATGGTTGGGAAAAATATAAATCCTACTGCTTTTGCGCCACACCCAAAAAGACAGTAGGATAGGGGAAATGATCCTCAAAAAATGTAACATCCCTACTCACAAAAAATTCACACGTCTCAAGGTCATAAAGCCGCCACCCTTTCTTACCAAACGGATACCCAAGAATTAAGCAACTACGAGATCTAGAATCGAACTTATCCTTTATACGAGAACGATTAACAGCATAGCATAGACAACCAAACACACGAATCGAATCATAAGATGGTGAAACACCAAACAAACATTCATAAGGTGTTTTACCGTTCAAAACAGGAGTAGGGGTAATATTTATAAGATGGACAGCTGTAGGACACACTCCCCCCAAAAAGATTTAAGTAACTTAGCCTGAAACCTAAGATCCTGAGCTACATTAAGGATATGACGATGTTTACGCTCCACCCTACCATTCTGTTGGGCTGTATCAACACAAGATGTCTGATGAATAATACCTTTCTAGCAAAAGAAAGTTGCAATACTTAAAAACTCCTATCCATTATCACTCTGAAGCACCTTAATTTTCTTATTAAACTGGGTTTTAACCATAGCATAAAATTCTTGCAACAATTGTTTTGCCTCATATTTGCCAATCATCAAATAAATCCAGGTAGCACGAGAATAATCATCAACAATAGTAAAAAAATAACGAGCATTACTAGTAGACACAATACGATTAGGGCCCCAAATATCACAATGAACTAAATCAAAAATCACTGTAGCTTTATTATTACTTAAAGGAAAACTGTTTCGGAGTTGTTTACCCTTAAAACAAGTGTGGAAATCAAAAGAACAACCCTTATTAGAATGTTTACTACTAGCTACATCAGGAAAAGAGGAAATAACTTACATAGAGGGGTGACCTAAACGACGATGCCATATTATACCCAAATCCGGAGCCTGGACAGTATTTGCTTGCAAACCACGAGCACGAACAAGTGTGAAAATATGTACTCCATTAAACCGCGTTCCCACTCCAATCAGGTTCTTCAAAGTGTGGTCCTGTATGACACAAAACTTGTCAGTGAAAATAATAAATAATTTATGATGCTCTAAAAGCTGAGAAACATACAATAAACTGCAAGTAAGAGCAGGAACATAGAGAACATGATCCAACACAAAACCATCCGACAATACAACTTTTCCTTCCTTAGTTGCAGTAGCTTGTTTACCATTAGGCAAACCAATAGGAGATGAGATAGGCACCAAATCAGAGAACAACTCCAAATTACCAGACATATGATTTGAGGCACCACTATCAATGATCCAATAAATAGAACAAAACATACCCGAAGAACATTCGGAAGTCGCAGACACCTTTGAAGACTTCAAAGCAGCAAGCAATTGGTTCCATTAATCATTAGTCAGCGTCGGGACAGTAGTCCGATCACCATCACTTACCGCGGGAGTTGAGGAGGCACGAGAGGTGCCGGTGGAGCCAGCGAAGCCACCACGACCACGGCCAGGGGTGCGTCCACTGCAGGAGCCGCCACGCCCCGACCGGCCACCACGTTCGCGAGTCAATTCCGGAAAACCGTGAAGAGAGTAACATATATCTTTCACGTGACCCGTACGCCCGTAGTGCATACACTTACGCGTATCGGGGGCGCCCCACATCCCCATCACTACGGCTAGACGAGGCGCCAGCCGCAGCAAACCCAACAACATCAGTTCGAGACGAGTCCTGAGCATGAGAAACAACTTGTTGCCTTTCATCAGACTCAACTTTAGAATAGGCAACATTAAGAGAAGGTAACGAATCCATCATCAAGAGACCCGAAACCACTGTGGAAAATTTCTTGGAATCAAGACCAAGACAAAATTGGTGCAACAACTCGGTTTTGAGGAGTTGTTGATAAACCGGTGCCGCAGCACACGTGCAAGCCGGGATTTTGCAATAACTTTGCAATTCATCCTGCAATCGGCTCAAATCACCATAACAAACAGATACGACACGCCCACGTTGTTTACAACCACGAATTTGATTTTTTAATTCATGAATTCTAGGACCATTACCAAGAGAATACCGATCCCTTAAATCATCCCACAAAGATTTTACATGATCCGGAAAAGGCATAGTAGAACGAACAGACACATCTAAAGTATTATAAATCTAAGCCACCAACATAGAATTAACGATTCCCCATTGAGCAAAATCCTTAGATGTAGATAAAGGTTCAACAATAGTACCGTCAATAAACCCCAATTTATTCTTTACACGTAAATTCTTGCGCAAAGAACGCGACCACTCTTCATAATTATCTCTAGTTAATAAAATAGGACTAATCACAGCACCAGTGCCCTCACTAGGATGGAGATAATAGGGAGAAAACGGTTCATCCCTTGAAGAAGTGGATGAGTCGGGTGGTGGAGAAAAAAAATTATCGCACAAAGCAGATGCAAAATAGCAATAATAGCACCCCTGCAGCCGACAACAATAGCAGACACCAGCACAATAGCACAACAGACAGATTCAAGGGTGGACACTGCACAATAGCACAAGAGCTGACAACAATAGCAGACACCAGCAGCAGACAACAGACGGATTAATGGAGGAAGACCAAAAGTGAGCAAGATGACATGAAAGAAATTAATGCTGGATTTTTGTCTCGCATGGCAGACGAGCCTAAGTCGAGTAAAATGATTAAACAGATGAGAAAAAAACCGGATCTTGGATAAAAATTTTCTCTAAATTAGAGAGGCTCTTGATACCATGTTAAGGTTTAGAATATGGGAAAACTCATCAATCTTCTTATTAAACGTTAGAGGCATATATATACAACCTAATATCAGGGTACCTTACTTAACTAGATATCCTAACAACTTTACAGATAGTAATATAATACAAGAGTCCTAATAAACATAATACTCCAATACATAGCACCATTCCGCAACTAGGGTCCTTTTTATTGGAAGATATTCCATACAAAGTGTTAGTTGTTAAGAAATAACTTAAGAGGAGGGTGGATTGAGTGCGTAAAATTTCTCTTGGAAAAAGGGACTTTTAGAATATGTGGCACTGACTGTAATATTGAATTTGAGATTAAGTTGAACCACAATGCATATATATGGAAGATAAAGCAGTTTAAAAGATAAATAAGACACAAAAGAATTTTAACGTGGTTCATTCTCTGCTCCGAAATCTACATCCACCAAATCCACTAAAAGTGAATTCCTAATACCTCACTCAAGGTACAAAAAATCCCCACTACTAACTCTAGTATTGCTCCCTAACACTTAGCTATAAATGTTACTATAA
Source organism: Beta corolliflora (assembly GCA_947648045.1). Classification (NCBI taxonomy): domain Eukaryota; kingdom Viridiplantae; phylum Streptophyta; class Magnoliopsida; order Caryophyllales; family Amaranthaceae; genus Beta; species Beta corolliflora. The sequence goes on along the minus strand of CANSZD010000505.1, from coordinate 98,590 downwards.
GAACCGAATACAAACTAATCTATCCAACCTACCTCTCTCTATAATTATAAAAATTACAAAAATGTTCCTCAATGAGCTAGTGTTTCTCATTCAAGCAAATGGAGGTCACGATATTTCCTAAGCAAAATCCTTTGACAATATCATAAATACTGTGCTATTCTCAGTGCTATAAAGTTTTTCGATTTTCACTCACAAAAGCTCATATCAATGAAATGGAAAATCATACATTTTGAAAACTAGAAAGATACGTTTATATAGAGTTAGAAAATTTCACGACTCAATCTTTCTTGTTTAGACATATCATTTAATCAATTAAGATAAAATCGTATCTCTTTACAATAGAAGCAATCTTTAACACATAAAATATTATGTTTTTAAATCTTTTCTTCTAAAAGAGATAAGATTTTTTTCAAGATAATACTGTATTTGAATGAGATATTTTCCATAAAAATATATTTTCTAAAACATCCTTCTCTTTTAAAATTGATATATTAAGAATATCCTTATTCTGATTATTCATACTACTAACTCTAGTAGTAATGAATAATTAGAATAACTATATTCATAATACTAATTTTACTAATAGCACGTAAACCAAGATTGTCAAGATATACTATTACAATATTGCTACAAGAAAATCCTAGCTACTCTTGAACTTCAATCCTTTGATCTTGAGTATTGAGAATTTCTAACAATCTACATCATAAGAGTATATCTACAAGAAAACACGATGCTACTTTTATTTATGTTTGTCATCATCAAAACTCTTGAGACCATAACACAAAAGGTTGTGCCACATGAATCGTGAGAACTTAATTAAATAAAAGAGGAATGAATGTCAAATTGTTCACTACAAAAATTAGAGCATTAGAGAAACATATTTTGGCAACAATTTTTGAACTGTTAACATAGATTAATTTTCGTTGTCTATTATAAAGTAACAATTTTTACTATAATTTTTCAAACAAATGAAATCAACATATATTTGATTTGTTGCTATTGGAAACCAGTTCTTTTTCTATTTAATGCTAGATGGCATCATATTTTCAATTTGTTGCCTTACAAAACAGACTACAAAAACAAATATTTGATTTGTTGACATTAGAAACAAGTCATTTGTACTATTTGTTGCTAAATGACATCATATTTGCAATTTGTTTCCATTTAGCAACAAATTACGACAACCAATATTTGATTTGCTGACATTAGAAACAACTAATATTATCAGATGGCATCACCTGATTTGTTGCGATTTAACAACAAACTACGACATCCAGTATTTCTTTTGTTGATATTAGAAACAATTAATTTTACTATTTGTTGATAAATGACATCATATTTCAATTTGTTGCCATTTAGAAACAAATATGGAAAGAGAATCTGATTTGTTGATGATGGAAACAAGATATCTTGTTGGTTTTTGCTAAAATATCATTAGATTTTTTTTTTGAATTGTGTCCCATATCGAGGAAAAATGAGCCAAAGTACCACCTTATAAGCTAAAGGATTTTCTCATACTATATATATTATCGATTGCTATTAATATGGAACATCCTTCAGACTTGTAAATGGACCGATTCTCGTCCTCTTTCTTAGTATGAATAATGCAAATTTTAGCAACCAATATGGCAACAATATATTTGAATGGATGCGATATGGCAATAAAATTGTTTTGAATTTACTAGCTAAAATCAAATGGCAACAAGTCTACGTTTTGTTTTTGATATGTTCCAACTCGAGTTAGCAACAAATTTCTTACGAATAGCAACAATTTTCAACTATTGCAAATTTTTTTTTTGTGGTGATATAAAATTATCCTATGTTACTCCGACTTCCATTTAGGCTTACATGCATTGGCATAACGGATGCTCAGCACATGTTTATGACACTTTCAAACTTTATTTAATTTGGACCAATATCTTGCAAAATTAATTGTACTTGCATGTGATACTTTACGCTTGATAGACGTGTTGCGCACCTAATAAAAACTAGTCGTATATGCACGCGGTGAGTGCGTCAACAACCTTATGTAGCTATATGTACGAATTGACATATATTTTTAATCTAGAATTATTTTGGCAGTGATGTAAATTATTGAAGTTCTTTTATAGATGTTACTATCTTTTTAAAATGAATGTGATCGATTTTTAACTGTTCAATACCATCACTGAAAAATTTGGTCGAGTCAGCGGCTTTAGTATAGTTCTTTAACGATTGTAAATGTTAATAAACCATATTGTTTGAACTTTGTAAATACGAAGTATTATGTTGTTATGATATATTGCTAAATTATTTTTATTGAAGATTCTAATTAATTTCGTAAATTGATTGTGTCACTCTGTTTTATCAAGTTATTAATGCTGATTGCATATTCCATTTTTGACTTATTCCACATGGCAAGTTGCATTGATTCTCATTTTTTAATTTTTTATAAAAAGAAAACGATGTTTTAAATTATTAAAGGGTATTCTATTCATTTCAAAGGGGGACACCATACCTCCTCCCTTGGCTTATATAATAGAGATAAATAACCGAACTTATCCTGTTAACTATGTAGTAGGGTAAATCAGGATTGATCCTACATAGAGAAAGTTGTTTTATGATTAGCCCATAAATAATGGTAAGATTATAGGAAATTAATGTCAATAATGGTCGAAACAACTATACTAATCAATATATAAATATAAGAATCTAGAGTTAAGTATCCCCACGAGCATAAATTAATATAATAATAATTCCTAACCCAAACTAATTAATAAATGTTTACAAGGAAATAAAGTACACCCTATAAAATACCATAAACCTCTCCCGAGTATCTATGGCTTCCCTAATATCCAATCAAGCCTACTCCCGTTGAATTATGCAAATTAAAGACATAAAACACAATATTCTAACTTCCTAACAATCCATTCTACCTATTCCCGTGGAGAATTTCATGTCCCTAATTGAAATACTCAAATTCATCAAAACCCAACTCCCGTTGTGATCAAGACGATGGAATAATAACAATAATAATTATCCCTAATCTACTATTGGCAATTGCACAATCAATTAAGTAAGAACAAATTAAACAACTAATTTGGGAATTTAAAGAAATAATCATAAATTAATTCATACTAGGGTTTAACCTAAACATAGATAGATAAAAAGAACTACATACTCAAGCATAATTAAAATAAAAAAATAAACTATAGAACAATGGTTAAACTTTATAATAGAAAACAAAGAACAAAGAAGAAGAACATAAACACTTGAATTAGTGGAAGAAAGGTAGAATCTTGGAGAATAATAACAAACTCTTCAACGAATACTTAATATCACGTCTACAATATGAGAAGGACAGAGAGTTAGAGAGTCCACAAAAAGTGATTCCTAATATATATAAGACTAAGTAATCTAATATGACTAGGTAAGTAAGTTGCAAGATAAGGAAAGTCAATTAAATCAGTAAATTGGGGATCGGAATTAACTAAAAAAGTGTCTTGCGCGTAACATGTTACACCATAAAATATGGTGTAACAAGATACACGTGTGACCCAACAAAAAAGAAAGAGAAGCTTCGGCGTTCGCGCGCTTCATCTCGTTGTCTGCTTTTTCATAGGCCCAGTTTTATAAGCCAAAAAGTGTTTCCAAACATCAAATAAGAAACTTGTTGTAGCTAGGTTGGTTTTTGGGTAATCATTCTTCCCTCAAAACTCAAGTTCGAATCCTACTGCTTCCTTTTTTTGGTTTTTTGTTTTTCTTTTAACTTTATAAGAAGTTTTATTTCTTAAACATTCTTAATTTATAACATTTTCGGTTATCTATTTTTGGAGCATATTTTTGAAGTTGTTTGTATCAGTTTTATACAATTTACATTATTTTTCATACTTGTTACATCATCTTAGTAATACCCTTTTATTTCTTTTATGTTTGTATTATTATTGTTGAATCTTATATCATTTTAAAAAGAGTTGGGAAACTCCCAATGGTGACGTTGAACTTTTTGAGTTTTCCATTGGTGACCCTCAAAATTTTATATTCCCACTGGTAACCCTCAATTTTTTTTGAGACGTAAGAGAGAAATATATTGCTCACAAGAAACTTTTTACAAACTAGAGCGAGACTAGCAAAGGACAAACCTTCTAGGAAGGACCCTCCTTTAGCTAGAAGCTCATACTAAACAGGCTAACATGCTAGCCACAAGGTAACTATACAACAAGACTATAGACCTAGTAACCAAGTGAAGTCCCTAGCTTCGATTTTCTTTCCACAAATCTATATAACTCAGTTTTTAACTGTGTATTTAATTTGAGTAATGACATTATTGTCAATGTGAGACTGTTTATCATTCCACAGCATATCATTCCTAGTCCTCCAGATGTTGTAGCAAACTGCAGCTACACCATCATATAAAACCTTCTTTCTAAAGGTAGACTTCTTGCAATCTCTTCAAATCCATTTCATGAATCTGTAAACATTCTGCACAGGCCTTTGAATATCCAGCCATCTAAGAATTTTTCGAAAACATTGATCACTAAAGCTACAATCAAAGAAAAGATGAGTGTGAGTTTCCTCCTCTAAACCACATAGGCAGCAAGCATTTCAGCTGGCAACACCCCATTGAGCTAGCTTGTGTCTAGTAGGAAGCCTTTGCTTCATAATGAGCCACAAATTGAACCTGTGCTTTGGAGTAGAATACCTATTCCATACACATTTGCTCCACAACCACTGTTGAGCCTCAGGACTTAGGCTGCTATACACCATTTTGATACTGTATACCTGCTCATTTGCATTCAGAACATATGGCATTACTTTCTCTTTAGCCTTGCAAATGCATTTCCAAACCCAACTTGCCCCCTGAGGTGGCCTATATAGACCCCAATCTTGATCTTTAATGTAAATAGAGTGGACCCATTTTACCCATAGGTTGTCTTTCTTGTGAGCAATGGCCCATACTTGTCTTCCCTCTTGCGGCTTGGTTCCGTGAGATTGATGTTCCTCACCCCTAGACATCCTGCAGACTTTAGGAAGGCAAACCTCTTCCCATGAAACATACCCTACCTTGTGGATCGTCCCGGTCATATGCCAAAGGTAATGTCTACATACTACATTTATTTGGTTCGGGACGGACTTTGGGAAGGATGAAAATTTGGCACCAGGTAGACACTAATGGACATGAGTACATCATTGACAAGTCAATCGTCCATTGTAAGAAGGGTTTCTACTTGTTCCAAATCTTTATTCTCGTTGCACATTTTCTCCACTAGCATCTCACAATCCACCTTTTTAAAAGGAAGAGTCCCAAGTCTAAACCCCGAAAGTTCAGCCAATTCTAGCCTCGTCGTTCGCATTCATTCCAACCAAAAACACCTCGATTTTTCCTTGCTTATCCGGAGGCTGTTGTTTCGAGAAAAGTTTTAAACCACCCAGCATCATGGTAATTGAAGTAATATCACCTTTGGAGAACAGGAGCAAGTCGTCAGCAAAGCACAAATGGTTCAGTTGAAGCCTCCTACACCTGACATGGTGTTGAAACCCTTACATAGTGCTAATCCTAGTCAAGATCCTTGTAGCATACTCCATGCATAAGGTGAACAATAGGGGAGAGAGAAGGTCTCCTTGCCTGAGCCCTCTCTTTGGAATCACCAGATCACTAGGGTAGCCATTAATCATGAGGGCATAACTAGGAGTAGTAACACACATCATGATCATATTGATAAAATGAGTAGGAAACTGTAATTGATGCCATTTCACTAATAAAATTCCATTCTACAGTGTCATATGCCTTCCTAATATTTAATTTCATCAAACAACAAGCTTGTTTTTTTATTAGGTCTATATATCTTCACCAAATCTTGACACAACAACACATTATGAAGGATGTCCCTTCCTGAAATAAATGCACCTTGTGTTTGGCTGATGATATGGGGCAGCACTTTGTTCAATTTTTCACAAAGTAATTTTGTAATACATTTATAAACTGTTGAACAACAGGCTATAGGTCTGAATTCACTTACAGTGCTAGGTACCCTCACCTTTGGGACAAGAGTAAGGGTAGTGATGTTTAGTTCTTTCAAAATTCTCACTAGTGGAAAAAAATGCAAGGGCTGCGGTACAAGGGCTGCGTTTATTGAAAAACGCAGCCCTTAATAGTGAAGGGCTGCGGTTTATAAGAAAACCGCAGCCCTTTTAGTGAAGGGCTGCGGTTTTTGGGCTAACCGCAGCCCTTGAGGGCCCAAATATGAAAATAGACTCCTTAATCTGTTCCCACGCACAAAGCGACTTTAAAGTTTAACCTAAATTTCTAATCTCAGTCTCGCCTCTCTCTAACCTCTTCCTATCTCTCACTTCCTCTCTCCTCTTCGGCGCCAGTGACGCTCAACCGGCGACGCTTCCCTCACTCTGCAGTGGTTGTTCATCATCGCGATGTCGGCTCGCCGGAGATCAGCACTGCTCTTCTCTCTCTTTCCTCTGTTCGTTGTGCTGCTGTTCTTCCCCCGCCGTTGGTCGCTCACCTCCGTCGCAAGCCGGCGCCGAATAACCGGGCCGAATAATCCTACTTACCGGAGTAACCGGCGCTGCATGTGGCGGTTTAGGTTGCCTTCTTGAGGCCATCAAGAATTCTGAGGATGCTTATGGAAGGGCTCACCTCAGATTAGCCTCTTTACTCATTAGGTCACTATTCCTTTATTTTATTAATTCATTCATTATTATGGAATTGTTGATTCATTGTTTTTGTAGATCTCAGTTTATGCCAATTGGATTTTGTTGCTATCTCATGAATTTTTCCTGGTTTAATTTTGATTGATTAGTTTGTTAATTTGGTTTATGTGATGGACAAGTGTTGACTATGTTGTCATGCTCATTATTTCGTTTTCAGCATTATGGGCAACTTTTTGGTTGGCGAGTGTGATTGATTGAGTGTATAGATGGTGTTGCCTTGTACATTCTTTGAGTTCTTTGTATGCTTCAATAATGTTATGATTTAACAGCCATTAGTGAGTGATTTCAGCAGTTGTGATTTTCTAATTGACTAATCTAATTTCATTTGCTTGAGCGACATATGGATGTGGATTCTACGAATTGTTTGGTCCGGCTCTATTCTGGTGGTGCATTCTCGTTTGGTTAGGTTTTCTTTCCGTATCTCTTCGATTAATTGGTAATTCGACTAAATTTTCTTTTCTAATGGTTAGGTTTTCTTTCCGTATTTCTTTGATTAATTGGTTTGGTTTTTGATGCAATCTTTCTACTTGTTTTTTTGCTGTGATTTGATGATTTTCGTTTTGTTATTTGAGTGAAACCCTAGAATTACTGTAAAATTGTTGAAATGAGGTGTGTTAGTAGTTGATGTGTTTTTATTTGTTCTTGATAATTTAGGGATTTTGATTCCATGTCTTTTAATTCTTGAATGTCTTCTGCATTTTAGATTTTGGTAGGTTAGTTTGACAATTAAACAGAATTTATCTACTAAAAGAGTTAACTGCCAAATTCAACAGATGGTGCAACTTAGAGCAGACACTTCTGCATTGTAGATTTCGTTTTAGGTTTCTTTGTTAGTTTGCTATATATAACCATTGTCGTGTTGTCTTATGGGTTGTTTTTATGTATATAAATGATAATGTTTATAGATTATTGGATTATTCATTGTAAAGTAGTCATTTGGATGAAACTAGTCAATTAGGTATGTGGTAATTTGAATTAGAATGCTCAATTGGTTAATTAGGTATGTGGAAGTGGATTGGTCAAAAATATGAGAGTGGATGGTTTTGGGAGGTGATTGTTGATATTTTTATGTGTATGATATATTCTTTATTTGTGTATAGAGTATGATTGATTATGCTTTAAGTGGAAATCGGACGAACTTTTGAAGATTGATAATGAGGGACTCTGCATATGAAGCAAAGAGGAGAGAATTGTTGCATATTCACTTTTTATGTATCTCTTAAGTATGAGAAAAGGTATGTCTTATTCTCATTCTTTTTATCGAGTTTTGTTTTAGAAATTAGAACCCTTAATCTGAAGTTGATTGTTCGAGGATGAACCTTATATATCCCCTTTCCCTCTTAGTTGAAGATGATTGTTCGAGGAATTAGTATGGGCATTGTAGCCCCCTTTGGGATCATGGTGCTGGTTTTGTTCAATTGTTTTTTACCCTTATTGCTTGCTTTTATGCTTAAAGTTCGTGAATTTAGTTAGTGTTTGATTTGGCATGTCATTTAACTATCATCTTGGCCCTATTTTATAAGTTGTCTTGTCATGCTCTCTCACTACTCGAAGGATATTTGCATACCTCATAAAGCATCTTCACATGTTCTCGAAAGAGTTTCTCCATGTCGATTCTTCCAAATCATGATTGGATGCACACCCTTGCGGATCTTTCTCAAGTTTAGGTTTTGACTCGGTCCAAGATGCCTAGTAATAGGAATTGCGATCAATAGTTAACATGAACACGCCACTGATCTAATGAGAGTGCTAGAAAAACTCAATTTAAACAACTAGAATGCAAATACACAATCAAAGGGATATAGATAAAACATATGAGAAGTCGAGATGTTAATTCATAAGATAAAAGCATCCACATAATTTAGCACACAATTACTTCAAGGTGACAATCTTTATAAAAAAAAGGTGCACGATTGTGTAATGAACCACCGAACCATGATTAATATATGGAGCTATGTAACTCCAATATTTTCTATTTGGTGGTTAGTCTTGCACTTCGAAATGGGCGGACAAGGAACATAAATGACAACACTAAACAAAGAACTGGTAACCCAAATTTTACCTCGAACTTTTTATTTTCTCATCTAGCTAGTAATGCTTGATATGATGCAGCTGCTTCCTTTCTACGAACCTTCAATCTTACTCTTTCCATCTCTTGCTCATCCTTTTCCTTTCTCTTTCGAAGCTCTCTCTCTCTTTCTTTCAACTTTCCTTCAAATGGTGCATTTGCGCAACACATTGAGGACCCCCAAAAGCATACTTTTCCTGCAAATGTTGCATTTGTACAACACATTGAGGACCCCCAAAAGCATTAGAAAATTTTCAACCGAACAATCACACTAAAGAAAAGCTAAGAACGTCTCACTAGCACTCTAACTAGCCTAAAAATTTGTACAGAAAATGAGAAAACCCTAAGTTGAATGATTCTGAAGGCTCCATCATCTCGCCTGTCGCCATTCTAAGTCTCTCCACTTCATGCTTTAACACTTCATTCAGGGTTGAATATAAATCCGCAAATGAATCAGTGACCTTAGAAACGATTTAGAAGGTCAAATGTTGATGTATCAACCTCTAACTATATAGAAAGGGGAAATACACTCCCCAGAGTCACAATTAACGAGGGTATTCTTGTGAAAATTTCTTGTTTTTAAATGGAATCTCGATACTGAATCAGCTGTTCAAACCTTGGTTTGCTCTTGTCCCTGTTTAAAGATATACTATACAGATCAAACAGGGCATGAGACTCACCATCTGGCAACTGAGCTTGTTGTTCCATGGCCTGTAATCGAAGCTTGAGTTCTGTGTTTTCACTTGATAGACCAGTTGTGTCTCTAAACAACAAAATTATAGAAAAGTAAGCACATACGGAATTACCAGTGAGGATACTTAAATGCCTTAAACCTCCAGGATACTACAAATTTGTAATTGTACGTCTATAAAAGGGATGAATTAACAAGCAAATCTGTGAAGTTACCTATGAGATGTATGGTATGAGTCCAAAGAAATATACCCGATACAAAGTGAGTCGTGCGAAAAGAGTGGTTGATCTTTAATATAACCTCGACCTTTAATAAGTCATCATATAGCCAAGATTTTGTACCAATTGAATCCAGACTAAACATACACACTATTAATTAGCATTAAAATAGTCTTCACTGTATAGTTAGTAACTGCCACCCACATGTTTTTGTACATTTCTTGTTCTTTGGGAATTTTCCAATTGTGAGGCAATAGGGGTCAAATGCTTTCAATTGGTATGTTATGTGGTGTAATTTGTAAATTTTATTTTCTTTTAAGGGTTATTATGAGGTGCCTTTGCCACTACATTAGAAAATTTGAAGATCTCATAACTAAGTTATACCAAGATTGATGATATTTGATGTCATTTCGATAAAAACTTGCAAGTGGAGAACATGTGAAGGTAAGGAAGACAAGGTCGGTGTACTTGTCCAACTCGTGTCTTGCTAGCTATTGTGTTCAACGGGAACCATTTCTTGCGAGGCTTAGCAAGATCCTTTGCATCTTATGCATGTGGTGTATCACTATGCTTAATATAAGACAGGTTCATGTTTGTATAACAATAATTAGAATGTAAGTAAAAGTTTTGTCAATATTTTTGCAATATGTTATGTACACATGTAATTTAATCTATATTTGTGTAAAAAACATAATTTGCAATGAAAAATGATACTTATATATATATATAACTGTTTGGGAACATTTAGGACAAAAAAATGCAAAAAAAAAAAAAAAAATTTTTTTTTTTTTGGGTCACAAGGGCCGCGGTCGGGGCAAAAACCGCACCCTTGGTGGGTTAAGGGCTGCGGTTAAGGGCCAAAACCGCAGCCCTTAACCCACCAAGGGCCGCGGTTTGGCCCTCAACCGCAGCCCTTAACCCACCAAGGGCTGCGGTTTTTGCCCCAACCGCAGCCCTTAACGCGCTAAGGGCTGCGGTTAAAAACCGCAGCCCTTCCTAAATGCCAAGGGCTGCTAGTCTAATGGCTGTGGTCAAAAAACGCAGCCCTTGGGCCGTTTTTGACCGCAGCCCTTGGGCTTTTTTCCTCTAGTGTCTGCCTGAGCTGAAGAAGTCCAGTACTGCATCTGCAACCTCCTCTCCCACTATCTCCCATGTGGCCTTATAAAAACCACTATTATAACAATCAATTCCTGGTGCTTTATTCACAGGAATACCCCACATGACCCTTTTGACATCAACCCAAGTAAAGACACACTGCAGGGCATTACATAACTCAGGATCCATCACCTTTCCATGACCTATTATATCAGGAGAGATAGGCATTCTATTGCTCATGCATTCACCTAGTAAGCCTTAATAAGATCCAATGAAAGCCTGTGCCACATCATCAGGAGAATCCACCCATCTGCCTGCCTCATTATGAATAGCATTAATGGCATTCCTTCTGTACCTAGCTTTAATGCTTCTATAGAACAACTTGGAATTTTCATCCCCCTCTTTCAGCCAGTGAAGTTTAGCTTTTTGTTGCAAGACCATATTATAAACTGTCCAGGTCTCTTTGTACCTACTCTATGCTTCCTTGTCTTGGTTTATCAAACCCTCCTCCAAAGGACTCTGATGCATATCTGTAAGACCCCGACAATTCTCTCTTTTCTAAAATACCTTTTTCATACAAAACATAGAGAATTATCAAAGTATTATCGCCCGTGTGAAAACGTATCGGCTAGCTTATTCAGAATTTTGCAGCGGAAAACATAATAATAACTTTAAAAACTAAAACTTAGTCAACAACAAAATCAACTCCAAAACCAACCAACAAAACCAAAGTCAACTTAAAACCAAACCAAACCAACTATGAAAATATAGCTCAAAGGTATTGTAAATAAACTACACAAGCTCTCCAAAATCCCGATCCCAATGATGCATCATCTTCAAACTTGTAGATAGACAATGCACTATTGTTCCCTAGAGACTGCTCACCGAAATGGGTCATCACAGGATCAATAAGGTAAAGCCATGATCAACATACACAACAAAAGCACGTAATCAGCAAAGCTGAGTACTACATACTAAGCAAGTAAACAATCCTTACATGATACTAATTAATAATAGGCAGGAATAAATAATAACATAATAACTTGCAGATAACTTTTACTGAACTAAACTTTAACAACATTCTTATCACTTTAAATGGAATAGTCAATGGACCGAGTTGTCTAACTAAAACGAGCCTTCCCTTTGGAAGATGAAATACGGGCGCGACTCCGTATTCCCATGACCTACGATATCGAGAAACCTTTCTAACTGAAAAATAGGGTACGGTGATCAATCCGACCCCAGAAAAAGCCATGGCACGCTCACCATGTACCCCAACTCCTAATTGTCCAACACTTCAGACGTGCACCAATCTAAAGCTATTGCTATCCAGTTTCACTTTACATGATTTACCAGTTATTACTTGTTATGACTCACAAGCAACACCAATAATTGAATCAACAAACAATCACAACTTTCTCTTTTTTATCTTAGGATTAGATAAGTGATCACACAACTTAACAATCTAAGATTAATTCCACTTTAATCCAATCTTTCTTACTTGTTGAACCTAGCCAACAACCAACTTACCTTTCATAGGTATAAAATATCAACTTACCAAATAAGGCGCTCGGTCCTTATAAAGCAGTGAAATACTCAAAAGGGAACAATGATCAATCATGATTCAATACTAATAAACATATTAATTCCCCCATGTGAATTAATAAAAATAAAGTTCCCAACCAACATGCTTGCATCAATCTTACATACAAACATAAAATAAATCTCAAAATGTAATTCTCATATTCGATGTTCACACAATAGCATCAAACATGCAAAATCCAACATAATATATATCATATATGAACTAAACATAGTTCCTATACATGATACTACATAATTCTCCTTCTTAAATCATGATACTACATCAACCAACACATAGGTATGTACGTACCTTGTGTAGACAAACTGAGATGCCACTATAACAGACTTAAAAATTGCCTAGAGAGAATTCTCCGCCTAAAATAATCAACATAAATTCATAATCAATACACCATGAGTTTACAGCAATAATAAAATACTTTAAACCCTTCTTAAAAGTATTTAAAAACTTTTTCCATCATTAAAACTTACTTAGTACAAACTCCTAGTATAGTACTACTATACTAGATGATTAAAAACCCTTAAAACTCATGTTTAGAACATAAAAACTCCATCAACACTACTCTTTCCAAATTTCCAACAACATAATATACACTAAAACCTTTTTTAAACATATTTAAACATGCTTATAATCATAAGAAAATCCAAAACCATAAACCATAACACGATACTATGATTTTCCAACATGTAAAACCCTAAAAATCCATGGTTTGATATTTTTAAACCCTATTTCAACATAACAAGTAAATCTAAAATTTTATTTCTTCAATACATAATTTATATAATCTTAGATTCATAAACAAATCATCAAATCATAACTTTTTAAACATAAACTTATTAAAACAAACCTTAAAGATACAAACTTTGCATTAAATAAAACTTGAGGAGGAAGAAATAACAACCAACCAAGGAAGAGGAGGAAAGGACGCGCGGCACGAGGGAGCAGCGCTGGCTGCTGGCGGCGGTCCGGTGGGCTGCTGGCGGCGGTCGGCTGCTGTGAAGAACGGCGAGGAGGAGGAGGCCGAAGAGGAAGAGAGAGAAGAGAAAGAAGAGGAGTGCCGAAAGTGAGGGGGAGGAGGAGAGAGAAAAATAATGTGTTTAATGTGTGGGGATTTGGGTAAATGAGGGTATTTATAGTTTCCCTCCATTAGGGGTCCAATAAAGAATTGGGCTTTGATGGGTTAATTAAATGAGAATGACCATAGGTTAAGCAAAAAGGTTTGGGCTCCTCACACCCATTTACAAACCCTTTTCTAAATCCAATAAGTGTTTCAAATATTTCAAATACTTTTCAAAGCATGACTTTAATAAAATATTTGACTTGCATAAATCATTAAAATAAATCCTTTGAATTTCAAATAGTCAACCTTTGAAGGAATAAATCGCTAAAATACATTAATATATTTAAATATAAATAACTATACATTAAAATATATTTATAAAATCCATAGATTTACGGGGGATTACAATATCTTCCTGAACTCTAAGCAGATAATCTTTAGCTGTGATCAGTGCTGCATGTATCTCATCCTGACCCCTGGTATCCAGGTCTTTCAACAACCTTTTCAGATGCTTCAACTTGCTCAGAACTTTGTACATCTTGCAACCATCCACCTGCAAATCCCATCCTGCTTTCACAGTGTCTACAAATCTACTATTAATACACCAATGATTATATAATCTGAACGGTTTCCTTCCATGGTGAACTGGGAAGGTTTTAATCACCATAGGACAATGATTAAAGTCCTCTTTAGGCATAAATTGCACTTCACTAGTAGGGAACATTAGGGACCACTCCTCATTAAACATGAGTCTGTCTAATTTAGAAAAAATTCTACCCCCTCCCTCTTGTTTATTGGTCCATGTAAAGCACCTTCCAAAGACCTTCACCTCCTCCAATTTACACAAGTTCATACAATTCCTCATAGGAACGATATCATGAGGTCTAACCGGTAAACCACCTACTCTTTCATCCAAATTTAAGAGACTGTTAAAGTCCCCACCCACACACCAAGGTTCCAGACAGTCAGCAGCAATAATGGTTAGTGAGTTCCATAATTCTTCTCTACCACCTTCATCATTATATGCATATATAAATGTGCATAAAAATGATTTTATACAGCTTTGGACACTGATTCTACAATGCACCAATTGTGATGTAGAGATCAAGATATCTATTGTAAACACCTCAGGAATCCATGCAACTAGAATTCTGCCATTATAGTGATTCACATGATTAGAGAACATACACCATTGAGGGCACATATTAAGGTAAACTCTCCCAAGATTAGGAGCTTTTACCCTTGTCTCTAGGAGACCAAACAGCTGAATATTGTGAAGTTGAATAATCTTCCTTACTTTAATTTGTTTTGCAATGTTGTTCGGTCCCCTGACATTCCATATGAGAATGTTATCCATCCTTGGTAGGGGGCTCCCCCCCCACCAGTTTCAACCATTTCTTCCTCCACTACATTATAATATTGCACCTCCTTGTCCATATCAAGAACCTAAAAAGAGTTTGCAGTACTGACTGGGCAGCACCTTCCTTAGGATTCCTAATAGGACTATTCTCTCTTCTTACCACTTCCTTGAAACCCTCCTACTGTGTAATACCACCATTATCAACTCTATTCAGCACATGTTCCTTATGAGCCTGAACCATTGTCTTCCTAGGGGTCCATCTCTTCTCTTTATTCTTCCTACACTTGTCACCAGTATGCCCATATCCATGACAACATGTACATACTAATGGCCTCCATTCATATTCAATTTTCTATTCAGTAACTACCCCTCTCTCATTTTCAAAAAACACAACATTAGGTAAAGCTTGAGATAATCCAATCTCTACCATAACCCTGGCAAACATAACTTATCCTTGTTCTTTGTAGCTTGATCCATTTTGACAAATCTCCCTACTAACCCAGATATCTTACTTAGACTCTTCTCCCCCCCAATACTTAATATTAAGTTGAGGCATCTTAATCCAAATAGATACAGTCTTAATAGGGTCATTCAAATCCATTTCATGATGCCAAGCTTTAACAATAAAAGGTTTGGAATCAAATAACTGAGGATCAGATTCAAGCACATTATTCACATGTTCAATGCAATTAAAGTGAACCAAGAAAATACCCTTTCCAATTAAGGCAATTTTATAAATTCCAAAGTTCTTCCAAATCCTACGCACAAAACCATCCATGACCTTCAATGGCGGATTAGAACCCCATGACATAACAGATAACAGCTGAATTCCAATACCCAATTTCCTCTTCAATATCTTCCATATCAATTTTAACATGTGATATTGAATTAGGCGACTTACCCGCCGAAGGTTCTACAATCAAGTCATTGCTCTGCTTTGATGCATCCCCACCCATTTGTGAACCACCATTCTTGATAACATTCAGCCATTTATCCATCTGCTCCTTATCTTGCAATGCTTGCTGATGTGACCAAGTTATATGCGGTTATAGAGTGTTGAGAAGTCTATTTTACTAAGGTTTAAGGTTTAAGAAGGAGAGTTTTACTCATCTAAACCTTAGTGTGGAGAAGAGGGAGTTATGATGAATTTGCGATATTAGAGGAGATTTAAGGATATTTATGGTTATATGTGTTTATGATCATGTATAGGTGGATTTCCATCCCGTGTTTGCGATCCATTCAACATAAATAGATCACAAAGTTCATTGGAGTCTAGAATTTTATGGTTGATGCATCCAAGTTCATCCTCTTTGTGGCTCTACAGCATTGATTGCCCACCATGGGCGTTGAAGAGCCCACCTCGGGCGTTTGTGGAGAAGATCGAATCCAGTGCAGTGGCGAGTGCCCGAGTCGGGCGCCATACACGCACGGCCCGCGCATATCGAGCCTCACAGGATCCTGCACAGCAGCGAAGGCCCGACTCGCGCACAATAAGCGCACGACCCGCGCACTTCGAGCGAAGGCATGAGATTGACAACATCGAATGCCCGACTCGCGCACCAGCAGCGCACGACCCGCACACTTCGAGCGAAGGTTGGATTATGGCAGCAGCGAAGGCCCGAGTCGCGCGCAATAGCTGCTCGGCTCGCGCACTTCGACGCGGTTATATTTCTTCGGCAGTTTTCAGCTTTTCGAGAGGTTTTTATTAATTAGAAAAACATTATTATGTTTGATGTTATGTAATTCTGGACCTAATTAGAGAGAATAGAGAGAAAGAACCCTAATCCCTATTTTCCCTTTTGGAGTTTGGAATCATTAGTTTGAAGATTTCTTTGATGTATGATATGTCGATCGTAGCCTAAATCTAGTCTTGAGAACGGTTAATCAAGCTTCGGTCTATTATTGTGAGGTTCCTCTTTGTTGACTTTTTCTTAATTATAATTGTGATTCCTTGTTCTTGATCTATGATTATTGTATGTATTGCTAGGAGTACTACTAGTTTATACATCCGATTTATCTTTTGCTAGGATTTATAATTGATGCCGAATCATCTGTTCTTCTTTCATGAGTAGCAATCTAGGGTTTGATTAATGAATCTGATTATTCTTGATTAATCACTAGAGAAATCACAATTTCCAATTTGAATATGTTGTGCTAGCAATTTATTAATTGGCTCTTTGTTTCCTAGTTCGTTGACGTTCTATCGATTTGAATTTAATCTCTGATTCGATTGGATTAATCTTTAGTTCAAGTTTTATGATCATCTGATTATGACTGTTTAACGGTTCTTATGAGTGAAAGGAATTTGATTTCCAGCTTTGAGTAATTAAGAGTAATGTTACACATTTTGAGAAACCAATGATCGATAGTATGAGTCGAAGTGGCCATTAACAGAACTCAAGATTCTTCTCTTGTTGATTACATTACTTCTTTATTCTTCTTTAGTTATTCGAATTTAGTCATTCACTTCTTTAATTACAAAACCCCCACTTGATCTATTTTAAGTATGAGTTAGTCCCCAAGTCTCTGTGGATACGACCCTACTTGCCACTTACATTCATTTGTATTGGAAAGAAGGAAAATAAACTTTTATCTTTGGTAGCGCGTGCGACTGTGTCACACCAAATTTTAGCGCCGTTGCCGGGGACTTGGCAATTACTTAAACGTGTTTATTGTAGATTGTGTTTTGAAATTTCACATTTTGATTAGTATATGGTTGACACCTGTGCTACAAACCAAGATTGTGTGGAATACGATCCCGAGTTAGAATTGAATCTTTTCAGGTTGCGAAGGGAATTGAGAAAAAATTTTCATGAACTTCCATTTGCATTGAATTTGGAAGAAGAAATGCCACCTAGGGTGGAGACTCGTACTCTGAGGGAGCTCACCGCTCCTAATCTCGATCAGCAACCACTATGTATCACTTTCCCAACAGAGGAGGAAGGTACCACCTTCGAGCTTAGGTCAGGGCTCATTCATCTGTTACCGTCTTTTCATGGGCTCAGTGGTGAAGACCCTAACAAGTTCCTATCTGAGTTCCATGTTGTGTGCTCAAGCATGAAACCGAGTAGTGCCACTGAAGAGCAGATTAAGATGAGGGCGTTTCCTTTTTATCTAAAGAATACGGCCAAAGATTGGCTATATTATCTTCCACCGGGGTGTATCTCCAGTTGGTCTGAAATGAAGAAGCGGTTCCTTGATAAATATTTTCCCGCTTCAAAGTCATCCACACTCAAGAAAGAGATCAGCAACATAGAGCAGCGATATGATGAACCTTTGTATGAATATTGGGAGCGTTTTAAGAGGTTATGTGCAAGCTGTCCGTATCATGGATATAGTGAGGAAGATTTGATCTTATACTTCTATAATGGGCTTTCTGATGATGATGTGCGGATGATTAATGCAGCTAGTGGTGGATCGATCAAAGATAAGACTCCAGCGAACGGTAGAGCTTTGATAGAGGAGCTTTCTAAAGGCTCCAGGCACTTTAGTAGGCGATCCACCCACAAGAAGGTGAATGTGAGTAGCTCAAATGTGCAAAATCCCAAACTTGAAGAACAGGTTCAAGCTCTTACCTCACTAGTAAGAGAGCTCATTGTTAAGGGACACACACAACAGGTTAAGGCGTGTGGGATATGTGCTTCAGATCATCCCACTGATTATTGTCCACAATTTCAAGAGGGATCAAGTGAGGAAGTCAAAGCTCTTGGTTTTCAAGGCCCAGGAAATCAAAGGAGGTATGACCCTTATTCCAACACATACAATCCTGGTTGGAGAGATAATCCGAGGTTGAGGTATGGTAATGATCAAGGTGACCAACAACCCACACAGTATCATCAACCACAACAACAATTTATGAGACCTCAAGCTCCAGTTCAGGGTCAACATCAGGGTCTGAATTCGGGTATGAGGCAAAGTTCTACAATGTCTACTGAAGATATGCTCAATGCCTTAACCAAGAATGTGACCAACATGCAAGGGAATATGGTGCAGTTCCAAGAGGAAACCCGCTCTAGTATAAAGAATTTGGAAACACAGATGAGCCAGGTTTCGAGTGTAGTGAGCAGGCTAGAGGCTCGTGAGTTTGGAAAATTACCCTCCCAAACAGAAGTAAACCCAAAGAAGAATTTGAGCGCTATCATGATAAGGGGTGATACACAGCTGACACAGGGGGAAAACATGGTTACCAGAGAAAAGGAAGTCACTTTACTTCAAAACATAGGCCTCCCCCACCTTTTCCAGAAGCTTTGCGGGCCGATAGAAGGTATGAAAGCAACAAAGGTATATACGAGGCCGTACGCGAATGTGAGGTAAGTTCCCCTGTTTTACCCAAAGTAGAGACAACTAGTGAGCATGTTTCTGATATTTCTCATAATGCACTTCCTCCCAAATATGATGACCCAAGCATGTTTACCATCACTTGTACTATTAATGACATTGGTATTCCTAAAGCTATGTTGGACTTAGGTGCTTCAATTAATGTGATTCCATTTTCACTATATAAGTCTTTAGCGCTTGGCCCTTTGCATGCAACGAATGTCATAGTGCAATTAGCTGACGGATCCAACTCTTATCCCAAGGGTAAAGTAGAGAATGTGCTAGTTCATGTTGGTAAACTTCAGTTTCCTACTGACTTTTATGTACTGGACATGGAGTCTGATAGTCATGTTTCTCCTGTTCTTTTAGGGAGGCCGTTTTTGGAAACATCCAGTACAAAAATTGATGTTGGTGTTGTGTCATTAACTGTGGAGTTTGGGGGAAATATATAAGCATTTGGTATTCATGAGTCTAGGAATTCCCTAGCGACTGAACATCCCTCATGCTTTGTGGGCACTATTTAGTCCATAGAGTGTGATACATATGATACCAGTGAGGGACATGAGTCATTGGAGGTAGTGAGGTTGCAAAAACATGAGAGATCACCTGATTTACTGCATAGTTTTACACCGTTATCACTAACGCTAGTTGTGCAGGAAGTTGTCTCATCAGAATTACAGGTACAAGTGTTCGAACAAGGAGTTGAACCATTCCCGGACTGATTGTGGGAGGTATAAGGTCGAGCTAACGACTTTAAACTTAGTGCTACTCGGGAGGCAACCTCAACCCCTTTTTCTTTTCTTCTTTCTTTTTCTTTTCTATTTTTTTCCTCTTTCTTTTCCTTCTTACTTTTAAACCTCACCATTTTTATACTCCACCACAACAAATTATCCTTCACCCACCATTACCCCTCTTGTTTCCCGAGCTACAATTCAAAACACTCTTAGCCTATCATAATCCAACTTAAGCCAAAATACATCAAGAGACCTTTGAGAGGTGTCCATTTGAGAGACGTTGGTGAAATTGGAGGGTCGAGATTGATGAAGGAGTTGCATGAGCGATGCTTATGAGCAATGATGCGCATTTGCATACTGGATTTGGTTCTACTATAAGGTGCAAATTCCGAAATTATATTCTCCCAATGAATTTAATTTTGGATTAGTCATTTACTTGGGTGTTATAGGGAGTCGGGTTGTGAGATGGTGTGTGTGTTTGTCGTCAATGTGTTTTCTTATGTTGTTGGGGTGTGAATTGTTTTTGATTGGTATTGTTGAGGGAGTGAGAGTTTTGTGAGAGTCGGTTTTTGAGTGTCCCCCTTTTCGTTTCTTGTGTTTTTCTTGTACTTGCTCTCACATTGAGGACAATGTCTTGATTAAGTAGGGGGGAGAAAATTCTCATTGTTTTCTTTGATATTTACTCGTTTTATTTTTGAAAAAAAATATACAAAAAAAAGGTGATGAAATGAAACCCGCTGAGTTGAAAACCCACAAGGGCGGGCGATTCAGGCAAAAATGGGGGCCCGGATAGGTTGAAAACCCGAAAGGTCAATCTATGCAAAAAAGTGGCTAATTAGAGCGGGTGAGATGGTGAGTTCGTAAATGGAAAAATGTGTGAAGCTAGGATGAAAACCCAAAAGGGCTCCTAGGTAAAATGAGAGATAAAAGAGAGGAAATTTGAAATCATTTGCCGGAGTTGGTGTCATAAGGAGGGTTGGTGATATAAGGAGTGCCTCGGGTAGGTTTTACATCTCGGTGTTCGAAGTTAGAGGCGAATAGGTTAGAGCTTACTCATCGTTGGAGGAATAAGGAGTTTGATTGTTATGATTGTGTTTAGATGGTCCAAGTTTGAGTCCTTTGAGATTTGTCAGGATTCGAGCTTGCTTTTGTCATTTCATAACATGAGGATGGTTATGGTGTTGTGCAGATTGGAATGGCTTTGAATCTTTTGAGATCTTTCGGGATTCAAAGTCATACATTTTTGTTATCTTGGTGTTGAGTATAGTGTGAGAATGCTATTTACATTATTTCAGGTGAGCTTTTAGCTCAAGTGTGGGGGTGACTCTTACCCTTATACTTGGCTTTAAGCGACTCAGGGGGAATAGCAAACCTTTATCATAAACTAGGATGGAGAGATAAGGGGAGTAGTGAAAGGTGAGCAATAACATGGAAGGGATGCCTCATTGACCTTTATTTTGAGTTTACTCGAGGTCGAGTAAAGTTCAAGTATGGGGGTATTTGATGTGACCAAGTTATATGCGATCATAGAGTGTTGAGAAGTCTATTTTACTAAGGTTTAAGGTTTAAGAAGGAGAGTTTTACTCATCTAAACCTTAGTGTGGAGAAGAGGGAGTTATGATGAATTTGCGATATTAGAGGAGATTTAAGGATATTTTGTGGTTATATGTGTTCATGATCATGTACAGGTGGATTTCCATCCCGCGTTTGCGATCCATTCAACATAAAAAGATCACAAAGTTCATTGGAGTCTAGAGTTATATGGTTGATGCATCCAAGTTCATCCTCTTTGTGGCTCTACAGCATTGATTGCCCACCATGGGCGTTGAAGAGCCCACGCACCTCGGGCGTTTGTGGAGAAGATCGAATCCATAGCAGTGGCGAGTGCCCGAGTCGGGCGCCATACACGCAATGCCCGCGCATATCGAGCCTCACATGATCCTGCACAGCAGCGAAGGCCCGACTCGCGCACAACAAGCGCACGACCCGCGCACTTCGAGCGAAGGCATGAGATTGACAGCATCGAATGCCCGACTCGTGCACCAGCAGCGCAAGACCCGCGCACTTCGAGCGGAGGTTGGATTATGGCAGCAGCGAAGGTCCGAGTCGCGCGCAATAGCTGCCCGGCTCGTGCACTTCGATGCAGTTATATTTCTTCGGCAGTTTTCAGCTTTTCGAGAGGTTTTTATTAATTAGAAAAACATTGTTTTGTTTGATGTTATGTAATTCTGGACCTAATTAGAGAGAATAGAGAGAAAGAATTCTAATCCCTATTTTCCCTTTTGGAGTTTCGAATCATTAGTTTGAAGATTTCATTGATGGATGCTATGTCGATCGTAGCCTAAATCTAGTCTTGAGAACGGTTAATCAAGCTTCGGTCTATTATTGTGAGGTTCCTCTTTGTTGACTTTTTCTTAATTATAATTGTGATTCCTTGTTCTTGATCTATGATTATTTTATGTATTGCTAGGAGTACTACTAGTTTATACATCCGATTTATCTTTTGCTAGGATTTAGAATTGATACCGAATCATCTGTTCTTCTTTCATGAGTAGCAATCTAGGGTTTGATTAATGAATCTGATTATTCTTGATTAATCACTAGAGAAATCACAATTTCCAATTTGAATATGTTGTGCTAGCAATTTGTTAATTGGCTCTTTGTTTC
Source organism: Beta corolliflora (assembly GCA_947648045.1). Classification (NCBI taxonomy): domain Eukaryota; kingdom Viridiplantae; phylum Streptophyta; class Magnoliopsida; order Caryophyllales; family Amaranthaceae; genus Beta; species Beta corolliflora. Next base: position 76,072 of record CANSZD010000505.1, on the reverse strand, counting down.
CTAGGTCGTTGACGTTCTATCGATTTGAATTTAATCTCTGATTCGATTGGATTAATCTTTAGTTCAAGTTTTACGATCATCTGATTATGATTGGTTAACGGTTCTTATGAGTGAAAGGAATTTGATTTCCAGCTTTGAGTAATTAAGAGTAAAGTTACACATTTTGAGAAACCAATGATCGATAGTATGAGTCGAAGTGGCCATTAACCGAACTCAAGATTCTTCTCTTATTGATTACATTACTTCTTTATTGTTCTTTAGTTATTAGTATTTAGTCATTCACTTCTTTAATTACAAAACCCCCACTTGATCTCTTATAAGTACGAGTTAGTCCCCAAGTCTCTGTGGATACGACCCTACTTGCCACTTACATTCATTTGTATTGGAAAGAAGGAAAATAAGCTTTTATCTTTGGTAGCGCGTGCGACCGCGTCACACCACTTGCAATGATTCATCAACGCCATACATTTGCTTGGTTATGATTTCCTCCAGAATTTCATTTGATTCCATCATCAGGGTTTCATCTTCACTTGTGGGTTTTCCATCATCAACTCCCGGTTTAGCTTTAGCATTCTTTTGATTAGTGTGAACAATCGCACTTTGTTTCCTAGTTCGTGCCATAGCTCAGGTGCCGAAGCACCGTATACTGTAACAATGGCGGTTTGAAATATTCTCTTTAGAGGGTCTAGAACCCTTAATTATTGTTCTAGTTCCAAATGCGACCTTATAAAGCAAAAGACCAGTAATTCCATTAATTTTCCGTTAGAACTAATGTCTTGGCACACAAACAAAGGTGCTTCTAGTCATTTTTTGTCAATTTGACGTCGACCCTTAAGGGCCAAAATGGCACTCAATTCCTTAGCCGACTAATTTTTAGACCGAAAAACCAATTTAGACTTTAAATTTGACCCTTAAGGGCTAAAATGTCCCCCAAAACTTTAACATAGCAATATTTACGGCATGCAAACCTAGACAATTTTCAAGCACGCAAATTGAGACATTATTTATTCTAATGAAAAGTTAACGAAACTAACGATTTATTACTCTATAAGGTCACATTTGGGAATAAAACAATAATTGAGGGTTAGCAATGGGAATAAAAAAAACTTAAGGCCACCAATGAGAAACTCAAAAAGTTCGAGGTCACCATTGGGAATTTCCCTTTATTTCGGTGTCATTATATCTCATTTTTGTGTCATTATTATTCGTTTTATGTCATTATAGAGCAAACTTCTATCATTTAAACCTATTTTGATATTATTTGTCAACTTCTTGTTTCTGTGTCATTATATCTCATTTATGTGTCATTATTACTCATTTTTATGTCATTATAGGCAAACTTGTATGATTTAAACCTATTTTGATATTATTTGTCAACTCCTTATTTTCGTGTCATTATTACACATTTTTATGTCATTATAGAGCAAACTTGTATCATTTAAACATATTTTGATATTATTTGTCAACTCCTTATTTCTGTGTCATTATATCTCATTTATGTGTCATTATTACTCATTTTCATGTCAGTATTGAGCAAACCTGTATCATTTAAACATATTTTAATATTATTTGTCAACTCCTTATGTACCATACCATTATTACTTATTTCTGTGTCATTATTACTCATTTTTATGTCATTATTGGCAAACTTATATGATTTTTCCTTATTTTCATCATTATTTTCCAACAATTTATATACCTTATTACTATTATATATATTAATATCATTTATAAAAGAATTATATCATTTTTGTTGCACTTCAATATCATTTTCAAACAATTCTATGTCATTTGACATCAAATATACAAACTTTATACTTGACTTATATTCAACGTAATTTTTTCGTTCCTTGCATTCTCTCTCCTCCCCCTTTAATTCTGGCCTTTCATGGAGTCACCACCTCCACCAACCACTCCACCTCCTCCCACCACAAATCTACCACCGCACCGCCACAACTCGCAACCTTCTCCTTCAACCAACTCCGGATCTCTCTCTTTCGAGCAACTTGAATCTCTCTCCTCAGGAGCAATTGGAATCGGGAATTCAATTTGAAGTTAATGAACCCCTAACTTCGAGAACACAACAATTTTGAGATTTATCTCTCCTCGAATTCACTCCGATCGAACGATTAGAGCACTCTAGCAACGATTTCTTCGATGCCACTTTCGCACTGTACGTAATTTCGACCTTTCTCTCGGTCCTCGAAATTCATTATGCTCTCTCTCCTCAACAACAATCGCAAATCCACCATTTTCGATATCATTTGAAGCCGGGAGGAGAGAGAAAGAGAGAAAGTGTTGAAACTCACCTTCGATTTTTGATATTTTTGTTGCGATTTGTGATTCGAATTCGTCTTTTTGACCCAATTTTGTTCGACTTCGTCTTCTTCCTCAATTCTCTCATTCATATTTCATCTTCTATTTGTCTGGTTTATCTGATTATGATATATTCGCTCATTTAAATTTCTTATCTAGAGATGTTTGATACTGAAAAAAGCGAAGGAATCGTGGTAAGCTTAGTTATTCAGATTTACAATCAAAGGAATTTAGGAAAATGTTGTAAGGATTGAAGAGAGGGGTATGGCCTATGGACCAAGAGGAAAGACGAAGGACATAGCGGGGGTAGAATTCACACGTGTGAGGTAAATGTTACACCATATCTTATGGTGTAACAGTTACACCCAAGACTTTGTGATTAACTAATCCGCGTACACGCAACATGCCTCAGCAAAACAATGTGATCTTGAAAAGCCCATATGTCCCAAAATATAACTTGCCTTGGGCCGTGCAACTAATCCTTAGAAACCTCTTCAAATCTAGTTTCCAATGCCGCTGGAATAAATCAAGTATTATTATCGCATAAAAAGTTATGGACAAAAGAGTAGACATGACTCAATTTCCATATTTCTTTCATTAAATTTCAATTTTAGTTTGGCTCCAATTTGCACACAAATATATCCATGACGATCCTTATCAATGTAGCTTCTTTTCAATTGTTCCTAATACTATAGCTTATCCAATCATACTCCAATTATGTTCTCAATACCTGAAATTCATCATAGAATACCGAAAACACGCAAAAGGAGTAATATATCAGAGCTTAAGTAATTATATGCAATTATGAATTACACAATGCACCTAAATACTCCTAAAATGCAATCTTGGGGAGCGACGCGTTGATTCAGCGGTGTCATCCATGGTGGGCCCGTGGTGTGGTGGTGAGAGAGAGAGAGAGATACAGAGATAAAGAGAGATAGAAAGAAATACGTTGATTACTGACACTAGTGAGAGAGAGAGTGTTCCGAGGGAAAAGATGAGTTGCAAAGACTGAGGCAATGAGTTGGTGTTCTCTCTCTTTGTTTTTTTTGCTAATCAGTTTTTTTGTTCTTTTCTAAAACAGTGGTTTCTTTATTTTGGGAATGGTGGATCACGTGACCCACTATGACTAAAGACCCATCCGCCACTTAGCGCTCGACTGGGGACATTGCTACCGACCTGGTCCTTGGATTTTCCAAGTTTGTGCCAAATAATAAAGCTGCATAACCGAGCGGGTGAACCGCCCGACCAGGCCCGCAAGCAAAACACTCTAAAATTAATTTTTCCCAACTGAAACTTGTGCTTTGCATATTGGAAAAATTGACCACGCACAACAATTCCAACTATGGTCGTCCTTTCATTAATAGTTGCAAATATTGATTATTCCACATCAGGTCAAACTTTAGATGTGTTCTAGATACTCATATTTTTTTTTGGGGCCCCCACTGGGGACCCCATGGTCAGATGAAGGGCCCTGTCAGACCGGAACCTCTCGCAGGTTAACTCGGCCTGGGTTGCGGGCAGACACTTTGAGAGTGGGGGGATGGTAAGGGGAAACCCTCTTCCAAAGTGCCCCTAGTGGGGATCGAACCCCAACCTTAAGGTTGGAAGGCTCTTTCCTTATCACTAGGCCAAGCTTAGCTTGGTGTTTTACATACTCATATGCGTGAACTCCACGTATCATATACGCAAAATTTATATAGGGAACACATTAAAATATACATGTCACAACAACATAATGCTTGAAACAAAATTAGACCTTAGGTTTTTTGAGTATTTATCGCTGATGAAGCTAGAATATAAAGTCATTGGTCCAGAGTTGCAGCATTAAAAAAGTTCCTGATTAATTGTTTCTAAAATTTATACGTCGACGAAAATATTCTCTATAAAGGGAAAATTGTGGAATATATTGCTATTACATCAATGATTCTAAGATAAAAAGATGCAAGTAGCACCACAAAGTTGGAAAAAGAAGAGCATTTCCCTTGTTGGCTTTATTTTTGTGCTTCATTATGGTAAGAGCACATATCGAAAGTTCATATAATATGATCTTTCTTTGTTTCAGAAATCTTTTTCTGTCACTTTACCACGTTCGTTCAATGGAAGATTTAAGCTTCTTTTTTTTTATTTTGTTGAACAGCTTTTGTATGCTGTTAACATCTCAAGTGATTGAGCAGAGATTCTAGAGATGACCAGACCTTTTGGAATATCTTAGACCATGTGATATTAATTAATGCTGCAAAATGTTGGCATCCATAGAAAATTATGACTAGATACAGATTGGTCTCGTATTGATCATGTTTTTCATCGAATATTAACATGCACATCTTCATATATAATATGGGTTATTATATATTATATAGACTATCTATGTTTCACATACCGGTTGTAGCTCGGATTTAGAGACTTTTTCTATTTTATGAACGTTCTTTTAGCTTGGAAATATACTGGTAGGAGTTCTTTTTGTTGAGACATCTCTGTCTAGAAGCACATAAACTTCTGGGACATAGGGTCTCCTCATTTTCGAAGCGTTTTCATTCCTGAGATCCCAATCCATTTTTGGTCCCTATGAAGTTCAAAAATGGTAGTGACCTGAAATCTTCTCGTTTCGGGATGTTTTTGTTCTCGAATTTTCAACCATTTTTTTGCTAAAATAGCACTCTGTAGAATGATTAAATTGTAAATATAGGCCTTGTTTACATATGCAGTATGATCAAAGGATTGCCCTATAATCCATTTGACGCGTAACTAGTAAGTGAAATGCAATTAATAATTAATGGATATACATAAGAAAGCTGATTTTCATTACAACAAACTATTACATGCTTTAGCTGCTGTTAAAGCTTCTGAAGTACTTACTAGCTAAATTTAACATTGATGGAAGATACTTATGCAACTAAATAAAAATAGCATGGACCATCTAGCTTAGACAACTATCATGTTGATCTAATATCTTTATTCCTCTAAACATTTGCAGCTAGTAGCAATAGATCAAAATGACATGATATGATTAATTAGTTGAAACCATGGTAAGGCTTGAGCATTGGAATGAGAGCGCCCCTTAGATGGAGCGACATGATTTCGTTGGTAGAACCCATAAGCTTCCCTCCAATGAATACGGCTGGCACAGGCGTGTTGCATCCTAGCTTCATGATCGCTTTTTCGATTTCCTTACCTTCGGAGTCCTTATCAATCTCATAGATGAAAGGAGTAACCCCGAGTTCTTGGAACAAAATGTTAACCGAGTAACATAGGCAACATGAGCTCTTGCTGAAGATCACCACGCCGTTTTCGGAGGCCACCCTTATCACCTTGTCCATCTTCTTGTTTTATGAAATGTTAGAGGTTGTTCTGTGGCACAACTTTTACCTGTTATGCCAACAGGTGTAGAGAAATGATGTTGTTGAACAGAGTTTTAGCACCTGAAAATTTGTAGGAAACGAAGAAAATTGGAAATATTTTTGAACTAGGTTTGGTTCGTGGAAGTTTGCATTTCCCTGATGAACTATTTATAAGGGTAGCTTGAGTATAGGGCTTCTCTTCTGTCCAAGAACATTGAAAAGATATTGTGCTTTTTATGTTAGATGCTGAAAGCTAGCTTTTAAAGTTACTTTCTGAGAGATTGGAACTATTGTGTACTTCTCCTTAGATGATCAACTTGGTTTGCTTGGCTGACAAATTTAGAAGAATTGCTGTGTCATTTTTTTATCAATATACAACTGAAAAGTTTGAAAAACTAAGACTGTGGCCGGTTTCTTTAATACACAAAAGAATTCCCTTATAATTTGCCTTTTTCATGACAGTTTATGTCCCCAACTGGCAACTGATGGTTCTAATTTACAGTATAATACTCATATAACTAGCGCCACTAAAAAAAATAAAGACAAACTTATAAACTGAGATTATAATTATGATTAAGGTTGCATTCTGATCTTCTCTTAAATTTATGTGAATTGTACTAATTAGACCTAATTAGTCATAATTTCTTCTTATGTTTACATTCTTTTGGACGTGATCAAAAACCTTTATTAGGTTTTCAGAATTATTATTTAAAGGCGAAGAGAACGCCTAAACTGTGCAATTGTATTCCACAAGATTCTTTGTAATCTCGCTTCCCTGAATTTCTTGGAAATTATCAGGATTGGTTTTGATGGGCCATGATTCGATGTTGTTCTCACCAACTTGACCAGATTCTTCTTTAGTTGATGGGCCTGCCGCCTGCAAGATTCTTCACATTTTTACTAGAGCCATTCTTTACACACTTTTTACCGATTTTTCTAAATTAATATGTATGCAAGGCTTACAAATTGGAGAACGTACGTTCCTAAGCATGCAAGCTTCATCCTTTGTTCATGCACAACAAAATCACGCTTTCCACTTCTTATTCTTCTTCCTCTAACTTTTTTTTTTTTGCTAAGTAAGAGAGGTATATATATTAACAGCAAAACAATATACAACCTAACTAGTCAAAGAGAAGACTAGCACACTTTACACAGTATTACCAACTCTTTTTTTTTTTAGTTTCCCCATGTTTTTCCAATATATATACTTCCTTCGTTTTTTAATTTAAATGAAACACTTACCATTTTTAAGCAGTTTTAAAATAAATGAAACATTACTTTATTTGGTATTCACATCTCTTTATCTCTCTTCTTATCACATGAGTCCTTTTTCTTTCTCTCCATCTCTCTCTTCTCCTTAATCCCCATGCTAAGGCCCTACTTTTATTTAAAACCGAATGGATGAAGTATTTGGTTATCATGATCTCATAATTGCTGAGCTTGTTACTTCAAATTAGTAGTTATTAGTAACAAATTCAAATATTAGTCACGTTAGTCAAGGAGTTAGTTCAATGTAATATTCCTAACTGATGTTTAAAGTTGTACATAAATAAATGTGTCAATCCCCTTTAAAAAAATGATATCAAATTATTGCATTTATTTTAAGATAAAGAGAGTAATTAGTTTTTCCCTTAAAAAAAATATAATTACCCTTGCTTGATCTAATTTAAGTTATATTTTCTCGTATGAACCCCCTCATTGCCTAGGGGAGCTACGTACATTGAAACATGGGGTGTCTATTGACACCCCGAATAAATCAAAAAGCTTTATCCAACTTTCGGTTCATCAGTCATTAGAGATAGAAAGGTTTTATTGATTGTTGATTCTATAACCCTTAACTTTGGAGTCCAAACACCTATCGCTAACACATGATCAATACTACATTCCCCCCCCTTTTTCGTAGCCTTTATTTTTTGGGTACATTATGTGGGCGCCACCATAGATCCTATCCCAGGCTTTAGGGGAGGGGGGACAGATGAGACTCGAACTCCGGTGAAGTGTGAGGAAGGTGAAACCTTAGCTTCCATAGCCTTTAATATGCTTGGGAAATAAGTTTAGCAATAAATTCAGTATAAGTCTTTTCATACAGCACGAAACATCTGAATTTATAAAGAAAGAATCTAAACTTGATGTTTCGCAAAGTTTCAGGATGGCATTAATAACAGTGAAACTCAGAAGCTCAACGGTGTTGTCTGTACATGTAGTAGATGCTTAATCAAATAATAAAACGAACCCTATTCTCTTTTCTTTTCCAAGCACTCAGGCCATCAAACTGAGCTGTTTTCTTTCTTTGGAACAATGTTGACTCCCAAAAGAAGCCTAAGTCAAAAGTGCTGGTTCGTTTTACTGAGATTCTAAGGCTAGCTATACTATTGTTGGTATTAAGAGATTGCGTATAGAATGCTTTATTTTTTTGGGTATTAAAATCTATATAGCACCGACGCGGCTAGGCTACAAGAAACAAGCGATTTCAGAAACGGAAAACCTCATATTTCTATTTATTTTTGGGCTTTATTAGCACGGAAATTGTTGACATTTTGGGAACAAAAACATTCTCGAAACTGGAAAACTCTGTGTTCCAAATTTGAAAAGATCCGATCCTGTTGTGCTTCTTAGTATAATTTGATAGTAAGAACATACAATGCATATATTGCGGAATTTCATGAAATAATTTTCAAACTTCTATCTTAGGATCGCAAACATAATCAAACACATGAATCAATCAATAAGGATTAGATGTACAATCTTTGTAGCGTAATTTTCCTTTTTTATGCATGATTCGAAGATCTGAGAGCCCCAAGTGCTGATCCTCTAATGAGTCCACGAGCACCACCAGTTGAACACCAACATGTGCTAGAATGGAAGAGAAGAATTCTCTTACTTTGGATGGTATAGGCGCCAATTATAGGGAGGAGTCTAGGTTTTCTCAAGCTCTCGCTTTTGTGAAAAGAAACTCCTTAATGAAGTGATGACAAAATCCTAATATTATTCATATATATAATAAAAGAATCCTAGCCAATTAGGAGAACTAATTCTCCTCCAACTTCCCTCTATGGCCGGCCACTCAAGCCCTCTCTTGGGCCTTGAGTTGTTTTGTTCAACTCGTGCTACAATGTGTAACTTTATAGATTAATGTATTTTAGTTGTAGGCACAATCAATATTGTCCTACTAATCATATATTTATTCTCTAGCAAGCAAATACGATTACTAAATAATTAACTCTATTTTCTTCATAATTTAATTCCTATTTATATTTAGTAATTGCTGGGATATCTAAGGGTATTCCTTCGATGATGTCATACGAAAAATATTAGTTCACCTTAATATGTTTACTACTTAGATAAGAACACTACATGCATGATTGTATGCAAAAGATATGCCTTGAGAGTTGAAAGTTGGTGGCCTATAATTTGAACGATGTATACTATATTACATTAACGCACAATTTAAGTTGAGGTTTTGATGTTGATCACCTAAATTGAGTATAATATCTAGACTGTATAAAAGCACACCTGTACATATCCCTATAGTTGTAAATACCCAATGCTTTATATATGCTCATGATCGATTCAACAAGCATAATACTATATGATCATGGCCTAATTTTCCAATTATTGGATACTAAAGCCAGATAGCTTTTGCTTGGATGAGCCAGTCTTTGAGAGAACCATTTAAGTGAGCAGAAATTACATCGCGGGCTGAGCCCACATACTTTCCACCAATAAAGACTGCAGGAACAGTTGGTTTACAGCCCAATTGTTGTAAGGCCCACTCCATATCTCTTCCTCTAGGATCATTGTCCAACTCACAGACTGCTGGGCTTGCACCAAGTTCATAGAATAATGTTTCAATGCTGTGGCACATACAATCTGTGCTCTTGCTGAATATCACGGTTGCCTTTGTCTTTGCCAATTCATTTACTCTGTCCATTTTTCCGAGCTCTATGACACGAACTAAGCCACGGCTCAGACACGTTTGACACGAGGAAAAAGTACAAGCTTGGAGAGATCTAGGATAAGTGTGTGTGTGTTACCAAGATTCAAGGTTGCTTGGCCATATTGAAATGTTGTGTTATGAGGTTATGTTCTGTTTGGCCCTTTGACATTGTAGCAACAATTTATAAGGGTGCAAAATATTATGGGCTTGTAGTTTAATAATCTATAACCAGTGGATAAGGCAGAACTTTGCTGCTTTAGTCTTTTCAAGGATAAGAAAAATGCTTGCACCTTGAGTTTACATGACAATGACTTCTTGTGGGATGAACAAGTGACCTCGAGTATCACCACATAGCTAAGAATTATCCAAATGCCATGTCTAAAACTGGAAAGTTCATCTCATATACTCTTAAGCTAACATGTAAGAACTATCGAAATCGAATTGGTATACTCGAAAGTAAACTCATCTGATAGCCCTCCTAGTTTGCAAGACCAATCGAATATATCCTGTTTGTTATATGAGTTAGTTATGATGATGCATATGTATTATAGCATCATCAAGATCCAATAATTGTACGTTGTGCATATAAAAAAAGAAAGGTGTAACCGAGCTGTTGAACGAGAGGCCGGTGATGCAACATCACATATAGATACATCTTTTGATGCTATTTCTGTAGGAATATATAGATGCATATAGCGGAATTTCTGGAAACAATTTCCTAACATCTATCATATGATCGCAAACATAATCAAACATATGAATCATTCAATAGGGATTAAATATCAAACCTTTGTAGCGTGATTTTCCTGTTGTATGCAAGCTTTGAAGATCCAAGAGCCCCAAGTGTTGCTCCTCTAATCAGTCCACGAGCACCAGTTGAACACCAACGTCTGCTAGAACGGAAGAAAAAAGATCCCTTGCTTTTTGGTGGTATAGGCGCCGGTTAGAGGGAATAGTTTTGGGTTTCATTTATCTCTCTTGTGAAAAGAAACTGATTAATGAAATTTTTTCACCTAAACCCTAATATTATATCCTATATATAATAGATGAGTCATAGGCTAGTTAGGAGAACTAATTCTCCTCCTATTCCCTTTTGGACCGGCCTAACCCTAATCCTAAATGGATTTGGATTGCTTTGTCCAACTTGTGCTACAATGTGTGACCTCATAGGATTAATCTATTTTAGTTATAGGCCCAATCCATATTGTCCTATTAATCATATTTATTCTCTAGCAAGAAAATACGATTACTAAAATAAATTAACTTTATTATCTTCATAATATAATTCCTATTTATATTTAGTAATTGTCGGGATGTCTAAGGACATACTCCTTCACTTTCTTCTACTGCATGTGGTGAAAATTATATTTGTTCTTGGTTGTATTATTCCGAGTCCTTCTGATCGAGAGTGAGGGATAGCCTAGTGGTTAGAGTTTCCCTCCCGGTTCCAAGAGGTCTTGGGATCGATTCTCACCCTAGGCAAATTGGGATCCCCTTTATTCCCCCAACTTGTCAAGGTTTGTCCTTACCTTATTAAAAAAAACAAAAAAAAATATTCCTCGTCCTTCTGATCGCTTTGAAAATAAGCCAATAGATGTGATTCTGTCTCTTATTATAGAAACAATGAAACTTAATTTGGTCTATAACTTCTGCTCGTTGATGCAAAGGGAATCTATTCTTTGTTCATTACTTGTTGGAGAGTTGTCTTGCCACAACATGGCCATTTGGTACTTTTCTGGTGATGCTGTGCCCCCTATTAGCTAATGTGTAAATGTTTCGAGTTTATCTAGTTCAAAAATCAAAGGTAGCTACTTCAAATGTTCATAACCTGGCTCTGCATATTTGGATCATTATGAAATATATACCATATCCAAGCGTAAGCAATCCAAAAGTGATTTTGCATTGACGAGCAAAGGGATATCTAGCATCCGTAATAATCTCAAGCATTAGAAAAAGACAAAATTGGCTTCAACACCACAAACTATGGCTCTGATGCACCCAACACCCAACACCCAAAACTTTAACTAGTAGCCAAAACACCACAAATTTTTCGTGTGAGTGCGATGCGTGTCATAAATGAGGACGTAAGTATGTTTAATCAGAAAAAAAAAGTCAAACCTTTGGCTCATATCTTTAATCCAAAAAATATGGATTTTCCCTTGTACTATATCCATCCTTTCGGAAATAATCTTAATTAGTACGTGTTTCTTGGTTCGTAAAAACCGTCAACCTGAGAGTGTCCCTTGGCCCACCATTACCAAGAAGAATCTATATTGATAGCATCATTAGTATGTATGGTTTCTGCACAACTATTTTATTTCTTTTAGCATAAACTGAACTGAAAAACAACAAAAACAACAACAATAATAATTATGATTATGATTATGATTATGATTATGATTAATTGATAGCGAAAAAATAATAATAATATTAATAATTATAACAATTAATATAATAATAATAATAATAATAATAATAATAATAATAATAATAATAATAATAATATTATTATTATTATTATTATTATTATTATTATTATTATTATTATTATTATTATTATTATTAATATTAATACAAATAAGGATTTTTTTGTCAAAAACTACCTATTAGTTGCAACTTTTTTGGAATCAACTACATAATAAGTCTAATTTTTAAAACAACTACCTTTTATCATGTTTTTTTTTGTTAGCACTACCAATACACAGTAAACGTTAGTAATTCCGTCTGGTGGACCCCACTTGACAATTCCCTTAACTACTTTCCCAATTCATTCGACACCCCTCTTCCCCATTTCCTTCAAACACCATTCTCTCTCATCTCATCTCTTCACATCACGCCATTATCTCTCATCTCTTCCACCATTCAAATCAGTTGAAGAAGACCAACAAGATTCACATTGCCGATCTCGCATCCGAAGATCCGTGTAAACGGTTCCTACTCTCCACAAATTTACGACACTACTGTTAATGGTTGTAGATTCCTCAATTCGTAAGAAATTAGTTTTTCAAATTGGGGTTGTGAAATTTATCAAATTCACCTAATTGCGGTTTTATTTAAGGATTTTTTGACAAACCTTCATGATATTAACATTGTTCAATTTATTTTTGGAAGGATGTCAACCAACACTTACCAATCAACTCATGGTGTGAGAGAAGAATGAAAGATGATGGGGGCAATCCCGATTCACCAAGTAAAAGGAAGGAGAGAGAATTTTTTTTGTTGACACCGAATCTTTGGAGTATGAGGTTGGTGGTTCTAATTCAATTAAGAAGACAAACCCACGACGGTAAAATGGAGGGAATTGTCAAGTGTGGCCCACCGGATGGAATTACTAACGTTTAGTGTGTATTGGTAGTGCTAACAAAAAAATGATAAAAGTTAGTTGTTTTAAAAAATTAGACTTATTAGGTAGTTGTTTTCTAAAAGTTGCAATTAATAGGTAGTTTTTGACAAAAATCCTACAAATAATACTTCTTTTGTTTTTGTTTAATTACACCACTTTACTTTTATGGGTGCTTATGTTTAATTGCACCATTTCCTATCATGGTAAACTTTTTGGACCAAATTTACCTTCATACCCTCTCTTGACTTACACATCCATCCCGTTTAATTATCCAACCTATACATAGTAATTAAGGCATTTATGTCTATTTTCACGCTCTCTCCTCTTTTCTTTTTTTTGTGCCCATATAAAATGGTGCAATAAAAAAAGGAGGAAGTATTAATAATAATAATAATAATAATAATAATAATAATAATAATAATAATAATAATAATAATAATAATAATAATAATAATAATAAAATGGTGCAATTAACATACGTTGTCTTTGGTTCGTCTCCCTCAGCTACGCAAACCTGGTGGCACCCGAAGCACAAGTCTAATTTTGTGAAGAATGATGCATCCCCTAATTGATCAAAAAAATTTGCCACCAAACGTATGGGGTAACTAGGATTTTAGGAGTAAAAATCATAATGGAAAATCAAATTACCCTCTTGTATTTATATTTTCCTATCTTCTAAAATAAATAAACTATAATAGAAAATAGAGTAATAAAACTAATCCTATTTTATGATTGGGCAATTGAGGATGAAGTGGAAAAGTTTAGAAATTTAATGGAAAAGAAATGGTCACTGCACGGATCCATCCGCACAACCTTGCTCCAGCAGGTCTAAGGGTCGCATAACTTGCGGGTGGGTTGTGGCGAAGCACAGGTATGCTGCGGGCGCGACATTTCACAAGGTCAGATTCACAGGGCTGTAACTTCTATTCCAGAAACTTCCACGAGGTATGCCACCAACCATTACGAATCTCCTCAAGTCTAGTTTCCAACCCAATTAAAATCGCATCAAACCGATCAGCAGAATTCGAGTTATTATCAAAAGAGTAAACATGTGTCGATATTTTTGTTTCACAACTCTTGTATTTCTTCATTTTCAACTTAATTTCAATCTTGAAAGATACATTGTGATCCTCATGGAAGAAACCTTCACTTCATCCGATTGTAAAGCTCAAGCAAAACATCCACGAGCATATATCCATCGATCAAGAACCGCGATTCCTCAATCGTTATTGCAAGAATTATCCAATTCATCCAAAATTGCTTAATTACAAAGCATCCAAATAGATATGGAACTACGTGAAATATTAAGAAAACCACAAACAAAGCGTAATAGAGTACAAAATGGATAACGTATGCTAATGACACCTAAAATGCAACTATCTGAACTAATATGCTCTAATAATGCAACCTAAATGTGCCTAAAGACTATATGGAAATATGATACATCAAACTCCCAAAGCTAACGCATTATTATTTGTCCCCCAAGCAGTCAGACATTAGGCACGAAAAAATGAGATGACCAACACTATGGGACTACTATAGGGCCAAGCACACAACTAAGAACACGAGAGATATAAGTATTACACGAAACAAGCATCACACATCATTGAACAAAGCTGCATAGCACGTCGTGTAATGCAATCGACTCTCCAATCAAACCACAACCCATCTCCCCTAAGCTGGACTTAATTAAACCTGATAGATCTCACTATAGACATGTGCACTCAAATATCTCATGTGTATATGGCATGATAAATGACACTCATCCTAATCCAAGTCGACTCATATGAAGCATATACTCCTAAACTTTAACTCTTTGGCTCACTTCATATTAAACAGTACAACACACGATGATCAAGAGGACTTTTCGGGATTCTGATGGCGTTAAGGTTAATGGTATTGATTAAATTTTGGGAAAATCTGGTGGAAAAAATCAAGTTGGGAAAGAATTATATCACCAAAAACATAACCAAGATAGGTCAAAACAACTCCAACAAAACCAACATTCTCCAACATCACAACATATATGATATTTTTGCTTGATATAATTCGACATAACCCTTTTGTTTCAATTACTTTTTTTTCTTGTCTTTTTCATTTTTAATTCATTGCACTTTGAATTTTCACCTTTTTCCCCTCTTTTTTCAACTTTCAATTTTGATTGTTATCAAAAAAAAATTCGGACCTTTAAATAAAATATTTCGAACCCAAATAAAATATAATAATTAAAATCTTGAAACCTTGAAACCTCGAAACATGTTTCAAAAAGTAATTTAAACACAACGAATAAGTAGGAGCTCGATTTCTATGAAATTCATTTTAAGTAACTAGCTAGCTAGGCTCCTAAAATTTAATGTTGGCACGAAAGGCCAATAAAAACCTAAAGCTCCAAGATACCACTTTGTAACACCTCGACAGTTCTCTCTTTTCTAAAATACCTTTTTATATAAAACTTAGAGAATTATCAAAGTATTATCGCCCGTGTGAAAATGTATCGGCTTATTCAGAATTTTGCAGTGGAAAACATAATAAATAACTTTAGAAATAAAACTTAGTCAACCTAAAGAGTCAACTCTAAAAGTCAAACCAACATAAAGTCAAAAGTTAACCTCCAAAGTAAAAGTCACCTACAATAGTCAAAGTCAACTAGGAAAGCATAAAGTCAAAGTCAAATGTAAAGTCAACACAAGCTCTCCAATCCCGAACCCATGATGCATCATCTTCAAACCTATAAATGACGGTGCACTATTGATCCCTAGAGACTGCTCACCAAATGGGTCATCACAGGATCAATAAGGCATAGCCATGATCAACATACACACACAAAGCACGTAATCAGCAAAGTTGAGTACTACATCATAAATAAATAAATAATCCTAACATAATACTAATAAATAATAAGCAGGAATAAATAATAATATAATAACATTGCAGACTACTTTTACTGAACTAAACTTCACAACTAATAGATTAATTAGGCCCTGTTCTTTTGAACTTATTTTGGCTGAACTGAACTGAACTTATTTTATTTTGGCTGAACTGAACTTATTTTTGCTGAACTGAACTTATTTTTACTTATTTCTGCTGAACTAAACTTATTTTTACTTATTTTTGCTGAACTGAACTTATTTTGGCTGAACTGAACTTATTTTTGCTGAACTGAACTTATTTTGGCTGAACTGAACTTATTTTTGCTGAACTGAACTTATTTTGGCTGAACAAAACTGTATTAACATAATATTATCAATACTTATTATTATAATAATCAATAAATAATAAAAATAATATTATCAATACTTATTATTATTATTTTATTATTTTATAATAATAAATAATAAATAATAATAAAAATAATAAATCATAATAATAATAAATAACAAATTATAAATAATAATAAATAATAAATAATATAACAAATAATAAATAATAAATAAAAAATAATAAAAAATAATAAAAAACAATATTAATAATAATAAATAATAAATAATAAATAATAATAATAATAAAAAATAATAATAAATAATAGTAATAAATAATAAATAATAATAATAATAAATAATAATAAATAATAAATAATAATAATAATAAATAATAATTAATAATTAATAAAAAATAATATTAATAATAATAAATAAAAAATAAAAAATAATAAATAATAAAAAATAATATTAATAATAATAAATAATAAATAATAAATCATAAAAAATTATTAATAATAATAAATATTAAATAATAAATAATAAATAATAATAATAATAATAAATAAAAAAAAAAAAAAAAAATTAATAATAATAATAATAAATAATAAATAATAATAATAAATAATAATAATAATAAATAATAATAAATAATAATAATAAATAATAAATCATAATTAATAAATAATAAATAATAATAAATATAAATAATAAATAATAATAAATAATAAATAATAAATAAATAATAATAAATAATAAATATTAATAATAATAAATAATAATAAATAATAAATAATAAATAATAAATAATAATAATAATAATAATAATAATAATAATAATAATAATAATAATAATAATAATAATAATAATAATAATAATAAATAATAGATAATAAATATTAAATAATAATAATAATAATAATAATAATAAATAATAAATAATAATAATAATAAATAATAAAATAATAAAATAAGAATAATAATAATAATAATAATAATAAATAATAAATAATAAATAATAAATAATTAATAATTACAATAATAATAATAATAATAATAAATAATAAATAATAAATAATTAGAATAACAATAATAATAAATAATAAATAATAAATAATAATAATAAATAATAATAATAAATAATAATAAATAATAAATACAAAATAATAAATAATAAATAATAAATAAAAAAATCAAAAAAATAAAAAAATAAAAAATAAAATTCATCGTTATTATAATTATAATATTAATAATAATAATAACAATAGTAATAGTAATATTGAAAACAAAAATAATAATTACAACATTAGACAAGACTAAACTTATTTTTGCTGAACTGAACTTATTTTGGCTGAACTGAACTTATTTTTGCTGAACTGAACTTATTTTGGCTGAACTGAACTTATTTTTGCTGAACTGAACTTATTTTTACTTATTTTTGCTGAACTGAACTTATTTTTACTTATTTTTGCTGAACTGAACTTATTTTTACTGAACTGAACTTATTTTTACTTATTTTTGCTGAAAATAAGTCCAAAAGAACAGGGCCTTAGTTTAGATGGAATAGTCAATGGAACGAGTTGTCTAAACCAAAACCAGTTTTCAATCTAGAAGACGAAATACGGGCGCGACTCCGTATTCCGCTGACCTACGATATCGAGGAACCTTTAAAATAAAAATAGGACACGGTGATCAATCCGGTCCCAAGAAAAGCCATGAGCTACCACCATGTACTCCAACTCATACTTGTCCAATACTTCAGACGTGCACAAGTCTAAAGCTATTGCTATGCAAGTTTCACTTTACATGATTAATAATTTATTCACTTGTTATGACTCACAAGTAGGACAAATAATATAACCATCAAACAATCATAGACTTCCATTTTTATCTTAGGATTAGATAAGTTGATCAACAACAACTTAACAACCCAAGATTAATTCCAATTTAAATCCATAACCTTCTTTATTCGTTGAACCAAGTCAAGAACCAACCAACCTTTCATAGGTATAAAAATCAACTTACCAAATAAGGCCCTCCGTCCTCATAAAGTAATTAAATAATCCAAAGGGAACAACATGATTCAATCATGATTCAAACCAACATAAATATTAATCCTTCATGTGAATTAATAAAATAAAGTTCCCAAATCCCATATGCTTGCATCAATCTTCCATACAAACATAATATACATATCATAACCAACATGCTTCACACAACGGCATAAAACATGCAAATCCAACTTAATAGAAATCACATATGAACTAAAAATATTTCCCTATACATGATACTACATAATTCTCATCCTTAGTACATGATACTAATCCAATCAACACATAGGTATGTACGTACCTTGTGTAGACAAATCGAGAGGCCACTTTCACAACCTTAAAAGTCGCCTAAAGAGAATTCTCCGCCTAAAATAACAAATATAAATCCACAATCAATACCTTATAAATTTCCAGCAATAATAAAATACTTTAAATCCTTCTTAAAAGTGTTTTAAAACCTTTCCCATCATTAATACTTAATTATTAAAACCTCCTAGTATAGTACTACTACACTAGTTGTTAAAAACCCTTAAAACTCATGTTTAAATCATAAAAACGCCAACATCAACATCCTTTTTAACTTTTCAGCAACATATTATATTCTAAAACTCTTTTTAAACAAACTTAAACATACTTAAAATCATAAGAATACTGAATTTCCTAAACTATAATATACTACTATGATTTTCCAACTCATAAAACCCTAAAAATCCATGCTTTGATTATTATAATTCCAATTCAAACATAAAAAGTAAATCTGAATTTTTAATTACTTTATTACATAAATTATATAATCTTAGATTCATAGTTAAATCATCAAACTATAACTTTTAAACATAATCATGTTAAAGCAAACCCTTAAAAATACATACTTTGCATTAAAATAAAACTTGAGGAGGAAGAAATAACCAACAAAGAAGAGGAGGAAAACGCACGACAACCGAGGGCGGCGACCGGTCGACTGGGCTGGTCCTGGCTGGCCGGTGGTCGGCGGTTCCACGAACGGTGAGGAGGAGCGAAGGCCGAAGAAGAGAAGAGAGAGAAAAAGAAAAGAGAGAGAGAGAAAAGAAGAGGAGGACCGAAAAAGTGAGGGAGAAGGAGGAGAGAGAAAATATTGTGTGGGAATTGTGGGGTTTTGGGGGTTTATATAGTTTCCTTCTTTTGGGCTTAGGAAAAGGTGATTGGGCTAAAACTAATATTTAATGATTGATGCGTTGGGTGGTTGGGTTCCTCATACCCAATTTAAAATCTTTTTCGCAACCCAAAAAGTATTTTAAGCTTTTCAAATATATTTCAAAGTATGACTAACTAAAATGTTTGACTTTTTTAAATCATTAAAATAATTCCTTTGACTTTCAAATAGTTCACCTTTGAATAAATAAATCGTTTAAATACTAAAACATACTAAATTATATATAAATATACATTAAAATATATTTATAAAATTCATAATTTTACGGGGGATTACACCTCTCCAAAACTAAATGAAACACAGTGTCCTCACTGTGAAAATACATAAAATAAAGGGAAAAGAAAAAGAAAAGCTCACTTTGTACAAGGTTCATCTACCGAAGAGGGATCAGTAATAGCATCGACGGAAGGAGCGGTGGTGCCAGAAGCTGGCAATTTCCATACCCCGTTAATGCATCACCTACATGATTAAAATCATACTAATTAACACCACTAAAACACACATGATTAGTATTGTTAGCACATGAAAACCTAAAAAAAATTATGAAATTCGAATTGAAGTGAATTCAAGGAAGAGTTAGGAATTCGGTTACCTCCTGATTAGCGCTCTTTTATTAATTAAAGTTATGAGCTTGACTTCATACCTCAAAAATCATGCGTCGATAGAGGGATCAGATTGAGATATCGTCTCCAACCTTCCAAAGGGACGCACTTTCGCTTTAGAGCTTCAATCGTTGGCCGTTTACCTTGAACTTGGCCCCATTTTAACTAGCGACTTCAATCGCTCCATGATCATTGACATCGGTGACAATGAAAGGTCCAGACCATCATGACTTAAGCTTTCCTGGCAAAAGCCGAAGTCTAGAGTTGTAATGTAAGACTTTGTCGCCTACATTGAATTCTCGCTTTTGAATCATCTTTTCATGAAGCTTCTTCGTTTGCTCCTTGTAGAGCCTATGATTCTCATAAGCTTCGAGTCGAAGCTCATCTAGCTCATTCAATTGAAGAAGTCACGTTTCACCGGAAGCTTCTAATTCTAAATTAATCTCCTTACGACCCAAGCGGAGAGATACTCCATTTCAAGCGGCATATGATAAGCTTAACCATACACCAATCGATACGGAGCTGTCCCTAATGGAGTCTTGTAGGCCGTGCGCAATGCCCACAATGTGTCGTCTAACTTCAATGACCAATCTTTCCTTGACTTGTCGACCACCTTTTCGAGAGTTCTCTTGATTTGCCGATTAGAAACTTCAACTTGACCGCTCTTTTGAGGATGATAGGCCAAGCCAACCTTGTGAGTGACTCCGTGTTTCTTCAGAAGAGCCTTAAAGGTTCGTTGATGAAATGTAAACCCCCATCACCAATTTCGAGCCTTGGGACTCCGAAACGTGGGAGATGATCTTCTTGACAAGCTTCATAACAACTTTGGAGTCATTAGTTGGCGATGCAATAGCTTCAACCCATTTAGTCATGAATCAACGACAACCAAAATCTACCCGTTCCCAACAGATGAAGGGAAAGGTCTCATAAAATCAATTCCCCATACATCAAAGGGCTCAATCTCAAGAAACCTATTTTGTGGCATCTCTTGCCTCTTCGAAATATTGCCTGTTCTCTGACACGCATCACAAGCTTGGCAAATGGTACGAGCATCTTTGAATATAGAGGGCCAATAGAAACCACTTTGAAGAACTCTATAGGCAGTTGGATTGGGACCAAGGTGTCCAGTACATGGTATGCTATGATCATGTTTCAAAACACCATGAGTCTCCTAATCAACAACACATTTACGTAAGAGCTGATCGGCACACTTGCGATACAAGAGAGGATCATCCCAAAAGAATTGTTTAGCGTCGTGATAAAACCTCTTTCGTTGTTGATAGGTCAAATCAGGATGATGGAGAACCACCTAAGCAGTAATTTGCAAAGTCTGCATACCATGGGATTGAGTAGAAACATCAAAGAGTTGATCATCAGAAAAATAATCATCTATAGGGCCATCCGAGCTCAACTTAAACCTCAACCAAGAAAGATGATCTGCAACAACGTTCTCAACACCCTTTTTATCTCGAATCTCCATATCAAACTCTTGAAGAGGAAGAATTGATGGGTTTTAAATAGTACCGCAAGTGCATGGTGTTTGTTGTTAGCAGATACTTAGCAAATACAGGTCGATCCACAAGGAGATGAATTCTATAGATTAATGTTCAATTATCTAACTACTTCAAGAGAAAAATTTGTTTAATGATTAATAACCAAACTAGAATAAACTAGAACACAATGGGATGGAAGTTTATCAAATCACTAAAAACCTAGGGCATTTACTTGGTCCACCATGCTTATACCAATTCAATCAATACAATATAATTCAAGAATGCTTGGATTGACGGTCGAGTAATTATAGTATTTTGTTAATCCTACGGTCGGGTCTTAACACTCTTAGATCAATATATGCTAGTACGGTCGCTCAACATAATCAGATCTACCAATTGTAACAAGCCTCTAATGAGTATGATCTTTTGATTCTAACTCCTATTAGCTAAATCATAACCCATGATATTGCGCAATTACATGAATTAAACAATTATAACAAATCAATAGGAATTACTCTAATACAGTCCAATCATTGAAGAACTTTAAGTCACAATCAAAGAGGTATAAACATGGCTTCCCTCACTAAGCCCTAGAAAAAGACTACTCACTCATGGTATTGAAGAACACAGTAAACATAATGAAAATAGAAGAATTCATCTAAATAGATTAAGTAGAAAAAATACCGAATAATTGAAGAACAATTGAAGCAAAATCGATGATCTTTAAATAACTTCAAAGCCCAGAGTCAATACAAAACTAGAGAGAAAACTAAGTGTTTAAACCTAATAAAACGAGGAATAAAAGATAAACTGATCGAAATTACTAAAACCCTCTTTCTAGTTTTTGCAAAACCGGCTAAAAAATACGAAAAATAGTCAACCCGAGAAACCGCCCAGTCGGGCGACGGTGACATTTCTTCTACGAGCTCAGCTGGATTTCGCCCAGTCAACCAGGCAAGGCCGCCCGATGGGGCGCGCAAGAGATTTTAGAGTGTGTCCCGCCGGTTAAACGGGCGAACATGCGTTTGGAGATTGAAGAAAATTTGGCTCGACCGGTCCGGCCAAACCGCCCGGTCAACCGGGCGAGAGCTTTTCCTTAGCTTCTAGCTTCGTTTCTTCATCTAAGGCGCTTGACTTGCTTTCAGGATCTGCTGTGAGCTATGTATGGTCATCAGATTTCTTTATATGGCCAGATTAAGGCACAAAATGCATTTTCTGCACAATAAAGCATTGAGGAACAAAACCAAGCACAACCATATCAAATCACACAAATATGAGCTCAAAACAGCTCCAAATAGTACTCAATGCTAGGGAAATTAGGGCTAAAAACTCTATATAAAATAGACATATCAAAATCCCCCAAGCTAACCTTTTGCTTGTCCCAAAGCAAAACCACACAAATGAGTTACAAGATGGAATTTTTTCACCCCATAGAAAATTCAGTTCGAAAGTATTAGTGGACTCAAAATCAATCAAGAAGGCATACATCATCATCGATCAATCATATCAATCCAACAACCAATCGCCGAGAAAGACAATCAAGCAAGGCCATTGCGCATGTCATGCAGATACTAAGATGGTGCCCACCAAGGGAGACACTCTCTCCTATTTTTGTGGCAGGCAAAAGATGTGCCCGATCACTATCCATTCCCACCATATGTCCCTTCCAAACTCACTACTCTCGTGTGTTTAGAGGGTAATATGATGACACTCAACCTAGTTCAGTTAACTCAGAAATGACACTTACTTTTTATCTTTGATCTCTTGACTCACTTTCAATCCAATAATGCAACACATAAAGATCATGAGGACTTTTTAAGGTTGTAATGGGGTTGAGGTTAACAGTATGGAATAATTTGGGAATGTAGTGGATATACCAAGCATGGAGGAGCATAGACTAGCAAAACTAGGCCAATGAGGCCTTCATAAATTCAACCACTAACATCTTCAAAATATCACTCACATTTATTTTCTCAGCTCATGCACCATTTTCAATTTCTTTGAACTTGTTTTTCTTTTCAAACAACACTTTATTCAATACTTCAACCTTTTTGTTCTTTTTCTTTCCTTTGTTCTTTCCTTTTTTTTTCTTTTGATTTGTTGTTGTTAAACTTCTTATCCTTCTTTTCCAAACATGAAGTAACAAGTCAATCATACACTCATCATTATCTAACTCCAACTAGCACACGTCACAACATACATAACTATCAAGACAACCCAATCACTCAACTAATGCTCCCCCGAGCTAGGCTTGGGACAAGAATCAAATAAGGCTAAGGGCTTGTAATGAAGGTTATTAATCATAAATAGACAGAAAGGATTCAGCGGGGCTAGAGATGGAATAATGTAATCAATCAGAACTCTGGAGATAGAAAGTATGAAAATAACGCCTCAATCATGTCAAAATGTATGCACATCAAATTTCAAAGAGTATAGGATCAAAACCAAGATCAATATCATAACTGAGGAACTAACCACACAACAAAGAAGAAAGACTGGATGAAAGATAGGCATCCATGGCTCAAGAAATCTCACAGTCTATCCAACTTAGCTCCACAATCAATGCAAGCAAAACAAGTATCAAGCAATCAAGGGTCATGGAAGATTGAAAATTAAATCAAGACAAAAAACTCTTCATGCCAACTATCATAGATTAAGAGTGAATATAGTCATTCAAAATTTTTTGGGCACAGGGAAACAATCATGCAACTCATAATGCTCATGTCAAACTCGTATTTTTGGTGTTTTTGTTTTATGTTTTTTTTAATCTAAGAAAGCAATAAACTACACTAACTATACTAGAAAGTAGTAAATAGAGAGGGGTGTACTTACAGAAATCCTTCTCCCAAGCTGAACTCGGCAATGACCTTATTGCTGCAAGAGGGAAAGAAATGACTCACTCATCATCATCGGACGCATCTGCAGTAAAACCTCCACCGCTACCACCTGTATCACCAAAAGTAGCATGGCTAGTAGGACCCCCACCACTAGGGTCGGTGGTCTCAGGTACCTGTGGTGTATACCATGAAAGATGTGTAGCATCATGGGAAACAAGCACTAGTACAAAATTATTGATTTGTGTCGGACCTGAGACCACCATTTGCGTCGGACATCGATCCGATGGCACAGGTCTCGACGCAAATGACAGAGACATGATCTGCGTCGGATGCGCATTCGACGTAAATTTAGTGTCATTTACGTCGGATGGGTGGCACTACGCGACGCAAATAGTCCAAAACCATGCCATATGGTGGGGGGATTTGCGTCAGATGGAGAACAACATCTGATGCAAATCATTGGTGATTTGCATCGGACAGGGAACTACATCCGACGCAAATAGATCCATTGAAACTTTCAACTGCAACACTACTGCCTACTAGTTCAAAAATATGAAAAAGTAAAAAAATTAGAGTAACACAGTGCGATTGGTTCCAAAAGAAAGAAATGAAGAGAAGAAAAATCAAGGAACATTAATATTATACAATTTGAACCCAAAAAGTTCAGATCAAACAAAAAAAAACCCTAAAAATTAAAATCCAACCATTAAAGAAATTCTACACTATTATGAGAAAAAAATTTACAATTACAACTTGAATTACATAGATCCGAAAAAATTCAAAAATTCGAAGCCTAATCCAATCTGAAATAGAATACAACATCAGAATGAATACAAAATTTGAATTCAAAATCCAATACAATTTATGGAAAAACTTGTAAAAATTAACCTCAAATCTGAATGATGTTAAAATGGAAGCCAAATTATATTCTTCAATCTTCATCGTCGCCCTACGCCCTTCAATTCTCTTTCTTCTTCTTCCTATGTTTTTTCTCCAAGATCTACAACAGTAACTTAATAGACGCAACACTCTAATGGACAAGATTTCGTGGTATGATCTACAACAGCAATTTAATGGTGCAGCAGCGAGTTTATTTGTGTGATTTAGAGAGTCGCCGAAGAAGGAATAGAGAGAGGGAGCAATAAACTTACAAGCATCTTTTCCGCAAACCCAGAGATCGTCGACGCATAAAAAAAGTAAACATTTGCCACATATATGAGTAATTCGTCGTAAATTTCGATCTGGGAAATTTTATTGCACCAATTGTTTGTTGAATTCATTTCGAAATTCGCGAAGAGAGAGAGAGGAAAAGTGATGAACTGTGGTTGAAGACGAAAGAAGAACAGAGAGGGGGGAGGGAGAGAGAGTGATGGCTGGTAAAAAATGTTGGTTAGGGTTTTATTTTGACAGTGGACCTCCTGACAATGTGCATCGCACAGAGATTATGGTCCGACGCAAATTTTACGCACATGGGTAATAAGGCCCAGTAATTGGGGTTTCGTTATTTGCGTCGTACAACCCTTGGGATCCGACGCAGATAGGGGATTGTGTAAATTTGCGTCGCACCGGCCATGGGGTCCGACGCAGATAGGGCGTGTCCAAAGGCCTGGATACACGTAGTGATGTGCGTCGCATCTCCTCAGCACGCGACACAAATCACTAGATGCAACCATGTGATGTGAGCTTTGTGCGACGCAAATCGTGTCAGTCATTTGCGTCGCTCCCACATTACCATGCGACACAAATGACTCTTCCACTCATCTGTTATTATTTATTGCGTCGCATGTTTTCTGATGTCCGATGCAAATAGCTTCTTCCTGAGCTTTTGCATCGGTTCTTCCAGCGTGCGACGCAAATAAGCTGACGCAAATTATCATTTTTCTACTAGTGAAGGCCCTGCTGAAAGTAATCATGGTATATGGGATACATGGCATAGTGCATGTCGGATTCCACGGTGGTTAACCGTGTGTCCAACGAGGTCAGATGGGTCTGGATGGTAGCCTGACCAAGCTCAAGGCGTCCCATCTATAAGGTAAGGGCATGCTGACCCTGCTCGAGGCGGTTAAGGACCGGCCACGGGCTGCCTGTGGTAGGTCCGCAGAGTTCGACGAACAATGGGCTCTTCACCACACATAGGAAGGAGGTAAGACCCAACACCAGGTTCTAGGAGAGTTTGAGCAGGGTCAGGGAGAAGGATAGACTCCTTATTAGCAATTAACCACCTAAACTTTCTCGCAGATTGAGCAGTGATCCATTTGGCATTGGTCAGATAATCAATGCAGATCTCAGCCGGAACAACCGCTGCATTGTTTAAATCTAGAACGAACCCAAAGTGAACATCAACGACGGTAATGAGGCCACCCAAAATAATTGGTTTCCCCCCATGGCTACCATCATCAAAGAGTGCAGGAAATGAGGCGGCAGTCCGCTTAAGCTGAGACACAAAAAAGGAGCGGAAGCACAAAGAAAAATCCAAGTTGGGAAACAAATAACTGGCCATTAGAAAAATCTCCTATTTTTGACAGGAGTGGGGCTCAGCACGCCCAAAGAGAGTAAAGCCCAAAAATCACTGCAGGTAGCGAAGACTGCGAAAATGAAGATGGTCAGCAGTCATGTGCTGAGTATTACACTCAGCATCCCCTGTAAATGCCTCCCACAAAGCAGTAATGCTGACATTGCTGGTAACAGAATTTTTAGAAGGGATGAAGGTAGGAAGAAAGTGTGGCTATGGAGGATGAGGAGAGAGAGAAAGAGAGGGGGTTTAGAAGAGTGGTGAAGATGATGGGGCGATATTAACAAGGCTCGGATTTGGGCGAAATCTGGAAACCGCCCGGTCGACTGGGCGAAATTTTTTTCCGCTTTTATTTATTTATTTTACGCACTCCAAGCTTTGGGAGAAGAAAGTTCAGACGCCCGGTCAGGCAAATCCGCCCGGTTGACCGGGCGAAATCCTTTTCTCATTTTTTTCTTGCTGTTCCGTAAAAGCTCGCTTGGTGAACAAAGTTTAGTCGCCCGGTGGGGCGAATCCGCCCGGTCAGTCGGGCGGAAATTGCGTTGTCAAATTTTTCAGCTGCACCAGAAACAATTCACCCAAGTTCAGAGGCCCGGTGGACCGGGCGACTATGTTTTCAGCTTTTTCTCCGTCAAATTTTTCCTAAGTTAAGATATTGACCCCCTGCACACACTAAGCTCGTCCAAAAATCAGTACACTCTCTCTCCCTCTCTAAAAAAAAGTAATCTAAACTAGTAAAGAAAAATAAAAGAAAAGACGAGTTGCCTCCCGCAAAGCGCTGGTTTAGAAAGGTTCCGCACGACCGTAACACCTTAGATTTCAAAGTGGTAGAGCGTGGAAGTAGATAACCTCCACTTGGCCTATGAAAGCACCCTCATGGTACAGCTTCAGACGCTCACCATTCACTTTAAACTTTGTCCCCTCTGCATTAGCCACTTCAATGGCTCCATGTGCCTTCACATCAGTGACATCAAAAGGTTCAAACCACCTTGACGTAAGCTTTCCAGGAAAAAGCCTTAGTCTAGAATTGTACAAGAGGACCTTGTCACCAATATGAAATTCACGCTTCTCGATCATCTTGTCATGAAACTTCTTCGTCTGTTCCATGTAAATCTTGTGATTCTCATATGCATCCAGTAGAAGCTCATCTAACTCATTTAATTGAAGAAGTCTTGCCTCACCTTCAGCCTCTAAATCCATGTTGATTTCTTTAACGGCCCAAGCTGAGAGATACTCCATTTCAACTGGTAAATGACAAACCTTGCCATAGACCAACCGATATGGAGTGGTTCCTATAGGTGTCTTAAAAGCAGTTCGCAGTGCCCACAAAGTGTCATCCAACTTTTGTCACCAATCTTTTCTTGACCTATTGACCACCTTCTCTAGGATGCGCTTAATCTGACGATAAGAGACTTCAACTTGGCCACTAGTCTGAGGATGATAAGCCAAGCCAAGCTAACCTTATGAGTGACCCATACTTCTTCAGTAAAGCTTTGAAGGTTCTCTGATGAAAGTGAGACCCCCCCCCATCACTAATCAATACTCTCGGGACTCCGAAACGAGAAAATATGATCTTCTTAAAGAGTTTCATTACCACCTTGGAATCATAAGTAGGTGAAGCCACAACTTCAACCGACTTTATCACATAATCCACAACTACCAAGATATACATGTTCCCACAAGAAGATGGGAAAGGTCCCATACATGAAATCAATGTCCCACACATCAAAGGGCTCAATCTATGAAATTCCCATCTGTGACATCTCTTGTCTCTTTGAAATATTTCCCATTCTTTGACACTCATTGCAGGAAAGGCAAAATGCACGGGCATCCTTCAAAATAGTAGGCCAATAGAAACCACTCTAAAGAACTCTATAAGAAGTAGCCTGTGAACCAAGATGTCCACTACAAGGCATGCTATGACAATGTTGTAGGACCCCAACTATCTCCCAATCAACAACACATCTTCGAAATAAACCATCTGAACACTTCTTATAGAGGAGAGGGTCTTCCCAATAATAGTGCTTAGCATCATGATAAAACTTCTTGAGCTACTGGTAAGTCAAGTCAGGAGGATGAGAACCACCAACACAATAGTTAGCAAAATCTGCATGCCATGGGGATTGAGTAGACATAGCAAATAGATGATTATCAGGATAAGAATCATCTATGGGACCATCGGCACTTGACTCAAATCTCAATCTAGAGAGATGATCTGCAACTACATTCTCAGCACCATTCTTGTTGCGGATCTCCAAATCAAACTCTTGTAATAATAGTATCATGGAATAAGTCGTGGTTTGGCTTCCTTCTTAGCTAATAAATACTTCACTGCAGCATGGTCAGTGTGGACAATCACTTTCAAACCTATGAGGTAGGTCTGAAACTAATCAAGAGCATAGTTAATGGCCAATAACTCTTTCTCAGTAGTAGCATAGTTGACCCAAGCTTCATCCAATGTCTTGCTGGCATAGTAGATAGCATGGAGTACTTTGTTCTTCCGTTAGCCAAGCACAGCACCAACTGCATAATGACTAGCATCACACATAATCTCGAATGGAAGACTCCAATCTGGAGGTTGTATGATAGGGGTGGTGATCAATGCTTCCTTAATCCTGTCAAAAGACTCCATACAAGTATTAGTAAAATCAAAGGTGGCATCCTTGAGCAACAATTGAGTAAGGGGTTTCGCAATTTTTGAAAAATCTTTTATAAATATGTGATAGAAACCCGCATGACCCAGAAAACTCCTCACTCCCTTGACATTCATGGGAGGAGGAAGTTTCTCAATCACCTCAATTTTTGCTCTGTCCACTTGGATGCCACGTTCAGATATGAGGTGTCCAAGTACCACTCCTTCATTCACCATGAAGTGACACTTTTCCCAGTTTAGAACTAAATTCGCTTCTGAACAACATTTCATAATTTTAGAACGATTATGCAAACATACATCAAAGTCAGAACCATAAACACTAAAATCATCCATAAATACCTCTATCATTTTTCGATGAAATCAGAGAAAATGGCCATCATGCATCTCTGAAATGTAGCAGGGGCGTTGCACGTACAAACCCAATGGCATTCTACGATATGCAAAAGTGTCGTAGGGACAGGTGAACGTCGTCTTCTCCTGATCTTCTAGATGAATGGGAATCTGAAAGAAACCTGAATATCCATCCAAATAACAGATTAAAGCTATGTTTTGCTAATCTTTCTAGCATCTGATCAATAAAAGGGAGGGGGAAGTGATCTTTCAGGGTGGCTGTGTTTAATCTGCGATAGTCAATGCACATTCGCCAACCTGTAACAGTACGAGTAGGAATTAGTTCATCCCTATCATTCTTAATAACAGTAGTCCCCCCTTTTTAGGAACAACTTGAGCCGGGCTCACCCACTTAGAATATGAGATGGGATAGATGATGCCCGCGTCAAGTAGTTTCATTATTTCCTTCTTCACTACCTCTTGCATATTAGGATTCAATCCTCTTTGAGGTTGTATGCAAAGGCGATGATTCTCTTCCAAATTTATTCTATGCATACAAAAATCAGGGCTAATACCCTTTAGTTCATCAATACTATACCCAATAGCCTTTTTGTGTATGCGAAGCACTGTAATAAGTTGTGAAAGCTGGCTATCTGTGAGTTTAGTACTGACAATCACAGGGCATTCCTCATTATCATCAAGAAATGCATATTTAAGGTGAGAAGGTAATGGTTTAAGTTCTAACTTCTTTACATGTGGCTCGGAAGTAGAGCAAATAGCCTCCATCACCTTACAGTCTGCTACCTCATCAGTGTCAAGGCCATCCAGATCAAGAGAGTTGTCCCCATGGATCATTTGACAGAAATTGGTGAAAATCACCTCCAGAAATCTCTTATAGTACATCAATCCTGCAACATGTGTGCTCAAGCAAGGACACTTAATAGCATCGGTTAGCTTAAAAGTAACCGTATCATCACCAACACTCAAAGTCAAAGAGCCATATTTAATATCAATAACAGCACATGCAGTACATAAGAAAGGTCTACCCAAAATAATGGGAATTTGACTATCTTCCCCCATATCTAGTACTACAAAATCTACAGGAATGTAGAATTTCCCAACCCTGACAGCTACATCCTCTAAAATACCCAAAGGATATTTCACAGAACGATCTGCCATCTGCAAAGTAATCTGAGCCCACTTTAAAACTCCCGTGTTCAGTTTATTACAGATAGATAAAGGCATAACAGATACACTAGCTCCTAGATCACATAAAGCCTTATCTATAAACAATGCACCTACATGACAAGGGATGGAAAAACTACCGGGATCCTTTAGTTTTGGTGGGATTTTGTTTTGCAGAACAACACTGCACTCTTCAGTTAGAGCAACTCTATCTATACCACCATAATCTTTTTTTCTTAGTGATCATATCTTTTAAAAACTTGGCTTATACAGGCACTTGAGAAATTAAATCAGTAAAAGGAACCGTTACCTCAAGATTATTGACCATAGACATGAACTTACCAAGTTGTTGATCAACCTTAGATTTTTGTATCCTGTGGGGGAAAGGTAGTACTGGTGGTGTAGGAGAATCAGTAACCTTCTCCTTTTGCTTCCCTACTTCATCTCCTTTTCACTGCTCAATTTCAGCTTGTGAGCTATCTTCACCTTCCTTTTCATCCACTGCATCGTCCTTGTCTGGAGGTGGTGAATCATCAGTAGGCATAGGTGGAACATCATACTGTGTACCGCTTTGAAGAGTGACGACCTTAGCAGTTTCTTTGGGAATTGGTTGCCCTCGTAAATGACCTGGTTGCCTCTGTGCATTATTTTCAGCCACCTGAGCAAGTCGAGTCTCCAAATGTTTGGTAATGTTCATCAACTCTTTAATGCTCTCATCACGACTCTATTTCATAGAAACCATCATCTTCATCAGATCAGACAGAGTGGGCTCTTGTGAGCCGGTATTCTGAGAAGGTTGCTGCTGATAGCCTTGGTGTGAAGGCCTATTAAAACCAGGAGGGGATTCTGAGGAGCCCCTTGGTAGTATTGTGGTCAAGTAGGGTTTTGATGAGGTGGTTGGTAGGAGGCTTGTGGCATAGGTTGAGGGTTCTAAACATTGTTGTTTTTGTATGAAAAGTTGGGATGATCCCTCCAACCTGGGTTGAATGTATTTGAGTATGGGTTGTGTGGACGTCTTTGCTGAAAAACATTTGCATGCTCCATCTGACTCGGGTCAGATTGATTGTGGGAACAATCATAACCAAAGTAGCCTTGAATACCGCACACTTCACAGTAAGAAGAGGTAATAGGTGTCATAGAAGACATTGCATTAATACTCATAGGAGGAGTACTAGACTGTGAAGATTTCAGTGCATCCATCTTCATGCTCAACTGGGCAACTTGTGATGATAGAAGTGCATATATGCATCAACATTCAGCTTTTTCTTTGTAGTAGTCCTAGAAGAACTATGATCATTGGCCGCTAAATTAGCCAGTAAATCATACCCTTCATCCACCTCCTTATCTAAGAAAACACCCCCTGCAGATGAGTCAATTGTACTCTTGATATGGGGTTGCAGACCATTGTATAATGCTTGGGTAATGAACCACTTATCAAAGTTGTGGTATGGGCACTCTCTCTGTAGGTCTTTGAACCTATTCCATGCTTCCTTCAATGTCTCATCAGGTTCTTGTACGAAGATTGTGGTGTGGCCGAAGTCTAGAGTTGTAATGTAAGACTTTATCACCTACATTGAATTCTCGCTTTTGAATCAATTTTTTCATGAAACTTCTTCGTTTGCTCCTTGTAGAGCCTATGATTTTCATAAGCTTCGAGTTGAAGCTCATCTAGCTCATTCAAATGAAGAAGTCGCGCTTCACCGGAAGCTTCTAATTCTAAATTAATCTCCTTACGGCCCAAGGGGAGAGATACTCCATTTCAAGCAGCATATGACAAGCTTTACCATACACCAATCAATACAGAGTTGTCCCTAATGGAGTCTTATAGGCCGTGCACAACGGCCACAATGTGTCGTCTAACTTCAATGACCAATCTTTCCTAGACTTGTCGACTACCTTTTCAAGAATTCTCTTGATTGGTCGATTAGAAACTTCATCTTGAGTGCTCGTTTGAGGATGATAGGCCAAGCCAACCTTGTGAGTGACTCCGTGTTTCTTTAGAAGAGCCTTAAAGGTTCGTTGATGAAATGAGAACCCCCATCACTAATCACGACCCTTGGGACTCCGAAACGCGGGAATATGATCTTCTTGACAAGCTTCATAACAACTTTGTAGTCATCAGTTGACGATGGAATAGCTTCAACCCACTTAGTCACGAATCAACGACAACCAAAATCTACCCGTTCCCAGCAGATGATGGGAAAGGTCTCATAAAGTCAATGCCCCATACATCAAAGGGCTCAATCTCAAGAAGCCTATTTTGTGGCATATCTTGCCTCTTCGAAATATTGCCCGTTCTTTGACACGCATCACAAGCTTTGCAAATGGTACGAGCATCTTTGAATATAGAGGGCTAATAGAAACCACTTTGAAGAACTCTATAGGCAGTTGCAAAACACCATGAGTCTCCTAATCAACAACAAATTTACGAAATATCCCATCGGCACACTTGCGATTCAAGAGAGGATCATCCCAATGAATTGTTTAGCATCGTGATAAAACCTCTTACGTTGTTGATAGGTCAAATCAGGACGATGAGAACCACCTAAGTAGTAATTTGCAAAGTCTGCATACCAGGGGATTAAGTAGAAACAGCAATGAGTTGATCATCAGGAAAATAATCATCTATAGGGCCATCCGAGCTCAACTCAAACCTCAAACGAGAAAGATGATATGTAACAACGTTCTCAACACCCTTTGTATCTCGAATCTCCAAATCAAACTCTTGAAGAAGAAGAATTGATGGGTTTTAAATAGTACTGCAAGTGCATGGTGTCTGTTGTTAGCAGATAGTTAGCAAATACGGGTCGATCCACAGGGAGAGGAATTCTATAAATTAATGTTCAATTATCTAACTACTTCAAGAGAAAAATTTGTTGAATGATTAATAACTAAACTAGAATAAACTAGAACACAATTGGATGAAAGTTTATCAAATAATTAAAAACATAGGGCATTTGCTCGGTCCACCATGCTTATACCAATTCAATCAATACAATATAATTCAACAATGCTTGGACTGAGGATTGAGTAATTAGAGTCTTTTGTTAATCCTACGGTCAGGTCTTAACACTCTTAGATCAACATATGCTAGTATGGTAGCTCAACATAATCAGATCTACCAATTTTAACAAGCCTCTAATGAGTATGATCTTTCAATTCTAACTCCTATTAGCTAAATCATCACCCATGATATTGCGCAATTACATGAATTAAACAATTATAAAAAATTTATAAGAATTACTCTAATCCAATCCAATCATTGAAGAACTTTAAATCACAAGAAAAGGGGTATAAACATGGCTTCCCTCACTAAGCCCTAGAAAAAGATTACTCACTCATGGTATTGAAGAACACAATAAACATAATGAAAATAGAATAATTCATCTAAATAGATTCGGTAGAAAAAATACCGAATAATTGAAGAACAATTGAAGCGAAATCGACGATCTTTAATAATCTCCAAAGCCAAGAGTCAATACAAAACTAGAGAGAAAACTAAGTGTTTCAACCTAATAAAACGAGGAATAAAAGATAAACTAATCGAAATTACTAAAACCCTCGTTCATTTCTGCTGGAGCCATTCGGTATGGAGCTTTTGAGATAGGTCCAAGTCTAGGTACTAGGTCAAAAGTGAACTCTACATCTCTCCTTGGCGGCATACCAGGTATTTCTTCACGAAAAACATCATGGAATTCTCTTACTATAGGCATATCCTCATGTCTCAATGGATCCTTCTCAACCCTTCTCACGGAACACATAAATAGAGGCCATCCTTTTTCCATATAACCCTTAAGTTGCAAGGCATTGATTACTTTAATCCCTGGTTCTCGAGGTATTCTCCAATATGCCACCCTTTTCCCCGAAGAGTCTCTCAACTCCACCTTCTGTGCATCACAGTCTATCTTAGCCTTGTACTTCCCAAGCCAATCCATTCCTAAAATGACGTCTAGGTTCGATAGGTTAAACTCTATTAGGTCGGAAGGAAAGAAGTCCTCCCCTATTTTCAGCGAATCATTTAAGAATCTCTTAGAGCAAACAACAGTATCTCCAGACGGAATAACTGTAGGCATAGAAATTAACTCAGACTCGACCAGTTTTAGAATTCTAACAGTTGTATGGGCAATGAAAGAAAAAGATGCTCCAGAATCGAATAATACTTTAACAGGAATTGAGTTGATAGAGAAAGTACTCGTGACAACATCTCTACGAGTCTCCTCTTCGCTAGCTGTCATCATATACAACTTCCCTTTGCCCTTATTATCATTGTTGTTGGTCACATGGTTTCCATTTGGTGCTTGATTATTTGCACTGGTTGGGGGTTTGGAGTAATTAGTTTCCTGACCCATTGGATGCATTTCCACCATTCCCATTCCCATTCCTAGACTTGTCTCCGTAGTTCCCTCTTTTCTGATTATTGTCCCATTTTCCCACATTCACGACATTCCACCTTGTTACCCTCGCAATCCTTTCTAGGATGGTTATATGGGCACTTCTTACACCTGTACACACGCTCAGATCTGCGGTTGTTGGTGTTATTGTTGCGGTTATTGTTGTTGTTGTGGTTATTGTTGTTATTGTTGGGTTCCTCACTTGAAGTTTCTTTGGGAGGTTTGGTTGTTCCCGGTTCTGTTTAGTCCGCTTGTCCAACAAGTAAGCTGTAGATGGAGCTTTCTTGTCTAGCAAGTAAACTAGTATCCCTTAGTTGTTCTTCCTTGGAGACTTGTGCAACAAATGTCTGAATCAACCTAGTCCAAGCCTGAGCTTCACCCCCGAACCTGCAAAAAGGGACCCACCCTGGAGGTTTGGGTGGTGGTTCCCCCTCCGATGCTTAAGTCAGATATCAGGAGTTGTAAGAGAAAGTAGAGATAGAGAGAGAAAGTGAGAGAGTAGTTTTACAGAGTAACTTTGCACTTGTTTGCATTGAATGATCTTTCTCCCGATTTCGGGGGTATTTATAGTGATAGCAAGATGACGACTAACCTTAAAATCGCCCTACAATAGTGGCTTCTGATTGGCTGAAGAATCAGATCATGACACGTGGCAGGCCATGATTTGGGAGGGTTTATCAACCACTCTCATGCAGCCACCTCATAGAGCTGGCCTCTGACTTCCTTTTGGGCCAGAAAAACAGCCTTTTAAACAACCTGAGCCTAGCCCAAAGGGTAGATCTTTTTTCCCTATTCATCAGGGGGGGACACGTGTACGGCTCAGATGAGCCCAAGTGTCGTCAGAGGAACCGTAGATTTTAGGCTACAACATTTGCCCCTAAAAGGGTTTTCACTGTTGGCCCATCCGACGGTTATGGCCCTTTTACCCAAGGTAGCTTCATTAGGCCCATCTGACGGTTAAGACTTTGTAACCCAAGGTAGCTTTATTTGAAATGAATGAAAGGACGCGCCTTTTTCTGGGTTTTACCGGTCATAACCGACCGTTGTACCCTTTCTTCGGTCATTCTTGACCGGCTCCACAGGTTTCTTATTCCTCTATAAATAAACTTGGTGTGAAAACTTTTGATCATTTCACACCTTGAACGAATTTTTCTAGAGAGAGAAGCTCTGCAAATTTTCTAGAGAGAGAGAGAGATCACCCAGCCTCAGCTTTCTTCACCGAATCGTCCAGGCGCTTTAGCAGGTATCTTTTCTTTGTTCTTTTTGATCTTCTTTATTCTTTATTCTTTCTTAGAAAATCAATAAAATGGAATCATCTTCGTCAAATAATCCTGGCCGTCCAAGAGCTTGTCTTGACCCTAGAACCGATACTTCTTCTTCGGTACATTCTAGAGTTGGGCCTCTTACGGCCAAGTATATTTTTTTTTATGGTTTTGGCCGAGAAAGTCGACGACGACCCGCCTTTACCCGTAGGGTAATCTGGCGCACGTCAAGCAAACGGCCCGTCTAAGACGAAAGGTAATAATTCCGTCAAATAGCTCGGATATGGAGGAATCTACTGGACGAGTTCCAGATGAGACGAGGGAGGTCCAAAGTGCTGGACCTTTGGACGGACCTCCTTCCCCTGACCATTTTTTAGGAACCGAAATAAACCCTGAGGCCAGTCCTTCTGGCAGGGACACCAACATGGAGGAAACCGGCGAAGATGATAACGCCACTGAGTCTGATAATGCCGAAGAATCAGACGAGGCTTCCACTACCTCGTCGGAAATTAGAAGGCGTCTAGGTCCCCTCTCAAATGGTTGGAGAAAATCGGACCAGACCCTAACTATTTGTTGTCCTATATGCCCATGCCGGGCTTCTCCTTTGTTATTCCGAATAAAGACGCGACGATCCTGAGCGCTCCCAGGAATCATTTCGCCGTCTACAAACTGGCCTTGGACGCGGGATTGAGATTCCCTCTCCATGAATTCGTAGAACAAATACTGCAGTACTACCACATCGGCCATAATCAGCTGGCTCCAAACGCTTGGCACAACGTCTTGACGTTCATTGCCGTCTGTGAGCTGCGCGGCCTAGCCCTTTCCATTCAAGCCTTCACTCACATCCATTATGCGGCCAAGGTACCTAGGGCCGTGGACGAGGCTTGGCTAAGCATCTGCAACCGTCCCGGCTTCATGACGGCTTGGGGAAAGCCGTCGAAAATGCACGACTGGAAGCCCGACTTCATCTTCTTAAAGGCGGCCAATGATTCGGCCACTGAGAGCTATAGATTTTACAATCGGTCCGTCACGAACACGGGGCGGAAGCAGTCCTGGCTGGACCTAGAGGATAGCTTCGACGAAGAAGTGGTGGAGTACTTCAGAGTAAAGGAGTACTCCAAGCCCGGCCAACAATCTTTTAAGGGACCATCTAACTGGATACCCTTTAAATAAATGTTTTACCAGGACGACTTCTTGGTGGCCGCCGGGTTGCGGTTGGCCAATGATAAAGGTATATATTCAAAATCCCCCAAGTAAAACTCTTCGTCCATAATTCCTTAGACTAACCAATTTTTTGTCCTCTTGTTGTAGACTCGGTCAGAACGCGTCTTAAAGCTTCTTGGACGGGAGACATAAGTATGTCTAAATTCACGGACAACTTATGGAAGGAGTACGCCAAAAGCAGCGCCGAAAAGAGGGCTGAGACGCTGGTAAATATTTTTTTTTTTTTTTTTTTTTTTTTGGGACGAGGATCATTCTGGCTCGTCTGGAATTGCCATCCATTCTTTGGACGAGAATCACCCAAAGAAGGAAAACGTCCAAGCATGGACGTTTACCCTTGGGGCATTCGGACTCGTCCAAATAATCGTATCTTTCTCTGGACGAGGATTGCCCGAAGAAGGAAAGCGTCCATGCTTGGACGGCCACCTTCTTGGAGCCATACTCGTCTGAGAATTTTCTCTCTACTTCTCAAAAAATAAATTTTTATCTTTAGACGAGTACCATTTGGACTCGTCCAAGTTATAGTACTTTACTCTTGACGAGGATAGCCCGAAGAAGGAAAACGTCCATGCTTGGACGGCCACCTTCTTGGGGCCATTCTCGTCTGAGAAATTCTAAGTTCTGAAGCTAGGCGAAGAATTGATCTCCTATCCCTGGACGAGTCATGTTAGTCCGTCCAATTTTGGGACGGCTTCCTTCTTTGCCGTGACTTCGTCTGCATCCGAAGTTTTTCTCAGACGGGATTCCCTTAGGATAGGAGGCGTTTAGTGTTTGACGCCTTCCTTCTTTGGGTAATTCACGTCTGAAACTTTGCAATTTTGATTTGGATTTTGATCTGTGGACGTCCGTCATCTTAACTTGATCATTTTTTGCAGAAAAATGCTCCTACTAACAAGCTCCCACCCGGGAAGTCGTCCTCTTCTAAGAAGAGGCCTACGGCGGCCACGGACCAGCCTTCCGCGAAAAAACCTAAGGGCTTTATGAGAAAAATGCCAGAGAAGACGACTTCCGCTGGAGGAGGTGGGGAGAAGAGCATGCCGCCACCCAAGGACAAGGCCCTGAAAAAGGAGCCTTCAGCTGCTGCCCCTGCTGAGAGGGAAGAGATGGCGGATCCTGTTGGTCATCTGGACGTTATGCCGGCAGATTCGGCCGAGGTTAGGCCAGAGTCGTCCTTGGCTTTGGGTATTCCGGGAGCCGAGAGGCGGCGGCGAGAACTACCGGGCCGCCGGCTCGGTGGCCAAGCTGGTGCCTCAGATGCCGTTAGCTGTTAGGACGACATCTATTTCGTCTGGTGAGTCGTATTATCCGAATATTGTTAGGACGGTGCGGGTCGGTGGACGGTCTATGAGTCCGTCTAATAGACAAGCCATCGTCTATCCCATCAAGATAACTGACTCTCCCCCTCTTTCAGATAAGGGAAAAGGCCCAGCCATACCCTCAGCTCTTCCTACCGTAGACTCTGACGAAGAGTCTTCCCCTGCTTTCTCCAAAATGTCAAAGGCTGAAAAAGATCGGCTTAAGCAGGAGCTCTTAAAGTGCTACCCTAAATCTTATATCAAAGGATTAAGGGGAGCATCGGTCGGGCATGTGGGCTACATGTCTCAACTTGCTGCTGAGGTATAGCTTACTGCCGCCTTTGTTTTATACTTGATACAATTCTTCTTTTTTGTAACGCGTCTAATGACTTGTTTTGTTTTCATTGATCCAGCTTTTTGCTCGCAAAGATGCTTGATCGAAGAGTGGGCGAGGGAGCTTAGAAAGGAAAATAAGCAACTCGTCCACCGTGCTACAACGGCAGGTGACAAAGTCATCCATGACATCGAGATGGCTAACACCCTTAATCGTCAATCGCTGGAGGCCTTGGAGAAGAGATCGGCACTCCTGGAGTCTGAGAACAAGAGGCATCTTGTTAAAATCAACCAGCTACATACTGAGCAGGATCGTCTGAAGATGATCATAGACGCTCTCTCTGCTGAGTTGAAAGGTGAAAGGGATGTTGCTCTTCTGGCTGCCGTTCAACTAAGGAGGGAGAATATTCTCCTAAGGGCGAAAACGGCCCGTCTGGAAAGGGAGGCGGCCAAGGCCTTCGACAATGCCAAGGAAGGGTTGAAGCAAGTTGTCGAAACGGCTAAGGACTGGGCCGTCAAGGCCTTCGAGATGCTTGCTGAAGCTGATGAGGTCCCCAGCTTTGTATGTCGATGCGGAATATCAACGAGTGTCCATCGGGCTA
This sequence comes from Beta corolliflora, assembly GCA_947648045.1. Taxonomy (NCBI): domain Eukaryota; kingdom Viridiplantae; phylum Streptophyta; class Magnoliopsida; order Caryophyllales; family Amaranthaceae; genus Beta; species Beta corolliflora. The sequence continues at coordinate 35,979 of CANSZD010000505.1, read as the reverse complement.
TGGTATGCGCCGAGGAACCTCCGGAGTTTTTAGAGTCTGACGGCGAAGCTGCAGCCGAGGATGAGAAGCCTGAAGACGACCAAGAAACTCGCGCTGAAGATGAAGCCTAGTTTTAGGTTTATTTTTCTAAGTTTCTTGGCTTGTCTGCCGTTGTAGTCTTAGCCCTTCAGTAGTCTTAAGTTGTAAACCTTTGCTATTGATATATATGAAGAACTTTTGGCCAATTGCTTGTCTCTTAATTTTGTAAATTCCAATTTGACTAAGTGTAATATTAACTTCGTCATGATCGTTGGACGTCCAGCACAAATGTTTAATGAAAGAGCAGCATGCTTGCCTTTAGACGATCCTAAATCTTTTAAAATTGTCTCCAAGCACAAGAATTGACTCGTCCTGAACTATTCGACGATCTGCCTTATCTAAATAACACAAACTTGTCCAACCTGTCCCTTGCCCTTGGACGATCGAGAATCTGTGCAAAATGCTACCAAGTACAGGAATAGGCTCGCCATGATTCTGTGCAAAATGCTACCAAGTACAGGACGATTTACCTAATTCTTGTCTTTAGACGATCAAGAGCTTTTGCAAAATGTAGCAAGTACCAAAAGAGACTCGTCTGGGACGGTTTGCTTAATTAGACGAGTCTTGCCCAAAGAGGGAGAGCGGCCAGTACCTGTTTGTTTTGTGGACGAGCCATTTTCTAGCCGTTTTACTTGAGCTACTAACACTCGTCCTGCAGTATCAAACCATCAAAAAGGCATATATTGCCTAGGTCCTCCTGGTTTTTGGACGACCTTTTCTCTTTAGCTCGTCCTATAGGCTTCTATCATCCCCCCTTGTTGGGCTTAGCTCAACCGCACATGATGGGCGAGCCAAAGTCGAAGAAGGAGAGTGGCCAACCTTGGCCGAGCCTGCTGAAATTGATGGACGAGCTTGAGATACATGTTCAACGCATGTTTTAGCCGGCTTACTTGAGGGAGCAACACTCGTCATTAAGTAGTGATCCCTTACTAGGGTCTGGACTACTTAGCTGTCCGTATTTTTGAAAGTAAGTATCCTTTACTAAGGTCTTATTTCAGGCCAGCTTTCTCTCAGAGACTTTGACGTTACTCTTACTAGAGATTTTGTCAGTTTGACGGCCATGTATGTGTTATATTTTTGGCCGGTCTCTTCGAGGGAGTGATGTTCGGCATAGAAGTGAGTAATTTTGACGTTCTATTATTGTTTGTATTTTTGTCCAAGTTATTGTCACTTTTAGACGAGTAACTGATTGAATGCCCCAAAGTGAATTAACTTGGTGAAAATAAACAAAGAAATGAAAGAGTAGGAATTGTATTATATGGATTTTGCTTGACTAAATGCCACGATGCATGTATACAATTCTTCCTCCTAACATGTGCCGTGGCACTTTGGAGTAACTACAAACTACCTTATAGGTATCTGACGGTGAACTGAATTAGACGTGGTACGTCTTCAAATTATCTGAATTCCAAGTACGCTGTATAGGTCGTCCATCTGGATCTTGGAGACGAAAAGTCCCACTGCGCAGCTCTTGGATAATCAGATAAGGTCCTTCCCTGTTTGGTGTTAGCTTCCCTAGCTCCTTAGCTCGTCCAACCGCCTCCATTTTTCTTAGAACAAGATCCCCCACCTTGAGCGGTCGTCTAACAACTCTTTTGTTAAACTCCCGAGCCATTCTCAACTTGTACAATTGCATTCTTAGCAAGGCATTGCCCCTGACTTCTGGCACTTGGTCCAAAGTCGTGCGTAATGCAGCCCAGTTGCCGTCTTCTGTGTACAACATGACTCGCAGGGTGGGTTCTTCAATCTCAATGGGCAAGACGGCTTCAGTGCCATAGACTAACATGAAAGGCGTCTCGCCTGTAGAATTTTTAGCGGTTGTTCTAATGGACCATAACACTAATTGCAGCTCTTCAACCCATTGTCCCTTGGCGTTATCCAGCTTCCTCTTGATTCCATTTGATAGAATCTTATTGAAGGACTCGACTTGTCCATTGGCTTGTGGGTGGGCGACTGCAGCGAAGTGAGCTTTGATTTCTCTTTCTGACAACCAATCTTTTAGCTTAGGCGTTTCGAACTGTGGACCATTATCAAAGACGATGGACTGAGGCATGCCAAAACGAGTTATAATGTTTTTCCAGATGAAGCCCTTGACGTCGTTTGTTGTTATTCCTCGCATGGCTTCAGCCTCTATCCATTTAGTGAAATAGTCCACTGCTACTATCACAAACTTCTTTTGCCCAGCTGCCACCGGGAAAGGTCCTAAGATATCCATGCCCCATTTGGCAAAAGGCAGGGGGAACAAGATGGGGTTTAAGTAGTTGGACGGCTTCTGATGCAGGTTTCCATGCCTCTGGCAACTATCGCAACTTTTTGCATAGACAAGAGCGTCTTCCTTCAAGGTGGGCCAGTAGTACCCCGTCCTTAAAGCCTTTTCTCCTAATGCTCTTCCCCCAATGTGCGATGCACAAGTTCCCTCATGGAGTTCTTTCAGAACCTCTAGACCATCTTCTCTGGTGATGCACTTGAGGAGAGGGCGGTAGAATGACTTCTTGTAAAGGGTCTCATCCCATAGTTCAAACCACTTGTCTCTAGCCTTCACATACTTAGCCTCTACCGGGTCAGAAGGCAATCGTCCCGTCTTCTTGTATTCTATGATCGGCTCCATCCGGGATCGCTCCTCGGCTAAGAAACATAATCTGCTCTTGGTCAATGCTCTTTTTGGGTTTGACTTCCCAAAAAGCTTCTTGGCACATCTCCTTCAGTAGAGCCGGCCAATTTAGAGAGAGCGTGCGCTGATGATTTTCGACCTTGGCACTTGGTCGAGAACAAATCGTTTTAATGGCTCAATCTCATCCTTGATCAGTCGCATGTATTTGCTCATTGATGCTTCTTTGCATTCAAAATCTCCATTGACCTGACTGACGACTAAGAGAGAGTCTGATTTGGCCTCAATCTCTACTGACTCCGGCCGCCTTACACATTTTGATTCCGACTAAGAGTGCTTCATATTCGGCTTCGTTATTGGACGCTTTGAATTGAAATCTTAATGCATATTCAAACTTGTCCCCTTCGGGAGATTGACAAATGATTCCGGCCCCATATCCATTGGACGTGGACGATCCATCGACCATGAGCGTCCAATGCTTCCTTCCTTTAGTTGGATCGAGATATTGGCTCTATAGTTGGCCGAGTAAGCTCAACTATAAAATGCGCGAAGGCTTGCCCCTTAATGGCTTTCCTTGGTTCAAATGATATATCAAACATGTTGAGCTCAACGCCCATTTTAGCATTCGCCCGGCGGCTTCCATCTTCTCGCGAGAACTTGCTTCAAAGGTTGATCGGTGTAGACGATTATACTGTGTGCCAAGAAGTAAGGCCTTAACTTTCTGCTGGCCATGACGAGGACCAATCCAAACTTCTCAACTGGCGTGTACCTATTTTCCGCGTCTTTGAATACGTGACTGACGAAATATATTGGGACTTGCACGGATTCTCTTTCGGCCCGAGACGGTACTCACGGCTGAGTGGACACGGCCAAATATACAAACGACTTCTCCCCCTCAGTGGGGACTCAACCTAGGCACGCCGAAGGTGGTCCTTGACTCTTTGTAGTGCTTGCTCCGCCTCATCTGTCCACTCAAACTTGGCCTTTTTCTTAATAGTGGCGAAGAAGTGATGACACTTATCGCCTGACTTAGACAAGAAACGCCCAAGGGCAGCCAAGCAACCCGTCAGTCTCTGAACTTCCTTTATCTTTGACGGAGACTTCATGTCTAAAATAGCTTGGATCTTCTCGGGATTAGCTTCTATTCCCCTCTGGTCTACCAAAAAACTTAAGAACTTCCCTGACAAGACCCCAAAAACACATTTGCTGGGGTTCAGCTTTAACTTGTATTTTCTGAGAGTTTCAAAAGTTTCTCTCAAATCACCAACATGACTTTCTTCTTGGCGGCTCTTGACTATCATATCATCAATATACACTTCCATGTTCCTTCCCAACTGCGGCTGAAAAACAGCATTGATCAATCTTTGGAATGTGGCCGGAGCATTACGCAGACCAAATGGCATTCTCAACCCGGCCATACGATCCTTTTCGGTAATGAAGGACGTTTTGTCTCGATCCTCCGGCCACATGGGAATTTGATGGAAACCTGAATAGGCGTCCATGAAGCTTAGTAAAGCGTGGCCGGCTGTGGAGTCCACTAGACGATCCAACTTAGGCAGCGGGAAGTTGTTCTTGGGACAAGCCTTGTTGAGATCCGTATAGTCTACACACATCCTCCAGGTGCCATTAGGCTTTGGCACCATGACCACATTTGCTATCCATTCTGGATAATAAGTTTCTTTGATGAATTTGGACTCCAACAACTTCTGAACTTCCTGGTCGACCGCTTGATTCCTAGCCGGTCCCAAATGTCTTTTCTTTTGACGGACTGGCTTTTATTTTGGATCAACATTCAGCCGGTGGACGGCTACCTCTGGATCAATTCCAGGCATTTCTTCAACACAATAAGCAAACACGTCTTGAAATTCTTTCAGCAAGCTGATTAAGAGGCTCCTCAAGCCCAAAGAGAGCGAAGAACCAATTTTCAAAGTTCGTTACGGGCGAGCCCTCATCCCGACAGGACATCTTACGGGGCCTCGGCGGTTACGGACGCTCTATGGCTAGTCCCATGATGGCCATCACTTCTTCGAGCAAGGGAGGCTCTTCCTTGATGATTTCATATTTTCTCTTCTTGCTGGGAAGATGCTCAGACGCCTTCCTTGAGGGAGCGAGAGGCGTCTGAGGGCTCTCAATGGCCATCTTCAATGAGGCCACTTGGTCCTTGACTATCCCGGACGCTTTCCTCTCGCTAGCCACCTTCGTCTTATCTTTCTCCATTTTAGACGTTTGCCTTTCACCAGCAACCTTCATCTGATCGTCATTGCATATCTTCCATGATGACGGCTTGAGGGTAGTCAGATAACATTCCCTTGCCACCTGCTGGTCTCCATATAAGGAGCCAATCTTGCCATCATCACACTCATACTTCATCAACATCAGGTGAGTTACTATTACGGCTTTGACATGATTCAGAGTTGGTCGTCCAAGAATGACGTTGTAGGCTGTCAAATCTCGGACCACCAAGAACTTGATAAACAGAGTTCTAGCGGCATCCTTTTCTCCCACTCGAACGGGCAAAGTAACAGTTCCCATTGGATGGATGACTCCTCCCCCAAACCCTATGATGGGATGGTGAACGGGAACCAAGTTCTTCTCATCAAACTTTAGTCTGGACAAGCAATCAGCACTAATGATATCCGTCGAGCTTCCGGTGTCGATCAGAATCCTTCTTACTCTCAAGTTTGCTATTTTCATTTCTACAACCAAAGGATCATCATGGGGAGTCCTCAACCTGCCCCGATCTTGCTCACTAACTACCACCCTTGGGAAGGGCTCGGCCTTTGTTTGGTCAGCTAACAAAACATGGCCAAGCTCCCTTAGGTAGTTTTTGTGTCCTCTATTGGTTGGTCCTCCGGCAGCAAACCCTCCTGAGATTACTAGAACAACATCTTCGTCTGTGCTTGCACTCTCCTTCTTCTTAGTATGCCAATCATCTTTCCTCTGAAACTTCCTTCCCCCTTGAGGCATATAGGAGTTCATCTTTCCCTTTCGAGCTAGCTCCTCCAAAGCCTTCTTGAGGTGCTTACATTCATTAGTTTCGTGACCGCAATCCTTGTGGAAGTGGCAATACTTGCTCTTATCCCTATTTCTATAAGGGGTTTTCATCTCAGCTGGGGCCTTCAACTCATATTGATCCTTAATCTCCATGAGAATGGAGTATTGGTCCTTGTTAAATTCAATAAGATTGGATGAGGATGGCTCAGCCTCTTTTTCTCTTGCTCCTTCTGGACGAAGTGGTGGTGGAGGTTATAGCCCAAGTCTCGGCCTTCTTGGGGTTGCTCTTCTTTGGCTGAGCAACCTCTTCAGGCTTCTTAGACTCGGGATGCTTTGCCTCATCACACACTTTGGTAGCGTGAATAAACGCTTCAGCTTCCCTTAAGGCTTCAGCAAGAGTGGAGATTTTCTTTTTAACAAGATCAAACTTAAAGCTTCCTGGCCTTAGACCCCTAATGAAGGCGTCAAAGGCCACTCCAGCATTAAGATCTTGGATCTGAAGGGCTTCTAGGTTGAATCTCTTAACGAAACTTCTAAGAGCCTCCTTAGGTCCCTGGACGACCCTGCCTAGGTGCATGGTTGTTTTTTGTTCTTGCTTGTTGGCAACAAAGTGACTAGTGAATAAGAAACTGAGTTTCGTGAAATTATTGACTGAATTGGGTGGAAGATTGTTAAACCACTTCGAGCTACTCCCTTCGAGTTCTTTGGGAAGTTCTTACACCCAGGTAGCATCATCTACTCCTTGGACGTACATCTGATGTTTGTAAGCAGATAAGTGATCATCGGGATCTGTTGTTCCATCAAAAGGTTCTATAGTAGGGAGTTTAACCTTTGGGAAGAGGGGCGCCTCCATTATCCTGGCCGAGAATGGAGTGGGCCAGTTAATCCGGAGGGCTCCCATCTGTCCCTCAATGGGTATGTACTCCTTACGATATTCCTTTAACACCGGATCGGACGACGTGTTTGCGAGCACTTTGGACGCCTATAGACCATGGGCTGAGCCACCGTCTTCTCCTGTCGTGGATGAACAAGAGAGTGACTTAAACTTCGTCCCTCCCCTCTGGACGACAACCTCAAAGGAGGGTCTCTCAGGTATGATGTAGAACACGTCGGCGATCGTTGTATTGCGGCGGCTTTCTTTGCTTCTAGATATTCTCGGCATCTGTTTCCATTCGGTGCCCGCTTTGACGAACATGGTCCTCGGGTCCTTACCACCGGGTTCCGGTCCATCTTTCTTCGCCGATCATTATCCTCTCGGCTCGCTTTCCTCTTGCCGTCCTCCTAGAGGGTTCCTGAGGAACAGGTCGACTAGGGCCTGGACGATCTTCTTGGGAACGTCCCCTAGGGGGAGGTGGATTGTTAGCAGCTGGCTCAGGGTTAAGCCGGAAAAACAGCATATTGCTCTTGATACATTCTGGACGACTGCAGCCATCTTTGCACCGGAAATCATTCAAGGCGTTCTCTAGATGGGCGGCGATCCTTTGGACGTTCAAGATTCTCTTGAATGACGAGTTCTTGGCTTGGTCCAAGAACTTGGACGATGGACGGGGTCTATCCCTTCCTCGAGGCGGTCTCTCGTGTTCTCGTGTCTTCGACATTAACCCGAAGACTTCGGTTTCTGGCAAGGTTGGACGATTGACAATCTGTCATCGTTGCGTCTCCCCACAGACGGCGCCAAATGTTTAGTCCGCTTGTCCAACAAGTAAGCTGTAGATGGAGCTTTCTTGTCTAGCAAGTAAACTAGTATCCCTTAGTTGTTCTTCCTTGGAGACTTGTGCAACAAATGTCTGAATCAACCTAGTCCAAGCCTGAGCTTCACTCCCGAACCTGCAAAAAGGGACCCACCCTGGAGGTTTGGGTGGTGGTTCCCCCTCCGATGCTTAAGTCAGATATCAGGAGTTGTAAAAGAAAGTAGAGATAGAGAGAGAAAGTGATAGAGTAGTTTTACAGAGTAACTTTGCACTGTTTGCATTGAATGATCTTTCTCCTGATTTCAGGGGTATTTATAGTGATAGCAAGATGACAGCTAACCTTAAAATCTGCCCTACAATAGTGGCTTCTGATTGGCTGAAGAATCAGATCATGACACGTGGCAGGCCATGATTTGGGAGGGTTTATCAACCACTCTCATGCAGCCACCTCATAGGGCTGGCCTCTGACTTCCTTTTGGGCCAGAAAAACAGCCTTTTAAACAACCTGAGCCTAGCCCAAAGGGTAGATCTTTTTTCTCTATTCATCAGGGGGGACACGTGTACGGCTCAGATGAGCCCAAGTGTCGTCAGAGTAACCATAGATTTTAGGCTACAACAGATCCCATGGTGTTTGTTTTCAAATCTTTGGACCTCCAGGTTCGGGTTATCTTTTCTCTTCTTACCTTGTTTTCCTCCATCCTCTCTTTTCCTTATTGCATATAAATGGGGCAGTTTTGCCAAAACGTGATCTAACGAGGTGAAAGTATCTCCCCCTAGTCTCCCTTGCAGGTCAAGGGTGAACCCTAATTCAAAGCGTGAGGCCTTGGCTTCCTCAGTATGGGCAATTTTAGGAGCAAATCTCATTAGTTCAATAAATTTGCGGTAATGTTCCTCAACAGACAGGTTCCTTTGCTCTAACATCATAAACTTCTGAGCTTTCTCCTTTTTGAGGTAAGGTGGTAATACTTATCCCTCAGGGCTTTCTTAAAGGTTTCCCACCCAAAGTTAGGTTGTTTTACGAGGTTGTCTTTAGGTTGGGTCCACCAAAAGTGGGCATCTCCCTAGAGGTAATAGCTTGCTAAGGGCACAGTCTTGTCATCTGGACATGTGAGGGTAAAGAAAAGCTTATCAAACTCCCCAATCCAATTTTCTAACTCTTCTGGCCCCACTTTCCCATTCAGTACTGGTGGGTTCCTACGGGCAACCTTTTCAGATAAATCTGCATCCCGACTATGCCCTTGGGCTAGGTTAGCTGTGATCTGCACTAAGTCACGAATTGATTGTTCGACATTCAGAGAGGTCTCAGGCGTACCGTCCTGACGAACTATTCTGCGCTCAAAAATGATACAACGGATGTTTCCGTGACACATATAGTCGTTTATTCACTTAACTATTACACACTCGCATGTTCATACAATACGTCCGTATTATTATCAATCATTAAGTCTTTATTGACTTGCAATACAAACATCCCAAAATAAGACGTTACATCAAATAATAAATGGATTAAAATATTACATTATTATTGAAAAAGGAAAATCACTGTTTCAAAGAAAACATAATATGAATAAAATAAAAGAATCACAAATGCTAATTCTGGTACTTGGCATGCAAGCCTCACTAAAACTAAAATAAACAACTAAAATAATATCCTTAATCTTAATTACATTTTAAAAAGAAACAAAGGACTATGATGGTGAGCTTCTTCATCTGAGTCAGAGTGTTACTCCACGACAATAGGATTTTCTATTCCTTCTTCCATGTCGACTTCGTTCTCAAAAGGATCCTCATCCTCTATATGTTCTTCTTCATCTATGGGTTCTTCTTCTTCTAGGGGCTCTTCCTCCTCTTCTAGGGGCTCTTCCTCCTCTTCTAGGTCGTTTTCCTCAATCGGATCCTCTTCGACAGGCTCATTTTAATTAGGATCTTCCTCTTCCTCATTTTCTAAGTCAATTAGAGGTGCAACATTATCTTCCCCAACTACTGCGATGAATGTCCTATTATTCCCTTCATCATGGGAAATGTAGGTAACAGTTCTAAGATTTGACCCTATTTGGTTGTCCTCGGGTATAAACTCATCCTCAAAAGTCTGATATCTTGCTCTTTTTACAGCTCTAGATGGCGTATGCTGCTCGGTTTTAACTCTAGGGTTCTCAGAACTCAAATCTACAACTTTAGTTCCCGAGCTTTCTCCTACATGATAGGTTCCTCTAAGTGGAGGTGATGTGCTAGAGGGCTCCCAACTTCTTTTCTCACGAATTTTCCATTCATTTTCACAATATTTAAAGTCAGTGACAAAAACTCCATTTTCTGACCACATATCCCCATATCTACGGTGTACGAAAAGGTAGGGTTCTTCCTTAGGGAAGTACCGAAGCATAAAGTTTATTTTCTCCATTTCAGTCCTTAGTCTAGTATCTCCCTGTAGGGTCCTATACCCCATAACAACTTTCATCTTATAGGCCCATATGTCCCAAGCTTCCGTTATTCGGTGTTTCATCAAATACTCCTTAGAAACTATGTCGTAAACCATCTGCGAATTAAAAGAAATAAAATATTCTAAGTTTTAGAGAAGTAAAGGTTGTTAAATATATATGTATATATAAGAGGTAAAACGATTATTTTAAAATTTAAAACTCCTTAAGCAAGTTCAAAATATTTACAACAATTAAATGGTTCTTTTCTAAAATATTCGAAACAAGGTTTTAGTTTAATTCCTTTTTGAAACATTTTTGGAACAATTATACCAATTCAAAAATTTAGGGAATAAAATATTTCATTACTTTTTTTTTCAAAAAGAAGTCGAGCAATTTCAATATCTAACTTAGTGCTTCCAAAAATATCACTATCTATGTACTTATCCTTGTACATCTTCCTAATCAATTCATACTTCGAAGGTTTCAAAGAACCTTTCACAAATTCAATCAAGCAAACAATCATAAAATTTCATATAATCAAAACATTCTATTCATTCCACATATTAGACCAGTAACGGCAACAAAAGGAATTATAAATAAAATCGTTTGAAATTTCTTTGAAAATAGGAACTTTTAACGCTGATACCAGTTTTATAACACCCCTAAAATCCATACCAGCCTAAACTACGTTGCATCGATTTTGGGAGTGTTACCGCCGCGGTGAAACGTAATGCTTATTTAAAAATAAAACATTAACTCTTCTTCTTAACTGAAAACTAAATTGCAGCGGAAATAAAATGTTAACTTAATCCTACAACTCGGGAATCACCATTGACCCCTTTTATTCAAAGTTCATAAGCCTCGTTACTCAAACTATTAATAAATTAAAGATTATCTACTTCATGCCCGAACTAATTTGCTCCCCATAGAATATCAATGGTTCATTACAGGGCAACAAGCAAACACAAATAACAAACAATCAGCTAGGCTAAGTACGTACTTAAACAGTTACACAGTACACTAAGCATAATCAGAATAATAAAAACAATTCCTAAACATGATATACTACAAAAATATTAAATTTCGTTTATACAATTTTATTGGCATCGAATGGGCACCGTCATCTTTCTAGAATCATACGAGCTACTTAATCCTTAATAGACAACTTGGTCTATTAGATGGAATGTAAATACGGTTTTGTTCTGTTTCACACCCATCGTCTTAGTATGCATACCCCCAATATCGTACAGAACCTTCCGCCTACTAGAGTTATCAAAATTTATAAGGACTGTACTATCGTCACAGTAGGCCTGTGTAGGAGTGTAAAACTTGTCCCACACTCCCCCCATTGTTCATTACTTGTAGGGATTCCAACTACAAGTTTATCGCCAATTATCCCTTTTAGTGATAATCATTCATACAATATTAAGCATATGATTATTTTTTTTATTTTTTTTAAGTACATTGTCTTTAAGTAACTGTACTTAAGCCTTTAAGTTAGGCAACCTCTTAGTGGTTAGCCAGTTCTTGTAAACATATATCGCTATAAAATTCTTGCTACAATAATTAGTCATAGAATTCCAATCCAATTCTCATTTCATGTTTGTAATACCAAAGTAATCATTATCCAAGTATCAATTAATTCCAATTCACAAGCCATACAACAAGGAAATACATTCAAATTTCCAATTGATATCATGTTACCAAACAATCTCATCAATCATAACCATACAATTGTTCCCTATCATGATTTTAGGTTCCATTAAAAGAATTAACAAACTTAGACATGATACTATCGTATCTAACTGAACTAGTACGCGTACGTACCTTATAACGGAGAATCTTCGCTGTCTAACTTAAAACGTTCCGCTTATGAAATTGGGACCTAATCGAATAATACGAGTAATTCAGTACTAAATCGTTGATAATATTAATAAAAATCATATTACCTAACTATGTAAAATATGGTGTTTCGAATAGTAAAAATAACCATTCATGTTGTTTAAACTTTCCCTTCATAACCTTCATTGAAACTAACATATTTAGGAGCTAATAATAAGATGTTTATAAATCTGATTTCCTTTAAGTTATATTATACTTTGTTTATAATACCAAAAACATAAACAAATATATGTAAGTATTATAAAATCAGAATTGAGAAATAAAATCCTAGTAAGAACTAATAGTATACTTGTAAATCTGATTTCTTTTAACTTATACTATACTTTATTTATAATAACCAAACTTAATCAAAATTATATAAGAATTAAAAAATCAGAATTTACAATTAAATTAAAGTAGGAAAGAAAAGATTTTTTTTATATATATGATACCGGAGTGACTCGCCGACGATAACCATCGGCGACGCACAAGGGACTCTGGCAGCAGCACCAGCCCAAACACCAGCCGCACGAGACACGCACGCACATCACTCGAAGCTCGCACCCCTCGCACGCACAACACTCGACGCACCGAACTCCTTCACCGTACAACACTCGAACCTCGCACACGCCCTGACCGCCGATGATGGTCGACCAAAGCATAGGGGATAAGGAAGGAGAAGGATGCAGTAGGAGAAGAAGGAAGGAGAAGAAGTAGTGTAGGGAAGGAGAAGGAAATATCACGCAGGGGAGGAGAAGAAGGAAGGAGAAGAAGTAGTGTAGGGAAGGAGAAGGAAATATCACGCAGGGGAGGAGAAAGAAGGAGGAGAGAGAAAATTTTTGGGGTAAAGTAAAATAACGGCTGATTAAACAATGAATAGGGTTTTGTTTCCGTTTTTATTTTATACCATGTAAAAACTATGTTCGCTAGGATTTGTTTTTCTAAACAAATTCTTATTTATATTTTATTTATTTGAAAAACAAATTAAAATTGAATTATTATTTATTTGGGTACAAAAAGTAGTTTGTATAACTAAACTATAACTGTAGGCTTACCCAAACTATACTTCTCTGTAAATAATATTATTCGTTTAATAAAAATCCTTTCAACATTATTCTTTATATTTTCTTATTTATTAAATAACTCCTAAAAATACGTAGTATTACATTAATACTCATAGGATCAGTACTAGACTGTGAATATTTCAAGGCATCCATCTTCATGCTCAACTCGGGAAACCCGGGATGATAGAAGTTCATAAGCATCAACCTCCAATTTTGCTTTGTAGTATTCCCTGGAAGAATTATGATCATTGGGCTGCGAGATTGGCGTATAATCATACCCTTCATCAACCTCCTTATCTAAGAAAACACCTCCTCAGATTACTCAAGTGTACTCTTGATATGGGGTTGTAGACCATTATAGAATACTTGGGTAAGGAACCACTTGTCAAGGTTGTGGTGTGGGAATTCTCTTTGTATGTCTTTGAACCAATTCCATGGTTCTTTCAGTGTCTTATCAGGCTCTTGTAGGCAGGTAGCTAGTTTATGTCTGATTTATGCAGTTTTGGTAGGAAGATAGTATTCTCTCAAGAATGCTTCTGATATATCGCTCCACTCAGTTTCTGTAACATATTTCAACCACTTCTGGGCTTTATCCTTCAAGGAGAATTCAAGAACCACGAATTTCAACTGATTAGGAGTGACCCTTGGTGTTTAACGGTACGACAGAGTTGCTGAAACCATTGTAAATGATTAGCAAGGTCTTCAGTTGGATGCCCTCCAAATTGGTTCTGTTAGATCATATTGATGAGGGCAGACTTGATCTTAAAGTTTGCCGCAGCTATAGTAGCTAGGAATAACAAGGCCGGTGGGAATGCCATCTGGGGAAGGTATCTCGTAAGCCTTCGGTAACATAGGAGGCATGCTTGATTCATGGATTTTCCCTGATTATTAGACTGCTTTTTCTTCTTTTGTTACTTTTTGAGTTACCGGATGGTTTTTTCAAGATCAGGATTTGTTGGAAATGGAATTCCTGTTATTTTAGGCCTGGGCATAAAAGAAATAAAAAAGGAATGTAGTGAGATTGCCTCAATTGGAACTTGAAGTTCCAATGAGATAGTAGAAATAATTCAAATAATTAAACAAAAGCGATAGAAAATAGTTGTCTCCCCGGTAACGGCGTCAAAAACTTGATGAGTTTAAAAAGTAATATCGCAAGTGCATAGTTTCTGTTGTTAGCAGAGACTTAGCAAATATGGGTCGATCCCACAGAGGGAGGACTTCTATCGATTTTCGCTTAATTACAATAAACAATCTCATAAAAAACAAATGTTTAATTTGATTAATAATAAACTAGAATCAAGTAATTACGAGATTATGGTTTAACCAATAAATTAAAAGGTCTAGGGCTTATGTTCATTCCACCATGCTTATACCAATCCAAGAACACAAACCAATTCAATTATCAAAGAAATAAAGGTCGAGTAATTAAAGTAAAGGCTAATTTGTCGATGGGACATTAGCACTTTCAATTCAACCTATGTAGTACGGTTGCTAACAGATTCAGAATTGCCAATTGTAATTGAGCCTCTAAAAATACGATCTTTCAATTATAATTCTTATTAGCAATTTAATTAACTCTTGATATTGGCCAATTACAAGAATCAAATAATTAAGAACTTATCAATTGAATTACTCAAAACCCTAATTTATAAATAAATCAATTTCAAAGCATAAATATCATAGTATAAACATGACTTCCTTCACTTAGCCCTTGAAAACAACTACCACTAGTAGAATAAATGTTGATTGTTGCGGTCATTAAGTGGCCTATTGCGGCGGTTTTAGCTTGGCTATTACTTGCGGTTCTGGCAAAAACCGCAGCAAAAGGTTACACCTATTGCCGCGGTTTCTAGCCAAAACCGCAGCAATAGGTTTATTTTTTATTAAAAAAATACAACGCATTGCTGCGGTTCTTACTCAAAACTGCAACAATAGGTACTGGTACAGGTGATTTTTTTTTTTTTGCATTTTACCATCAAATTTGAAAGAATAAAAATGTAGGAAAAAAATAAAACACAACAAATTAGGAGTAATGATAAAGAATGCTTATACAAAAATATATGATATACACAAAATCCAACAGATAACAAAAAGATATAAAATAAACGAAAAATAAAAATCAGAAACCCTAACATCATATTGATTCTAAACAAAATAAAAATGAAAAAAATCCCAAAAAAAAAATACAACCACTCTAACATCAAATCTGAATATTAACAAACAATTACGAAAAAAAACTATTGCTGCAGTCGAAAAAAAATAAATTCAACCGCTTTTGTAATTTACGAAAAAGTAGTACAATTTACGAAAAAAAGGAAAAATCAGATCTGGCTTTTGTGTTTTGCGTTAGTTTTTCTCACACACACTCTCCATTGTCGACAACTTCGAAAACCGAGTTTTGTTGTCGCTATTTTTGTTGTCAACAACGTCCACGCATCGCAGCGCAAAAGCGTCCACGCACGAGTCGTATCTCCTCTTTCGCGCCCGCCTACGAATGCTAAATGCCCTTCTTCTGCTCTTCCTTGTTTTTGTCGTGCCATTTGAAATGACGAAAATCAGATCTGGACAACGATAAGGCTGGTGATGATGAGCCACGAGCGATTAGAGAGGAAGAGATGAAGGAGACCGGCGTTTGTGTTACACGAGATGAAAGGCAGCGACCGCGAAGATCGGAGTTGAGAGTTCAATGACGGGCAACGATTGAGGAGAGAGAAAAATCGACGTGAGAGTTGAAGAAGACCGGCATTGCACGAGACAGAGGGAGATCGGAGTGTTGGAGTGAGGGAGATGTGAGAGGGAGAAATGAGAGTGAGGGAGATCTACCATGAGAGAGAGGGAGGAGTTAGGAGTGCGTGAGATGTGAGAGGGAGAAATAAGAGTGAGGGAGGCGCGCCCAACTTATGTTAGATTTAGGGTTTCGTTTTTATTGCTGCGGTTGCTTTAAAAAACCGCAGCAATATATTAAAATATTAATATTTTAATCTATTGCTGCAGTTTTTTATAGAAACTGCAGCAATAGATTTGATCAAACTGGTCAAACAATTTTGAAAATCTCCCGTTGACATCTATTACTGTGGTTTTCGCGCAGAACTGCAGCAATAGGTTGATTTTCGATTTTTCCTTTTTTTTTGACGTGCTTTATTGATGTGTATGGGTAAAACAGTAGCAATTCAGCCGCAGCAATAAGCAATTATTCTACTAGTGTACTCACACATAATTCAAGTAAGCAAAGCAAACAAAATTTAATATAGAATTCATGATTGAGAAACAATAGAGACGAAATTATGAAAACTACCATAATAATCTAGAATAATAAAGCGTAAACAATAATGAAAATTAATGAAGAAGAAAGCAATAAACCTCTTGAACTTGAATTAATGGAGAAAAGAAAATGTGGGTTACAATGTTGAAGAAGAAAGAAAACTACTAGATAATATATAGGATTTTGGAATAAGCATAAGGGAAGATAAAATGATCCCCTTGTATATATATTTTTCTATCTTCTAAAATAAATAATTTATAAAAAAAAAATAGAAAAACGAATCCTATCTTATGATTAGGCAATTGAGAATGATGTGGGAAACTTTAGAAATTTGATGTCAAAGAAACGGTCACTGCGCGAATACACCCGCACAACCCTGCATCCGCAGGTCTGGGGTCGCATAACCTGCGGGTGGGCAGTGGTGAACCACAGGTACACTGCGGACGCGACATTTCGCGGAACACAAAACCTGCAGTCAGATTCACAAAGTTGTAATATGTTCTAGGAACTTCCGCGAGGCATGCCACCTACCATTGCGAAGCTCTTCAAGTCTATTTTCAACCCCGAAACCGCATCAAACGATCGAGATAACTCGATTTATTACCAAAAGAGTGAACATGTGTTAGTTTTTGTTGTTTCACAACTCTTGTATTTCTTCATTTTCAACTCAATTTCAATCTTGAAAGATATGTCGCGATCCTCAAGGAAGCAACCTCCATTTCATATGATTGTAATGCTCAAACAAAAGATCGAGGAGCATATATCCATCGATTAAGAATTGCAATTCCTCAACTGTTATTGCAAGAATTATCCAATTCATCCAAAATTGCTTCGAAAGCATTAAAATAGCTATGAAACTACCTGAAATATTAAGAAAACTACAAACGAAGCGTAATAGAGCAGAAAATGGATAACGTATCCTAATGACACCTAAAATGCAACTATATGAACTAATATACTGTAATAATAATGCAACCTAAATGTGCCTAAAGACTATATGTAAATGTGATACATCATGGTCGATTGGTTAACTCCTTTCTTTTGGTTGGAACTCTTAGGGGCCGAGTATTCCATCAACCGTTTTGCAGCTGTTGGAGGGTAGCCAACTTGCGACGAGCCACAAACTTTGTGTTTTCTTGGTAGAATTGATCAGTGATCTCTTTCTTGAATTCCTGCCATGTTTTGATTTGTACCTTCCCAACCTGCATGTCTTCATATTTAGTTCACCACCAAAGCTTTGCATCATTAACTAGGCACATTGAAGCTGCATCCACCTTCAAACTGTCGTCAAGTTGACAAATTTTGAAGTATTGCTCCATTGCGAAGAGGAAGTTGTCGACTTCGTTCGAGTCTCTAGAGCCACGGTAGTCTTTTGGTTTGGGTGGCATGAATTTTACATAGTACTTGGAGCATCTCTTCCTAAGTGCGCATCAGCGTCGCACATTTGTCTAGTGCTTCTTAAGCCTGAGCACTCATGAAATTTTTAGTTGCTCACGCAACCCATCTCTTTCAGATACAAGAACGTGGATATCAACTTAGAGATGGTCGATCTGTTTTGCTTGCCCTTAACAAGTTGCTCGAGCTGAGCCCACTCTTCTGTCTTGCCTTCGAACCAATTGATTATTTCCTCGATTGTTTCTTTACTCATCGTGTCAGATGACGCACGAATAATCCTTGAACTTTATAGGGGTACACTTATTTGAACCTGACTCTGATAACAACTATTACGGTCCGAGTGTTTTAACACCGGGACGTGCGGTGCGCTTTTTCCTATTTGAAGGCACACGAGCCCAAGCCTTTTGCAGAATTGAAGACATTTGAGGGCTTTTTTCAATCGGATTGAACAATGAACAAAGCACAATTGAAGACAAAATGTGAGAATAGAAGAAGGAGAAGTTCATAAAATTTGTCCTAATAATGAGCAATTTATTCAAGGTGACGTAATTTTTTGACCACAACAAATGCCACTTTAATATCTTATTATATGTATTGAAGCTTTTTTTTTTTTGTCGAATTATATTGAACTTTAATAGAGTTGTTATTTTGCTTATTCATATAGTGGTAGAATAAATTAAAATATTTCAAACATGTTATATTAATATTTCTTAAAAAACCAAAACAAATTAATATATACAAAGATCAAAATTCTTAAACTAATACATTAATATCTTCAATTACGGGAAAAAAATACAAAATCTCATGCACGCAGTGTTTGAGTTGCTAATTATTCTATCAAATATTTAATTATATCCAAACATGGCTACAAAAAAATAAAATGTTAAAAAACAACCATGCATGCAGCTATATTAAGCAGACATTATCTTTAAGAAAAAAAAAATAATAAAGTAGGCTAATCATAAACTAATGACTAAGTTCAACCCAGATGCACAAAAACGTAAAAAAAATGAGGAATATGGACTACCTTATTCATAGATAGCTAACTAGCAAAGCTTATAAAAGATTTGAAAATTATATCATCATTCGCATAAAAATTGAATGTTTTCTAGAAACATGAAAATACTTATCTTGAAATTAGAATCTTGATTTTTTCAGAAACATCATGTATTCATGTTGCCGGAAATATCTTGAAACTAGACTATGAAATAGCAGTCAGCAGATCATCCAAAATTCTTTGAATTTCCTTTGCATGCTACCGGAAAGAGCTTTGCATGTTTCCGGAAATAGCCGATAATCCAAGATCAATATATGAAAACCTTAAAAATAATTTATCATTTATATCAATCATTATAATACACTATACAGCATGAATTTTTTTTTTAGAGAGGATCTGATCACTTATCTTGGAAAAAGCTTGTTGTTTTTATAAACGTCTATGAATGGAACATCTCGATTTTTCTTTGCATTTGTGCCGAAAATAGACCTTCATCCAATATAATGCTGATGTATGAGAAACACGTGTGAAAGCTTGCAAATCCGATGATTACCCTAAGTTCAACAATCCCAACCAACATTAAATTGACAAAGACACAAACTAATTACAAAGAACAAATTAAAGAAGGGTAATTACTGTAGGCGTGATTTTATTCGCCTACACGGTGTGAGCGCGTATTTGCCTACCTCATTGTAAAGCTTTTATTAAAAACGTTTTTTTCAAGTCGCCAATAAGTATTTAGAGGAAGACTGATAAACCTAATTGAATGTTGGAAAACATTAGGGACAACTTCGGGACTTATCCAATGTAGATTTCTCCGTCATAACATCATTAATGGTCATGAACCAAAATTGAGTCCGGCGGTGAGGGTACGAACACGGTCAGGAACCACGTTCGTCCATTGCTGGCATCTACTTAACACGATTCATAGCAAATTTTATGCAAAAGAACAACCACAAAATATTTTTAAGCACCCCAAAAAAGATAGTCTAGGTTGGTTCAGTAAACACACAAAAGACTACTTTTTGTAGTGATATGTCCATTAGCAATCAAATTACTAGGTTCCTAGCAGGTTGTCCATATTATCTGATTTAAGTGTTAGAACATTTATTTAGGTCTTGATCAACAATAATATACAAGGTGATAAATATTGCAATCGAACATAAAAAGTAATGTTCATGGATAAGAAAAGAAAATACTACAAGGAGTTAGTATAATATACAATACTTACCGTCGCGGGAATATATCGTCAATCTACATCATGAATAGAATATTAGTAACTTCAAGAAAAAATAATAATAAGTATAAATAAAGAAAAGAAAGTTTGTTACTTTAAAAGGTTATGGTGCCTAAGGTGATTTGTACGAATCTTTAGCAAAGATTCCATATAAGCTGCCTAAGGTGAAAAAGACAAGAAAGGCCAAAGAAAGAAACACTCGAAGGATAAGGTGCGGTTATAGCGCTGAGCGTTGAAAGGTTATGGTGGAAGCCTGCCTTACGAGGGAGAATTTCCACTTTTCTCCTTAAAAGTCAAAGTCAAGCACAGACGCTGAGCATAGAGACAGAAAGGAACTTCAACTTAGTGGCTTAGAAAGATATAATGTGGTTGAGAAAGTGGAAGGGAATAAAAATAAGAATGAGGCGGAGCCATAATGAATTCACTCACGCGATAGGAGAGGCTAATGATGCAGGTTCAAATCCCATTCTAGTTCTATAGGTAGGTAGGAGCATTGGAAATTCATGATTTGGCGATCGCCTTTTTCTCATGGGCCTAGGCGAGCCTTAAAAAAAATTATTTTATTTTAATTAAAATGGTCGGACCTCGAAAGAGGTTGCCTATGTATCCATGATGGAATCAATCCAGTCATTGCTTTTAACAGCTAAATGGTGGCCGGGCATTTTGCTTGGAGTCATTTGCAATGAATTTGACATTTGATTTGGAAGATGTTTTTGGCAAGGGTGGATAATGACGTAGGTTTGGTTTGGTTTGGTTTGAAGCGGTCGGACCTCAAGGTGAGGTTTCCTACGTATCTTTAGCACACTACAAGAAAAATCGCCTATAGAGGCAAGGTAGATTTGCCTCTAAAAATAAAGATGTAGCCTCTAATTACTTTTTGAAGCAAATTAGGCTCTGTTCTTTTGGACTGAATTTGTCTGAACTGAACTGAACTGAACTGAATAAACCTGAACTGAACTGAACTGAATAAACCTGAACTGAACTAAACTGAACTGAAGTGAATGAAAACTGTGAGAGGAAACTAACTGAACTGAACTGAATAAACCTAAACTGAACTGAACTTAACTAAATAAACCTGAACTGAATTGAATTTGTCTGAACTGAACTGAATTTTAATTAATTCAGTCCAAAAGAACAGAGCCTTAGTGGTTGTCTCCAATAAGTCTGTCGCTAATTAATGGTTGCCTCTAAAAACCCATTTTTGAGGCAATATAATTTGTTGCTTCTAAAAGACTCTACATTTAGAGGCAACCATGTATTCTTGCCTCAAAATATAATTAGAGGCAATATAAAAAAATTGCTTCTAAAATCCACATATATTTAGGGGCAACCATATAATTTTGCCTCAAAAAAAATTACAGGCAATATAAAAAAGTTGCTTCTACAAACTAGATATTAAGGGGCAACCATATGATTTTGGCTCGAAATGTAATTAGAGGCAATGTAAAAGTTCTTTTCAAAAATCACATATATTTAGAGGCAATCATATAACTTTAACTCAAAATATAATTAGAGGCAATGTCTTATTTTTCAAATAATGATAGTTAGATGCAATTAGAGACTGTCATGAAAGGTGCTATGATGCACCTAAAATAATCAAGCTATTATTTCATACATTTCCAAGCACGATCATAAGAAGTAACCATAATAAATTGCAAAAGTACAACAAATTTCATACAAATCAATAATTTATTAATTCAAAGTAATATTATTAACCAAAAGCGAACAAATTGTTCTACAAACTCAAGTCTCAACCAAATGAAACGCCCTAGGCTTTGCAACAACCTACAGGCCCCAAACTAACAAGAACCACAAAAATAATAAAAACTACTAAAGTCAAACCAATCCAACATTCATCTAAAATAGAAGAACAAACTCTAGATCATGCAACAACAAAGTGCATAGTGGGAGCAGACTGGCCAACACCACCGAAGCAAAGATAAAGTAGAAGCAACAAAGAATGAGCCGAACAAAACAAGAAAGACAAGTGTACCGTAGGACATTAGAGAGCAACACATCCAATTGCAGAACAGGATCAATAAATTTGCAACAAAATATGTGATATTTTCAAGGCAGCAAATCGGCACCCTAACTAAAGTGCATATCCCTTAGGAATACAAGGGTCGATTGTTAGTTCCCTATTAGCTGCACAAAGGAAAATAAAAAGTACTAACTTGTAATCCTACAATTAAAATATCATAATAACAACCCATAGCCAAAAAATAATATAGCAGTTTCACAATGACATCACATACAGGTAATTTAAGATGTGATTCATCATCCTAGCAATCATATGAATGATGTTCCAGATCAAAAGGGATATCGCTTTTAAAGTCAATAAAAACAATATAGCAGTTTCCTTAATAATTTCCTTTAATTTGTTTCAACTCAAAACCAAATTCACTTATTTTCCTCATCATTTCCAAGGTGATCATTTAAATTTGTTTTCATTTGAGATATTAAATATACAATCACTTCTTTAAGAAAACCAAGAACATACGCAATATAAGCAGCCAGAACACCAATGATCATCCCCTTAGATTCTTTGGTTATCTACCATTCAAGATAAACAAGGTGAAAATACATTAATATACAATCACCCCTTTATAACTAAATACAATAATTAGTACAACTAATTGTGTCTTTTCTGCCTGAGAAGGCTTTTGAATCGATGATCCATTACGCGACTTCATTGTAGCTACTAGGTCGTTCCTGACATTCTAACGGCCTTAGGAAAAATTAGAGCTAAGGGACCCTCATTTTTGTTTGTTAGATTTAATCTTTCAAATTTTCATTTGAGTGATCTTAAATTTTCATGGGTAGTCTTTTTTAAAACCAATATATTGGAAGTTTTGTAGTGATTTTTTTTAACTCTTTTCGTTTTTTCTTTATTTCATTGTTTTACTTCCATATCAATTGGCTAAAGTATAATTTGTAGACATACAGAATTAGTAGAGAACACTAATTACCTTGTAGTTGGAATTAAAATCTTTTTTTGACAACAAGAAAACTTGCATTAATTAAACAAGGAAGTACATCCTAATGCTAATACAACTAACTATAAAACAAAGTAAACAAACCGAAATGAGTTTATTAGCTCTTACACGCCATAAAACACAAAAACAAGTAAAACCGATACAGAGTCGCATGTTAAAGAGCGCGTCGCTGGTCACTGATTGTGATGGTGGAGTCAAAACTCTGATGGCAGATGGAAGTGGTAGGAGAAGCGAATGTCGTTCACGATCCGGACAACGAACAACCAACGGCGAGCTTCGCATCTCGCCGCATGAGCAATCCCAACGATCTGCTATCGCTTGGGATGCAGGGCTCATAATCTTGGGAAGAGTCACGTTCCTGGGTGACTCATAACTCTCTCTCGAGAGTATTTCAGGTTTCACCATTAGGTAAGAGAAACACATTTGAGTGGGCGTGCTGAAAACCACCAGATGCAACTGGGGTGCCACCTTTAGATTTGAATTTTCAAGGCAAGGACCAGAAAGATCAATGTCAAGCTAAAAGGAGAGGTAAACAAATTGAGCTCTCGAACACAAGTCCGATTTGTGAAATCGGAAAACACGTTTCCAACCATGAAAACAGTTTCTCACCTCGACCACGCTCACACTTCTCATCCTCTTGAATCACCTTTTCCTTCCAAAGAAACTACATATTCTACTAGTACAATATTAAACTACCATATCTTACCTAACTGGCAAACATTTTTTGATTGCCAAAACCCAACCATGAACAACAACGTTAGCAAGTCGAAAGAAACAACTTACTTCAACTACGTGGCAACATACCACACAATCTAAGAAAAACACCAAAGATACTTTTAACTAACATAACTAGGGAGGGAGCGCAACAACCAGGGGGGAGGGGAAAGGGAAGCCCAACAACCACGGGGGAAGGGAAAGGGAAGCCCAACAACCACGGGGAAGGGAAGGGGAAGCCCGACAATTAAGGGGAGATGAAAAGGGAAGCCCGACAATTAAGGGGAGAGGAAAAGGGAAGCCCAAAATCGGGGAGAGAGGAAAGGGGGGATGGGAAAACGAAATCTTCGACTAACCCGAAAGGGGATGGGGAGGAGGAAAGAGACGACGGAGGACGCGCAAGGGGAGGGGAGATTAAACGACGAGGAAACAAGGGGAAGGGGAAAGAACGACGGAGGACGCGAGGGGGAGGAGAGAGGACGACGGAGGACGCGAGGGGAGGGAAGAAGACGGCGCAAGACGCGAGGGGAGGGAGTAAACGACGATGGACACGGGGGAGGGGGAGGATAAAGCACTGCAGGCAGTACTCGAAACACAAAGCAACGAGACTAGGCTCGCCGGCGATAAGGCTGAGGTTCCAGCCCACCGCGACCCAAGGGCAGAGGGCGGGTGGCGGCTAGGATGTGTTTTAGGGTTAGGGTTGGGGCTTTTGTTTGTAGAGAGAGAAGAGACGAAAGTTTTTAGTTTGTTGCGGCTAGGATGCGCGTAGTTTTTGACCAGTTGGAATTAGATTAGAGATAAGATAATTCAAAAACAACCACAATAAAAACATATTCGTTTGGCCTGCCAAAGTTAAGCGTCGCTGTAACACCGCGTCGGTGGACAGGGGCAAAGCTAACAAGTGGCAACTATAGTCGATGGCAACAACACGTTTATAATACCATATCTAGCCACGATTTAGAGAGAATTCCTTATGACAACACCCAATTCCAATTTCTGTTGACATGATATGTAATTTAATTTCTTCAAATTTTAATGGGAATTTGAAAACAAACAAACTCATTGGTGAAGGAAGAAGTTGAAAAAATGGCAGAGAGATATTAGAGTTGTTTCATTTCACCAAACATATCCATTTACAGTACATGAATGAATAAGTCAATAAACTAATAAACCAAGTTTCCAATTCACAAGAACATAACAATACTATCAGTCTAGAAATTGAAAGCATGAAAATCGTCAAACAATTTCAGAACTATCATTCATCCATTAGCAATCGCATTTTCATCATAAATTTAATTTTTAAGTAAGATCCAATCCCAATTAAACGAATTTCAAGACGAAAAAGAATCCAAAATCAATTAAATTTCAAACAAATAAAACCCTAATTGAATCGAAATTTAGGGGGAAAAATAAAAATTATAGAATTTTATAGAAAAGAAATGCAAAAATAAATCGTATTTCAACTGAAAAATAAATCTATGAGAGTATGAATGTACCTGATCGAAATTTCGACAGCGGCAAGGACCGACGAGCAGGAGTAGGTGCAGGAGTGCGAGGGATGCGGGGGGAAGTGAGGAGGAGTGACTAGTGAGAGTGAGAGGACAAAACACGGGTGACAGTGAGAGAGAGGAGTGAGAAGGAAAATGAGGGTTTGGTCCACCTTTTTTTTTCTTATAAAATATATTAATCTCTTATAAGTGAGAAGGAAAATATGGGAAATCTAATAAAGGACGGAGGGAGTAAAACTAGAGTATCACCAATTATTAATACTAACATCACCAAGTAAATAATAGCAAGAAAAAAACCAAGCAAATAGCAATATTTTAAAACTAACGGATCGTTGTTATCTCTTTCTTGTTTCCAATTTTCAATTTTTTTTGAAAACCAAAAACGAAAATATGGAAGACAGAAAAAAGTAGTTTCCAGTATTCTGTTGTCAGTTTTCAAAATTGACATGTTTAGTATAAGTACGACTAATATTAAGTTTACTATACTCTTGATATCATATGACTTTTATATTCATAAAACCAAAAACTAAATACTGACAGTATTGTCGAACGGGCCCTAACATAGTTATTTGTGTTAAAAACTATAATACCATAAATAGTTGTATAATTAAATTTACCAAAGTTTATTCAGAATTACATATTTTACAATATCAACAATGATAGATCATGTTTTGGATAGTTTGGGCCAAATAAACAATGTTTGATCATTCTGACTGTAATTTGTTTATGTGTGTGAAGATCTGACCAGAGCATCTCGTACTCCTAAACTTGACCGCTTGCTCCGTAAGAGCAGAAATATAGTCCATTTAAAAGGACGAGAAGCAGTTGAGGACACGAAATAAAAAAGAGGTGAAGTTTTCTCCTAAAAGGAGCCGGGCAAAGAACTTCATCACTCATGGTCTTACTACTCCGATCTCGCTTTGGCTTTACCATTATAAGAACTTTTTAGAAAGGTAACATGAATATTCCATGCACAAGTTGGGGGGGGGTTGGGAATCCCACTTTGTAAAGGGCAAGAATTAAACCCTTGTCACAAGGTTGGAAGGAGGACTTCTAACCAACTAGATCAACCTTGGTTCTTTACCATTATAAGAAATAGCCACCTCTCTTTCTTTTTCTTACTTAAGCCGTCTCGTATTACAATAATACAAGTCAAAAATTCCATATCTTTTGACATGTCCCAAGTAAACTAGCTCGTACGAAAATGCCAAAATGAAAGAGTAGAGCAGCGAAAATGAATTGATCAGATTGATAGAATTGCATGATGTTTAGTTTTCTCCTTGTCCATTGCTTCTGATGAACAGAATACAAAATGTATTGAACTTTAGGGGTTTAAAAGCGAGGTCGACTTAATCCAATTGGTTTTCTAAACGAACACGTCAATTCGGTTAAGTTATATATATAAACAATACCAATTGGAATAGATCAGGTTTTATTATGGTTTACAACTACGATTTGTTTTTTTTTTTTTTTTACAACAGGGAAAATTTGCATCAATGAAAAACAAAAGTACAACCTAAGGCTAATACAACCAAACATATAACAAAGCAAAATGAAACTAAAAAAGCTTCATTTGCTCTTACAGACTCTTGCAAACAAAAATAAGCTATTACATAACCAGACCAACTTAGACTACGCTCGGATGATAGTAGGTGGTGGGTTTGGGATAGAGGTCTTGCTTGAAAGGAAACCTGTGGAAAGACGACACCCAGACGATCTTCAGAAGTAGATTGCCGCAACTCAGCTAATAGACCCCAATGTCTACTAGCCACAAAATCCCAAGGTCCTTGAAACTGAACACCTTCCTAGGATTCGACAGATAGATGTAACCAAGAAGTCACCTCCTTCGGTGACTTCTGACCCTTTTGCAAGGGTAACCAGAGTTTAGTCTCGCAAGACTGAAACTCAAAATGCGTGGAGGTCATAACTTGCTCTAAATTAAATTGGAGGACCTCCCACAAGATGCATTTTTTAGGTGTGATGACGCCAAGGGTCATCACATGAATTTTAGGCGAATTATATTGAAGAAATTCACACAATCTACGGATCCGAAGATCAAACCTTGCAATCTCTAATCTAGAAGATCTAACCGCAACAGGATGAAAGAGTAAACCTCCTCTCATCATTGCTGCCCACCTATCGGTACTAAATAACACCCAAGCACACTCATACATAGAAAACCATGGAAAATCGAATCTGCATACAACTAAGCTAAAACTTAAACAAATTACATCAACAAAACAAGCAAACCAAGATAACATCCGAATCATTATACCACGCCGTCCACAGTACTACACCATCCAAAAAAGTGACAGTAACCTTCGCGAACCAAATGCTTCCAAGCCAACCGAATACGATAACCAACACTAACAGGGAATGGGGAAGGGAAACTACACTCTAAACTCCAGACTAAAACGGGGAACGGGGAAGGGGATACTAAAACTTAACCACCGTGAATCGAAACCTGGGAACAGGGAAGGGGATACTAAACTTAGCCACTTTAACTTGAACCGGGGAACGGGGAAGGGGAACCTATGACCTAAAACTGAACCAGTAACAGGGGACCGGGGAGGGGAACCTAAACCTAGAAAACTCAAAATATAGCGAGAGGGGAAGCACGAAGGAAAATCCTAACACCAATCCTGATGAACCGACGTGAATTCGAAACGGAGTGACTCGACTATGGGGAAGGAGGAGGTTGACACGACTGGTGGGAAGGGGGAGTGTTTGACACAACGGCGGGGAGGGGACTCGACTGCGGGGGATGGGGGGGAGGGGGACGACGCAACAGGGGGGGAGGGTGGGCGACGCAACAGGGGAGGGAGGGGGAAAGGCCAACTCAACTGCGGGGAGGGTGAGGGTTGACGCAACTGCGGGGAAGGGGAGTAGGACGACGCGGCGACAGGGGACGGGAGAGGAGGAGACAACGCGACGGGAGGAGGGGGGACGAAACGACGACGGAAAAACGGGGAGGAGACGACACAAAGGGAGAACGTGGAGGGGATGAACGACACTAAGGGCGAAGGAGGGAACCCGTCGCAGGCTCGCCGGCGACCCTGCGGCCACCAGTGAGCCTGCTGGGTGGCGGGGGAGTGTTAAGGCTTTTTAGGGTTTTGTGTTTTGGGGGGGCGTTTTGAGAGAGAGAGAGAATTTTGAAGTCACAAATACAGAACTACAACTACGAATTAATCAAATAAAAACTACTAATGATAAGGTATAAATTTTTATCATTGTATAAGATATTAAGATATCAATTACATGTACAATTATACTAGTATAGGATTACAAGAATAAAAGATTACAAGTTAATAACATATATGGGTCGTCTTAATCATAGAAAAATAAGGTTCACATGTAACAATAAGTTTATATAAGAAACAACAAAGGCATATCAGGTCAATAAATTCCAATCAGGACAATAAGTTTACTCTAACTCTATAGTTTACTCTCTTGATCACGTTCTAATTAGTTCAATTCAGGTAATTCAGTTCCTATAAATTTAAATAAGTTCAAGTTTCATATCTTTTTGCTAAAAATACATGTGTGTAACAACTCAGAAGGTTGCACAAAACGTCACAAAATTTAAAAGCACGAGCTTTTAGGTATAACTTGTTTTTCATTTTTCAATCATAACAACAAGCCCAAAATCAAAGTCTATAAGCTAAATTTTTGAAATGTTTCAAATAAAAATAGAAGTAAAAAATTTCCCTCTTTTTCTTAAAATTATGAACAAACCACCGTCGTCGATAACAATTCAATTAGGCGGTAGTTAAATATGAGAGATATTGTCAAAAAAGACCTAATAAAATAAAAGTTTTGTAGGGAAGGAATGAAATATTTTTTTGTCTAAAAGGACCTATTAAAATACTTTCGATTGTTAACAGGAACCAGTTTATGAATTTCAGGCTAAAATTACCATATTCCGGCGTTGACTTTTTTGCAATTGGGACACCACAACTACATTTGACAGGAATTTTATTGCTTGAAGATGATTTCGCAGACATTTTCCTATTAACAATCGGAAGTATTTTAATAGGTCCTTTTAGACAAATTTTTTTTATTAGGTCATTCCCTACAAAACTTGTATTTTATTAGGTCATTTCTGACAAAAAAAACCCTAAATATGAGGAACGCGCTACTCTACATTTTCCAGTTTCATTATCCCGCTGCTCTTCAATCTAAAACCTAATATGTAATTCATTGCAATTTTTTCTGAAGAATTAAGAAGAGGGCTTCTCTTAGTTTAAATGCACAATTCTCTTTCCCTCAACAAAGAATACGATTTCGTTAGTGTTCAAATGAGAATAGTAACTTGCAATCTGGGTACCAAAGATGGAATCTTGCTGCAGCTGCAACTGCAACTATCGATCAACAGGTAACTATATTACCCACCTTATTTAATTTCTTTTCTCCAAAAAAAAAATTTCAATCAATTAAATTTTTGCAATCAATCCATTTCAAGTGCAATTGAATTCAATAGTTTATCGAAGAAGAATGAGGAAGACAGCATATCCAAAGATATAAAATATCCTCATTCTATAGTTTATAAGATCATATTTATAGCATGTACTGTGCTGCTGCTAAAATTATTATACCTTGCCAAGTTTCTTCCCACCAAGCACTATCCCCCCCTCCCTCAAGACTTTGTCCCAAGTTCCTTGTGTGAACTGGGCATTGATGTGCCTTTTGACCTCATAATACTCCAATCTGAGAGTACAAAACTTTGTTGATAAGAAATATTTTCTATACATTGCATAGGCACTAAAATTATCCGTAATAGTTCTATATTACATGTTCATAATATGTTTGTGCATAGGAAAATATAAAAATTTATCATAGTTTTAATTATATTTTTTTTGTAATTGCCTTGTTGTACTTTCTAGGAATATCTAACCCTTATTCACAAGAGAGAGGATTGACGAGCTAAGAGATATGTGAGTGATATATTTGAACAACCAAACATAAGAGGTCGAGGAGATTGAAGACAACGACAATATGGATGTTGGTCAAGCTTGAATTGTAGATATTATTAGATTATAGGAACTTTATTTTTGAGACATTGGAAATAATTGATTTTTGATGAATGGATTTGGATATAAATGTAGCAAATTTTATTTGAAATCGTGAATAGAGAAAGCAATTACTTCTAAAAAAAAAAGTGTAGCAGCATATTGTTTAGTTAAGAAAATGCATAAAAACCAGGTACCCATAGAGGTCATATGTATGACAACGAGCATATAGATGAGTAGTTACAGCCTTGCAGGAAGTATATCGTAATTTATTTTATAAAAAGAAATGTATGGCAAACCTAAGAAACCAGTTATGGTCAATAGTGGGCCTCAAAGGTACATATAAGAGATGAGTGGATTGCAAAAACCAATCTCTAAGATTCAACTTAGTCAAATTATATAAATAATTCATATGATTCAGGTCGATTAACTACGTGGCTGATGAACACTTAGTACTCTATCTTTAATATAATCGGGTCATCTAATATAAACACAACTTTTATATGGCAATGTGTATTTCAAATGCTTAAAAAATCTTTTAGAGGCTACCTAAAGTTCACTAATATAAAAAAATATATTTTGAGGCAATATGTCTAAAACATTCTTTTAGAGGCAACTACAACATCACTAATGCTAACGATGAACTTTTAGGGGCAACAACAATTTCACTAATTTTAAAAAGAACTTTAGAAGCAATCATAATTTAACAGATGCTAAAAAAACCTTTAGGGGCAATATGAATCTCATTAATGCTAAAAAGGAGTTTTAGAGGTAATCATTATTTCTCTAATACTAAAATTACTTTTTGGGGCAGCCTAGATTTTACTAATGCTAAAAAAGAAGTTTTAGAGGCAACTATTATCTCATTAATGCTAAAAACAACTTTTAGGGGCAACCTAATTTTCACTGATGCTAAAAAAAAGTTTTAAAGGCAACTATTATTTCATTGATGCTAAAAAGTACTTTTAGGTGGAATCTCAAATTCACTGATGCTAAAAACAACTTTTAGAGGCAACTAAAATTAACTAATGCTAAAATGTACTTTTAGATGCTATAAAAAATTGTTTTCCTCAAGGTGTTGCTTCTATATGTAAATATTCTTGTAGTGGCAGAATCAGACCATTCGTAGTTCAGGCTAAGGAATGAGAAGATGCCCTGACTTTTGCCTAATTAAGTCACCCGTTTGGGTTTTCGACTTAACGGGCTTTAGTTTGTCTTTTTAGGGCTTATTGGGATGTGATATGGTTGTGGGTTGTTTACGAGAAGGTTTATTACACAGGTATGATTTGACTTGTAATGGTTTTCGGTTATGGAGGTTTTGGGATTAAAGGTTAAATGATTTAAAAGAACTACATTTGACAAAGCTATTAATGGGCCTATTCGCAACACTTTTTTTTTTTTGATATTTTGCACCTTTTTTTCTTTCATCATTTTTGCTTTTGGTTTTTTTTTTTTTTTTTTTGCTTTTTTTTTGTTTGCTTTGAATTTTGTTGTTGCTCTTTTTTTTTTGCTTGCCCTTTACATTCAATTGTTGTCAAATGTACTTCCCATGAGGTAGGCTAAAGGGAGGGGGATGCTATGTGTTTAAGTTGAAATAGATGATAAGGATTGGGGAATTGGATACAGTGAAGGGAGAAATGCCTCTTTTATGTCAATTTATTCATTGCGCTTTTTAGAAAAGTCATGTGAATTAGATATTCATTTCCTTTTAAGGCGACAATCTTGATTTCCATTGTTGCTTATTAATGCAAGGTTAGAGAATAAATAAATAAATACTCATTTATTAGTTAAAAATTATGAGTACTTGGAATAAGAGGGGAACTCCTATATTGGGTATCGGGCAAATAAAAGAAATAAAACAGAAAATGAAATCCTAAGTCTAGACTCCTACGTCGCGTGACGAGACAACTTCGTTGCTTCGGTCTTCATGAGGTCTCTTTCTAAATGATAAGATAAAAGGTGTATATTTTTTCCATGGCTGAAAGGACCTAAGCGAGTCCAAATATTTTAATGATCGATTGGGCTCGGAGATATGTCAACTTCGATGACATTAAGGTCATTGTTTTTGGCCTTTTTAAGCAAATCATTCTCAATCTGGATGCCCACATCATATACTCTTGTGAAGTTATCTAGACCCAAATGTTTGAGGTGGTTTTTGAATTTAGGGAGGAGGTTAGAAATGAATATTCGTACCAAGTCTTTTTCAGCGGCCTTGATACTATATGGGTTGATTTCTCTCTCGGCCTATTAAAAAAACTAGCAAAACTTTCATTTTCACCTTATTTAAGAACCTCGAGTTCTCTAAGGGAGGTTAGTAGTTGTGTGTTTGATTCATATTGTTTCATGAAAGCAATAGTAATGTCTTGCCAAGTTACAATTTGCTTGGGATATAAGGAATAGAAAGAATTTTGGCAAGTTGGGTCCAATGACATCCGGAATACCATTGGGTACAGTTCAGGGTCGACTGATTTGATAACCATGGTTGCATGAAAGTTCCTTAAATGGTATTTTGAGTTACCGGTTGGTTTAAATTTACGGTTGGTCTAAGGGGAAGTTTTCCCCTTCAGGTTTGGTGTTATCGATGGGCTCAAGATAGGAATTATTGGTATTGGGTTACCCTATGAACAACACTCTCCAATTTCTTGTTGAATCCAGGAGACTCATCAGACTCGACCCTCTCAAGTCTTATTGTTATTTCTTCCATCATACTAGAAAGCTTGGCTAAAGCTCTAGCCATTTCAGCGAATTGGTGCTCAGTATTCGACGAGTTACCCTTTTCAATGTCTCTTGAATTCTGCATGGATCATCAATGAAGACATTTAGAGAAAGAAGAGGTGGATAGAATGTAGATTTTAAAAAAGTTTGAGCTTCTAGGAGTACAAAAAAACCCTATTCCTATATGGATGCATGATTTTTTTTTTTTTTTGGATGCACCTAGACCTAATGCATGTATGTATAACTCAATCTATGCGTTCGAACCTGTAAAAGGCTGCCTATATATCCCAAATAGGGAATCAGATCGCTTGTAATTCGGGCTACTAAATGTAGAATGCATGAAATGAAATGAAGAGTTTGTATGTAATGAGACTCCTAAATGCCTATGAACTCTAGTTATGCATGAAGTGTATAAACGATGGATTATGCAATGTAAAGAGATTCTAGTATGTGCAATTCTAGCAGACATAGAATCCTATGGACTTTAGGTGCCTAGACATGATAGACTTCTAATGAACTTTTAAGGATGTTAGACTCCTAATATGCATGAGACTCTAGTGGACCTAGACTCTTAAAATGGACGAAATTCTAATGGATTTGGACTCCTATTGTGCATGCATGGATTTCTATGAATTCTAGACTGCTAAGATGAACGAAATTCTAGACGAATTTAGACTCCTATTATGCATGGATTTCTATGGATTATGAACTCCTAAGATGTGCGGACTCCAAAATGATTAAGACTCCTATTATGCATGGACTTATATGAATTTTAGACTCCTATTATGCGTGGACTTATATGAATTTTAGACTCCTTAGATAGGTGAACCTAGACTGGGTTAATACTCCTAATATGAATGGAGTTAGGCGAGGTTAAAGACTCTATATGGAGTGAAACTGGATCAACCTAGACATATGGTTAGACGGACTCCTAAGTGAGTTAGAATTCCTAAGTAGATGAGATTTTTACAATAAGGTGGTCACTAAAAAATCCTAAATGATCGATGTACAGGAATAGATGGGATGATACACATGGAAATATAGGATAGAGGATAAATGATGGATTTTCGAGGAAGATAGGTGATAAGAGATTGGATGAACTTGTGAAAAACATGAGAGATAAGTTTTTTTTGAAAAAGGATAGGGAGATTTTGAAGATGAGTTTGTTGGCAGGATAGAAATACTCGACTTTCCTCCAAAAAAAGATAAAAAAAGAAAAAGAAAAAAGGAAGATGATCCTAAGTTGTCATGATCATTCACCTAAATGAGACTCAATGGTGATAGGACACAAAAAAAAGATTGATCTTTATTTATTAGAATTAGGTGAGATTCGTTTTTGACAAAAGAACTCTAAGAACGATCATGACTATACATGAATGCAAACGAAAAAAATACAGAATGGACCATTACGACGACTAAATCGACAAAAACACATTATCACGGACTTAATGACAAACTTTATTGACTTAAACGATAGCCAAATTGACAATAGCATGAGACGCAAAGGTTGCGCGCCAGGCAACAGTGTTGCGCTGGGCGCAAGACTGTGCGCCAGGCGCACCGCCGTGGCTGCGCTCCACGCAACAGTTTTGCGCTCGGCGCGGAGCCTTTGCGTCCGGGACAAGTGTTGTGCGTCAGGCGCACCGCGGTACGCTTGGCGCACTGTCTCCCGACATGCAATTTGTCAATTTGGCGAAAGTTTGGTCAATTTCAAGATGTTTTTAGACGCAGTTCCAGGTGCAATACACATCAATGTTTTAACAAGTCAAGAATAGGCAAAAAGAATGCATTTACAAGTAAATTTTACTAGTAGAAATAACATCAAGTGCTCCGGTTAAAAACCATACAAGTGCTCCGTATTTGACCCGTAGCAGACCCCATACGAGCACTTGAGTATTTATCAAGTGCTCCGGTTGAAAACCGGAGCACTTAAATTACAAGTGCTCCGGTTGTCTTAAAAACCGGAGCACTTGAGAATTTTATATGTTAAATTCTTCAAGTGCTTCGGTTGATAAGAGAAAACCGAAGAACTTGTAAATCAAGTGCTCCGGTTTTTTCCTAACAACCGGAGCACTTGACATATTTTTTTAGATAAAAAAAATTGTTGTTGTTGTTGTAGTACAGCAGCAAGCATACAACAACAACAACACTAGTTGGAATAATACCATGCCCACAATAAGCTTATTGTACACCCATGCATAAGTTACCCTTTTATATTTTTGAGTGGCTATTTGTACATGACCATGTTAGAGTTACCATTTATGCAGTCAAATGACTAATATAAGAAGCATAACTCATAGCAGTAACACTAACTTCATCAACAAAAAAATAATTACAACACTCTACAATTACATCATAACAAAGGCTTGCAGACCCAATCCATATGAGAATCTATAATAAGCATTATACTGTCACAACAGAAGTATCATATAAAGGATACCATGGTAACACTCGACAATTACATGGTCAAATAATTAAGCATGGAACAGGGCAGTGGATACAACTGAAGATTAGGATTGCGAAACAACGATGGCAATCAGTAACTTACTTATCCGATATACCATTAGAAGCATTTGAATCACTAGGAATTGGAAACTTCGACAGGGAAGGAAGCACTAGCAATTATCCCTTCTTCTTTTCACCCTTTTTGTGTGTTAGAGATGACACAGAACTATGATTATTAGTCGCCATCGGAGGCCCCTGCAAGAATTAAGAGATAAGATACAATTTTTGGTCTTTGATCCTGAATCGATGAGAAAGCATAATACAATCTTATTTCACAAAATAAAGAAAAAAGCATCTTTACTGACCTTTGACATAAAAATGACACCAGTAGATTCATAGCACTTTTTCTGACTGTCAATAAATCCTGTCTCCAACCAGATATTTCTTCCTGAAAGTAAATGCAATCCCTCGTCACTGAATCTAACTCAAACTAAGAAAAGATTGGAGAGAGACAAAAAAATATCCAACCAGATCAGACGGTAAATTCTTGCTTATGAACTCATCTGCATCTTCTTCCCACTCCAAATAGTTACAAGATATAAGTGGTGAAGTCTAAGAAAAGACAAGAATATTAAGTAAATATCATTATGATGGAGGCAATATGAATTTAAATCTACATGATAGCGGTGGTAAAATTCTGTAAATTGATTCTCGAACAATCCCATAATTCAAAGTTTAGAACACCTATTTGTTAAATGCTTCATCACGCTTCTAATATAATTATAAGAACCTATGTCACTGATTCAATTAGTTATAACAGAAAGAAGCAACTGCTTGATTACTTTGCCTCTAAGACAACATATTTGACATAACAGAAAGTATCAGTAGATAAATTCATGCAAAAAACTAACCTTTGCATTCATCATGAGCTCTGGAAAAATTGCAAAGTCCAAAAATGGGGTGAAACC
>CANSZD010000504.1:0-214522 GCA_947648045.1 Beta corolliflora | reverse complement strand
CCCATAGGATTAATTTGATGAGTTATGATAAAGGATTGTGATCGGGAGAACATCCTCCACTTAGTAGGTTTGGTAATTCCAGAACATGCTTGGTAATTACCTTAAAGCATATGATTGGGGTTAATTTGGGGTTTTTAGGACAAAGAGGGACAATGGGGGCCCAAAACTCAATTCCATGGTTTTGGTAAGGTATTGGGCCTAATGGACCCACTCGGCATGATTGTCCAATCCCCATTGGATGGCTTTGGTGAGTAATGAGAATGGATCATGGATTGCATAGGTTTGGTAATGCCCAAGGCATATTTGGTAATTACCTAAAAGCATGTGATTTGGGGGTTAATTTGGGTTTTTTACAACAATGATGGACAATGGGGCCCAAAACTCAAGTCAATGGGCTTGGTGAGGTATCGGGCCTAATGGAACCAGTGGCATGATTGTCCAATCCCCACAGGATTGTTTTGATGAGAAATAGGAATGGATTGGGATTGGATAGGTTTGATAATGCCGAAAGCATATTTGGTAATTACCTAAAAGCATATGATCTGGGGTTAATTTGGGCTTTTTAGTATAAGGATGGACAATGGGGGCCCAATATTCAAGTCAATGGGATTTGGTGAGGTATTGGGCCTAATGGACCCAGTGGCATGATTGTCCAATCCCCATATGATTGATTTGATGAGTAATGGGTATGGATTGTGATTGGATAGGCTTGTTAATGCCGAAAGCAAGTTTGTTAATTACCTAAAAGCATATGATATGAGGATAATTTGGGCTTTTTAATACAAGGAGGGACAATGGGGGCCCAAAACTCAAGTCAATGGGGTTTGGTGAGGTATTAGGCCTAATGGACCCAGTGGCATGATTGTCCAACCCCCATAGGATTGTTTTGATGAGTAATGGGAATGGATTGTGATTGGATAGGTTTGGTAATGCCCAAAGCATGTTTGGTAATTACCTAAATGCATATGATGTGGGGTTAATTTGGGATTTTTAGAACAAGGAAGGACAATGTGGGCCCAAATCTAAAGTCAATGGGGTTTAGTGATTTATTTGGCCTAAGGGAACCAGTGGCATGATTGTCTAATCTCCATAGGATTGTTTTGATGAGAAATGGGAATGGATTGTGATTGGATAGGTTTAGTAATGCCCAAAGCATGTTTGGTAATTATCTAAAAGCATATGATGTGGGGTTAATTTGGGATTTTTAGAACAAGGAGGGAAAATGGGGGCCCAAAACTCAAGTCAATGGGGTTTAGTGATTTATTGGGCCTAATGAAACCAGTGGCATGATTGTCTAATCCCCATAGGATTGTTTTGATAAGAAATGGGAATGGATTGTGATTGGATAGGTTTGGTAATGCCAAAAGCATATTTGGTAATTACCTAAAAGCATCTGATCTGGGTTAATTTGGGCTTTTTACTACAAGGAGGGACAATGGGGGCTCAAAACTCAAGTCAATGGGGTTTGGTGAGGTATTGGGCCTAATGGACCTAGTGGCATGATTGTCCAATCCACATATGATTGCTTTGATGAGTAATGGGAATGGATTGTGATTGGATATGTTTGATAATGCCCAAAGCATGTTTGGTAATTACCTAAAAGCATATGATATTGGGTTAATTTGGGATTTTAAGAACAAGGAGGGACAATGGGGGCCAAAAACTCAAGTCAATGGGGTTTAGTGAGGTTTTGTACTTAATGGACCTAGTGGCATGATTGTCTAATCCCCATAGCACTGTTTTGATGAGTAATGGGAATGGATTGTGATTGGATACGTTTTGTAATGCCGATAGCATGTTTGGTAATTATCTAAAAGCATATAATCTGGGTTAATTTGGGCTTCTACTACAAGGAGGGACAATGGGGGCCCAAAACTCAAGTCAATGTGGTTTGGTCAGGTATTGGGCCTAATGGACCCAGTGACATGATTGTCCAATTCCCATTGGATTGCTTTGATGAGTAAGGGGAATGGATTGTGATTGGATATGTTTGGTAATGCCCAAAGCATGCTTGGTAATTACCTAAAAGCATGTGATATGGGGTTAATTTAGGCCTTTTAGTTCAAGGAGAGACAATGGGGGCCCAAAACTCAAGTCGATGGGGTTTGGTGAGGTATTGGGCCTAATGGACCTAGTGACATGATTGCCCAATCCCCATAGGATTGCTTTGATGAGTAATGGGAATGGATTGTGATTGGATAGGTTTAGTAATGCCCAAAGCATGCATGTTTGGTAATTACCTAAAAGCATATGATCAGGGGTTAAATTGGGTTTTTTAATACATGGAGGGACAATGGTGGCCTAAAACTGAAGTCAATGGGGTTTGGTGAGGTATTGGACCTAATGGGCCCAGTGGCATGATTGTCCAATCCCCATAGGATTGATTTGATAGGTAATGGGAATGGATTGTGATTGGATAGGTTTGGTTCTGCCCAAATCATGTGTGGGAATTACCTAAAAGCATATGATTTGGGGTTAATTTGGGCTTTTTAGTACAAGAAGGGACAATGGGGGCCTAAAACTCAAGTCAATGGGGTGTGGTGAAGTATTGGGCCTAATGGACCCAGTGGCATGATTGTTCGATCCCCATAGGATTAATTTGATGAGTTATGATAAAGGATTGTGATTTGGAGAACATCCTCCACTTAGTAGGTTTGGTAATTCCAGAACATGCTTGGTAATTACCTTAAAGCATATGATTGGGGTTAATTTGGGCTTTTTAGGACAAAGAGGGACAATGGGGGCCCAAAACTCAATTCCATGGTTTTGGTAAGGTATTGGGCCTAATGGACCCACTGGCATGATTGTCCAATCCCCATTGGATGGCTTTGGTGAGTAATGAGAATGGATTGTGATTGCATAGGTTTGGTAATGCCCAAGGCATATTTGGTAATTACCTAAAAGCATGTGATTTGGGGTTAATTTGGGTTTTTTACAACAATGATGGACAATGGGGGCCCAAAACTCAAGTCAATGGGGTTTGGTGAGGTATCGGGCCTAATGGAACCAGTGGCATGATTGTCCAATCCCCACAGGATTGTTTTGATGAGAAATAGGAATGGATTGGGATTGGATAGGTTTGATAATGCCGAAAGCATATTTGATAATTACCTAAAAGCATATGATTTGGGGTTAATTTGGGCTTTTTAGTATAAGGATGGACAATGGGGGCCCAATATTCAAGTCAATGGGATTTGGTGAGGTATTGGGCCTAATGGACCCTGTGGCATGATTGTCCAATCCCGATAGGATTGATTAGATGAGTAATGGGAATGGGCTGTGATTAGATAGGTTTGGGTGGAGCGAGGGAAGAATTAATGAAGGCGCGAATTTGGGGGAAAAAATAAAACAAAGGGCTGCGGGACTGTCCTTGGACGTTTGATCTCACTTAGGTGGTGAATGTATGCCTTCTTTTCAATTCTAAGGAAAGTCTTGGCTTGTCGTTTCTTTACATTGTTCTCTGTGTACATATGTAGATAATCAATTATCTACATTGTGTACTTGGAGAACTGTAGGGAAATGCCGCCGATTTTCCTTAGAATTGAAGAGTCGGTATATATTCACTAAGTGAGATTAAACGTCCAAGGATGGGTTAGGTGGAGTGATAAGGACCTTCGGATGCATGCATACATTTGCACATGTGACTCTCTTAGCCTCCATTTGTATGTGCGTGTTTTCAATATGTGATTGTCTTGCATGTGAATGTGCTTAAATGATTGATACTTATAATTGGTTGTGTTTAATTAGAGGTTTTCATGAATGAGATGGATCGTACTTGGATGTATGGTAGCCGTGAATCGATTGAGTTTGTGAATGGGGTCTCGGAATTTTGTAAATCTGCATTAGAATACCAAGCATCTTCTGGAGCAGTCGACTTTTATTGTCCTTGTTTAGATTGTGGAAATGTGAGCAAGGTTAGTAGTATTCATTTGCTTAGGGAGCATGTCTTTCGTCAGTGGGTTTAGGCCTCCAATACCACGTATGGGTTTGGCATGGTGAGGAGGGGAGATATGCAAGAAGCTGTAGGATAATGAACGATGTATGTGAAGAGGAGAAGGATAAATTAGGTGATGATTTCGAGGATGGTGAGTATGGGGATGATGATAGAGATCGAGTAGACGAGATGATACAAGAGGTTGAAGATCAGTCTTGCAAACGACCTCGTATGTTTGAGTCTATGTCTGAGGCTGCTGAAAGGCCATTGTATTCAGGTTGTACGAAGTACACCAAACTTTCCGCTGTTATAACACTCTTCAATATTAAGTCGAAAGCAGGTTGGACGGATTGCAGTTTCATGTCGTTGTTGGAAGTTTTAGCTGATATGCTCCCTGATGGAAATGATCTGCCAAAGTCGAACTATTATGCTAAGAAACTCATGTGTCCTTTCGGTTTAGAGTACCAGAGGATACATGCTTGTCCAAACGATTGTGTGCTTTATCGTAATGAGTATGAGCATTTAGATGAGTGTCCACGTTGTGGATTATCAAGGTACGAGCGTGAAGGGGGGGGGTAGTGAAGGACCACCAGCTAAGGTGTTAGGGGTATCTTCCCATAATACCTAGATTTAAGCGCATGTTCTCACTAAAAAAAAGATGCGAAGAATATGCGGTGGCATGCAGATCGTAGGAAGAAAGACGGTTTGCTGAAGCATCCGGCTGATTCCCCTGAGTGGAAAAGTATCAATAGGGTGCATAAGCCGTTTGGTAACGAGGATAGGAATTTGAGGCTTGGATTATGTACGGATGGCATGAATCCCTTTGGCAATCTTAGTTCTCAGCATAGTACATGGCCAGTAGTTTTAGTGATTTATAACTTGCCTCCTTGGTTGTGCATGAAAC
The DNA here is from genome assembly GCA_947648045.1 of Beta corolliflora. Taxonomy (NCBI): domain Eukaryota; kingdom Viridiplantae; phylum Streptophyta; class Magnoliopsida; order Caryophyllales; family Amaranthaceae; genus Beta; species Beta corolliflora. Next base: position 209,684 of record CANSZD010000504.1, on the reverse strand, counting down.
GCAAGTACATCATGTTGTCGCTTCTCATATCTAGGGCCGAAACAACCTCGGAAATGACATAGATGTATACCTTCAACCACTTATTGAAGATTTACGTAAGATGTGGAACGAAGGAGTGTCGGTATTTGATGCGTATGCTAATGAGATGTTCACTCTGCGTGCCATGCTTTTCTCGTACAATGAACGACTTTCCAACTTATGGGAACTTATCTGGGTATAAGACCAAAGGAAAAAAACCGTGCCCGATTTGTATAGATGACATGAAGTCTACACACATTAAAGGCTGCAAACATGTCTATATGCGCACACGAAGGCTCCTTAGACGCGACCATCCCTATCGATTTAAGAAAAAGGCCTTCGATGGGACGGTTGAAGAGGAAGTTGCTCGTAGACCATTAACTGGTATCGAAGTTTATAATCGAGGTTAAGGGCATTGAAACGATCTATGGTAAACCTGCGAATGAAGTTGATGGAACTACAGGGATTATGGAAAAAGGAGTCTATTTTTTGGGAAACTCCCATATTGGAAAGATTTAAAAGTCGGACATTGTTTGGATGTCATGCACATTGAGAAGAATGTTTGTGATGCTATTCTTGCAACACTTATGAATATTCGGGTAAGACAAAGGATGTTAAAGCGTCACGTCTTCACTTGGAAAAAAATAAGCTTCGACCGGAGTTGTGGGCTCAAAAAGGGCGGGAAGGAAAAAGAAAGTAGTGGAGGAAGGGGTTGATGAGGAAATTGGGAAAAGAAAAAAGGTGGATGATTCGGAGAAGAATTATTTGCCACCAGCTTGCTACACGATGTCGAAAGCTGAGAAACGGATTTTTTGCGAGTCATTGTATGGTATTAAGGTTCCAACTGGGTACTCATCGAATATGAAGCGATTTGTTACCTTAAATGGTGAGTTGAAGTTATCGAGTATGAAATCTCACGATTGTCATGTCATGATGCAAGTATTCTTACCGATTGCAATTCGTGGGATATTTCCAAAGCATGTGAGGCACACCATTACAGAACTTTGTTCATTTTTTTATACAATATGCAAGAAAGTGCTACAACCGTCGATACTCGATGACTTGCGAGCTAGAATAGTGGAAACTTTATGCAAATTTGAGATGATGTTCCCCCCGCATTCTTTCGACATTTTGGTGCATCTCATTGTCCACCTAGTTCGAGAAATTAAGTTGTGTCGTCCAGTGTTTTTGAGGTGGTGCTATCCTTTTGAGAGATATATGGGTACTTTGAAGGATAAAGTTCGAAATCTTGCACAACCAGAAGGTAGCATTATTCAAGGGATTGTGGCTGAAGAGGTCAGTAATTTTGTGGCGGAGTATGTTGCTGGTGTTGATCCTATTGGCGTTCCGATATCTCGACACGAGGGCAGACTCGAGGGCAAGGGTACGATTGGCTCAAAATTGATCTCACCTTCTGTCGACAAGCGTACACAAGCTCACTTATTTGTGTTGCATCACGTGGCAGCTGTCCATCCTTATTTAAATGAGCATATGGAGGAATTATGTGTTAGCAACCCTGGAAAAGGAATAAGGGCATTAACGCAAATGCATAATAAGACGTTCATTGATTGGTTTCATCATCGAGTAGTGGATGATTTAGATGAAAATGTTTCAAAACAACAAGTGGTTAGCATTTGGTCCCCGTGAATCTGTACACTCTTATGAGGGTTATGATACTAACGGGTATACGTTTTGGACCGAACGTCAAGATCTTAAGTCGATATCGCGACGTAATAGTGGTGTTTCACTTGTGGCGTCATCTACACAATACGCAAGCTCGAAAGATAAGTCTCCCGTTCTTCTTTGCCACCAACTATTATGGGCGAATTCAAGAAATATGGGAGTTGACTACTCGGCTTTTCATATTTGTCTCTTTTGTTGCAATTGGGTTCATGATAATCGACGTTGCGTAAAAAAGATGATCCTTCGGATTCACTCTTGTGGACATGGGTCGTCTACGTGAAACTAAAGAGCCATTTGTACTTGCATCACAAGCTAAACAAGTATTCTATGTAACTGATCCTGCTGATAATAAGTGGTCAATTGTTGTACCTGGCAAAAGGAGTATTCTGGGCATCGGTGATGTTGAGGATGAGGAAGAGTATGATGCAATTGAGGACATCCCAACTTTTACCTATCCTGAAAATAGCGCGGAAGATGATGTAAATATGTCTGAGAACTATATGCGTGTTGATCACACGGAAGGGATACATGTTGAAACTCCTAAGAAACGGCGGAAGGTCAACAAATCATGAGACATATACTCAGGTTTATCTCTATTTCGTCCATTTCATGTCATTTTCATATATTTCGAGTCATGTGACTCAATTTTCTTGTTGAATATGATAATATAGCCAAAAATACGACTATTACGTAGATTTATAGGTGCTACTTTGTTGTTGGTTGGATTTCGGGAAAGTAAATATCATTTGAAGGTTATTTCGGCCGTTTCATGTCATTTTCGTGTATTTCGAGTCATGTGACTCCAATTTCTTGTTGAATGTGATAATATTGCATAAAATACGACTACTAAGTAGATTTATAGGTGCTACTTTGTTCATGGTTGGATTTCGGGAAAGTAAACGTCATTTTAAGCCTATTTCGGCCGTTTCATGTCATTTTCGTGTATTTCGAGTCATGTGACTCCAATTTCTTGTTGAATGTGATAATATTGCATAAAATACGACTACTAAGTAGGTTTATAGGTGCTACTTTGTTGTTGGTTGGATTTTAGAAAAGTAAGGGTCATTTTAGGCCTATTTCGTCCGTTTCATGTCATTTTCGTTTATTTCGAGTCATGTGACTCCAATTTCTTGTTGAATGTAATAATATTGCATAAAATACGACTACGAAGTAGGTTTATAGGTGCTACTTTGTTCATGGTTGGATTTCGGGAAAGTAAACGTCATTTTAAGCCTATTTCGGCCGTTTCATGTCATTTTTGTGTATTTCGAGTCATGGAAATCCAATTTCTTGTTGAATGTGATAATATTGCATAAAATACGACTACTAAGTAGGTTTATAGGTGCTTCTTTGTTGTTGGTATCATTTTGGGAAAGTAAGGGTCATTTTAGGCCTATTTCGTCTGTTTCATGTCATTTTCGTGTATTTCGAGTCATGTGACTCCAATTTCTTGTTGAATGTAATAATATTGCATAAAATACGACTACGAAGTAGGTTTATAGGTGCTACTTTGTTCATGGTTGGATTTCGGGAAAGTAAACGTCATTTTAAGCCTATTTCGGCCGTTTCATGTCATTTTCGTGTATTTCGAGTCATGGTAATCCAATTTGTTGTGAAATATGATCTTATAACCTAAAATGTTGCTATTAAGTAGATTTATACGAGCTACTTTGTTGATGGTTGGATTTCGGGAAAATAAATATCATTTTAGGCCTATATATTTCGGCCGATTTATGTCTTTTATATATTTCGAGCCTCCCGCTTCCCCCCTTGCACGCCCCCGCTCCCCCGTCCAACCCCTAGCTACTTCCCCCCTTGCACATCCCGCTAGTGGCCCACGATTTCCGATGTTCCATTATTGTTGGTCCTTAATCAATTTGTTATTTTTTTTAACTTGTACCTATATATTAATTTCTATGTGTTTATAATTGCAGGGATAATTACTACATATGGATGAGATGACGACTAGTGAACACACAACCGAGGATGAATCTTATGATGTGAGGAAGGACCCGGGATAAAGGTGATCTCGAAGATCGAGATCTTCAAGAACTTCATCCAAAAAGTGGTACAATTGTGAAAGCACAACAAGTTTGTAGGAAAGAAGGTCAACAACGGGAGTTACAAACAAATCAACAACAAAGAAAATCGAAAGTGATGAAAAAGAGAAAGGGAAGAGAACCTACAAAGTCAATAAGTGCTACTCACTTGCATATGACTTTAGAGTACGATAACTTGGGTCAACCTTGTGGTGTGTGGCGTTCTAAGTATGCCAAACATATTGGCCTTTGTGTCCTGGGAGGCTCTCCATTTTGCATTCATGGTAAGAGGTGCCCGAGGGGATGAAGAAATTACTATGGAATGACACTATGGTAAGTTTCATACTACCATTTAGTTTCTTATTTTAATAAATGTATGTGTATGTAGTATTAATGATAGAATTTAATCTATTACAACAAATGTGGAAACTAATATTTTTGTTCGTTTTTTTTGTAGAATCTCTTCAATATCGAAGATGATGAAGCCAAGAAGAATCTTTTTTTATCCGCGCTTGCTCAGAGATTTCGAGATTTCAAGGCTAAGTTAGTGTCCGGTTGGATTACTAAGCGGAGGAAAAGAACGGGTACAAAGAAGAAGAAAATTTATGGGGAAGAAAAGCAAATCGAAGCTGAGGCTGCATTGGAAAATTCGAGAGGAACCCACCACATTACCATATCAAATATGGAGAAATATCAAACTCGAAGAGTGGGAAGCATTTGTTGCCAAAAATACTACCCCTAAGTCTGTTGTAAGCAAAGGATTTTAATTATATTTACCACACTTAGCTCGAGTATGATTGTATATAACACCTAATCTTTTGTTTGTAATTATGTGTTTTTTCAGGCAAGACGTGAGAAAAAAAGCACGAGTGCAAAAGCAAGGAAATATTATCATCATTTGGGTGCCCATTCCTACGATGAGGCGAGAAAAAAGTGGATGGTTGCCCATTACCCCACACAGGATTCGACAACGACAACTACCTCTACAACCACATCAATTACACCGGCTCGTCAACCAGACAGGGTCCTTGATTGGTGGTGTTCGATGCATGGGGTTGATGCAAAAGGAAACAGAGTGTTACCTGATCCCGTTACAGAAAAGATAGCCAATGCCATTGTAAGTACATATCATTTTAGGCCTATTTCGGTCATTTCATGTCATTTTCGAATAGTTTGAGTCACTGGGCTCCAATTTCTTGTGAAACATGATAATATAACCTTAAATATTGCTATTAAGTAGATTTATAGGTTCTACTTTGTTATTGGTCAGATTTCGGGAACGTAAATATCATTTTAGGCTTATTTCGGCCATTTCATGTCATTTTCGAATAGTTTGAGTCACTGGGCTCCAATTTCTTGTGAAACATGATAATATAACCTAAAATATTTCTATTAAGTAGATTTATAGGTTCTACTTTGTTATTGGTCGGATTTCGGGAACGTAAATATCATTTTAGGCCTATTTCGGCCATTTCATGTCATTTTCGAATAGTTTGAGTCACTGGGCTCCAATTTCTTGTGAAACATGATAATATAACCTAAAATATTGCTATTAAGTAGATTTATAGGTGCTACTTTGTTGTTGGTCGGATTTCGGGAAAATAAAGATCATTTTAGGCGTATTTTGCTAATTTAATATGTTTTTCGTTTATATCCATTATTCAAGTAACCCCCACCCCCCACACCCCGCACCCGCACTTCCCCCCACCCCTACACAACCCCCCATTGCCCCCCGCTTGCACGGCCCCGCCGGCCAGTAACAAAAATGGCCAACAGTCGCGAAAGGCGCCAAAGAATGGCAGTAAAACCGGGCCGGCCGCCACTCGTCAGCTCGCTGGCATACCGGCGCCAAAGAACTTATTCGGTAGTACGTTTTGTTTTTTGAAAAATTTTAACGTCCAATTTTCTCGTTGTTTTATTTGTAGATCGGATTAAAGGAAAAGGAGGCAACAGTGATTTCACTCCTACCGCACACATGGATGCTTTGCACGGAACTCTAGGAAAGGACCACAGAGGGTGTGAGGGCGTGGGAGGTGTCCGCCTCGGCGTGCGAAAGGTATATGGTGAACAATACACTACAACGTCAAAATCAAGTGCAAGTAGTGTGAATTCGGCGTCGGTAGATGTGGAGGCTATCAAATCCGCACTTCGGGAGGAGCTTAGAGAGGAGATGACACATAACTTCAATGCTATGATGGAGCAAATGGGTTTACCGACCTTCCCATTGAAGAAAGGTAGTGATGTTCCATCTAGCCGCCCGACGGTGTTCCACAAACATCGGATAATCAAACAATACCGCACCCGATCCACCAATACCCGAGTTGAAGGTAATCACCGTATTTGGTTTAATTTATCACGCTTAATCACTGTGCTTTATTAATTAACTATGTATTGTCCCTAAGTGCATGCAATTCTAAATATGTTGTTTCATCGCAATTAACTATTAATGACTTGTTTTGATTCAAAGGAGGAGACCCCATGCCGACTATTAGTTCGAGAAAATGATTCTGATAGTCTGATTGTGGTAGCTAGTGGCCATGCACAACCTCCCGGTGATCGAGTACGAGTGCATCACCGCATAGTGAACAATGATCACTATGTGGTGAGCATCGACTACATTGAGCCCGGGTTTTGAAGACTTAGGTCTTCCGATGCCAAAACCGGAGGTTAGTCCACATACACCGAGTGACGCCCATGGTAGTTATGTTCTGTGGCCGCGTGCATGGGTGCGATTTTCAGATGAGGTACACCGATAAACATACATATATATATGCGTTAGTTTATGTAATAATCAACTCCGATTATATTACTTTTCTATGTCATATATATAATAATTAGTAATATTCTTATTATTACTTTTTAATAGGTTTCAAGGAAGGCTGGTTCACATGACAAGAAGGCTAAAAAGGTCAGTTCACAAAACAAGATGGCTAAGGAGGCAATTGGACGTGCTGACATTGAACCAAATGTGTTCGATGACCAAGTTAGTATGTCAAACAATCCACTTCTCGAGCCGTTGGTGGTGCAAGGCCTTACTAAGGCATGTTATTGGTTGCATGAGTGTGTTAGCGATTTGCCCGATAATGCTCCAATACATGTTCCTTTGGGGAAGGAACAATTCAACTACGCTGATGAGTCATCTACATGGATTTCCAAAGACGATGTTAAAGAATTCTTACGTGGAGAAATGTTGAGTGGAACAATGATACAAGCTTTCATGAGGTGATACATACATATCTTACTTTACAAGTTTATAATAGTTTTCAACTTCCATACATGATAAGTATGTTTACTTTTTATTATATGCTTTAATTTCTCGAGTTATTGTGTGTACCGAATTGAATGAAAAAATGAGTGATACAAAGATTGGTTGGTTATGTCCAAGTATGATGCGAGATGACAATTGTTTAAAAAACAAAACCGATGTGAAAGAATATCTCGATACTAGTTTCAAACAATCACATGGGATAGAAGAGAAGTTCATCCTTGTTCCATATATTGAAGCGTAAGCTTGTTATACCAAACTTGATGCTTTACTTTATTTTCTATAACTTTATTTCCTTGTTTAGATAACTTGCCTTCTTGTTCCATATATATCGATAACAAAATTCACCGAATTGTTGAATAAGTAACTTTATATTATTTCCTTATATAGTCTCCATTGGACGCTCATTGTGATATGTTTGTCAAATAATCACGTTTACCACTTTGATTCTCTTCGTCGACAACCACCACGGAGCTTACTAGTCAAGTCACTATTGAATAGGTAACTTAACTAGAACAATATGTGTACCTAATATTACACATTTATATATATATATATATATATATATATATATATATATATATATATATATATATATATATATATATATATATTTATATATATATATATATATATATATATATATATATATATAATAAACATCTTATAATGTATTGATGTAGCGTGATGAAGCACCATTATGGACTTGGACTTCGATTAGGAAAAGCTCCTCTTTGGATATCAGTTGAGGTAACTACTTTGGTGAATCTTATGTCTAACCATTTATTTTCATATACTTTAAATTTAACATGAATGTTTTTGGATGTTTAAATTTGGTGAATTTCAATGTCCGCAACAAAAGAATGGTGTTGATTGTGGCTATTACGCATCGCGGTACATGTTTGATATAGTCAACCGTTGTACTTGACATCGATTATCTTCAAAAGGTATGTAACTAATTAGTTTATTTAATTTAGATTAAATTGATAGATAAGAATTAGTTTATTTTGGAAATTGTAGCATAAATTAACTATAATCATATCGACCCCGAAACGAACCTAAAAATTGAACTTCTAATCTTTTGCACCAAAATATGACATTAACACTTCAACTATGCATAAAGTAAGTGGTGTGTGTTAGTTTTGCTCCTATATGTAACATGATTTATAGTTTTGGGAAGTGAAATAGCTCAAATTCACAAAAAGCGACCCTCAAACGAACCTAAAAATTGAACTTCTAAACTTTTGCACCTAAATATGACTTATATACTTCAACTATGCATAAAGTAAGTGGTGTGTGTTAGTTTTGCTCCTATATGTAACATGTAGCTAGTTTTGGGAAGTGAAATAGCTCAAATTAACAAAAAAACGACCCCGAAACGAACCTAAAAATTGAACTTCTAATCTTTTGCACCAAAATATGACATTAACACTTCAATTATGCATAAAGTAAGTGGTGTGTGTTAGTTTTGCTCCTATATGTAACATGTAGCTAGTTTTGGGAAGTGAATATAGCTCAAATTCGCAAAAAACGACCCCGAAACGAACCTAAAAATTGAACGTCTAATCTTTTGCACCTAAATATGACATTAACACTTCAACTATGCATAAAGTAAGTGGTGTGTGTTAGTTTTGCTCCTATATGTAACATGTAGGTAGTTTTGGGAAGTGAAATAGCTCCAATTCACAAAAAACGACCCCGAAACGAACCTAAAAATTGAACTTCTAATCTTTTGCACCTAAATATGACATTAACACTTCAACTATGCATAAAGTAAGTGGTGTGTGTTAGTTTTGCTCCTATATGTAACATGTAGGTAGTTTTGGGAAGTGAAATAGCTCAAATTCACAAAAAAGCGACCCCGAAACGAACCTAAAAATTGAACTTCTAATCTTTTGCACCTAAATATGACTTATATACTTCAACTATACATAAAGTAAGTGGTGTGTGTTAGTTTTGCTCCTATATGTAACATGTAGGTAGTTTTGGGAAGTGAAATAGCTCCAATTCACAAAAAACGACCCCGAAACGAACCTAAAAATTGATCTTCTAATCTTTTGCACCAAAATATGACATTAACACTTCAACTATGCATAAAGTAAGTGGTGTGTGTTAGTTTTGCTCCTATATGTAACATGTAGGTAGTTTTGGGAAGTGAAATAGCTCAAATTCACAAAAAGCGACCCGAAACGAACCTAAAAATTGAACTTCTAATCTTTTGCACCTAAATATGACTTATATACTTCAACTATACATAAAGTAAGTGGTGTGTGTTAGTTTTGCTCCTATATGTAACATGTAGGTAGTTTTAGGAAGTGAAATAGCTCAAATTCACAAAAAACGACCCCGAAACGAACCTAAAAATTGAACTTTTAATCTTTTGCACCAAAATATGACATTAACACTTCAACTATGCATAAAGTAAGTGGTGTGTGTTAGTTTTGCTCCTATATATAACATGTAGGTAGTTTTGGGAAGTGAATATAGCTCAAATTCACAAAAATCGACAAAATCAACTCAAAAATTGGTTGTTTAATTAGCTAATTAATTGCAAGAGTTAGTTATTATTATATATTGTAAATGTTTGACTTGATCTTATTAATTTATTATATTCATATTATTGCAAAGTTTACATGGATAACGACGCACCAAGGTTGGATGAATTCACAATTGAAGAATTGGATGAAGTTCGAAACAAGTTGGCAACCTACATTTGTGAAGATTGTCTATGATACATTGGTTAGGATTTTGCAAGAACTAGCTAGAAGTTCGAAACAAGTTGGCAAGCTATTCGGTTGTTGCGTTAATGTAGCTTTTTGTATTAGAATTAATATTTGCCTTAATATGTACTCGATCTTTAACATTATTATTATTATTATTATTATATATATAATTATTACATATATAATTGGGAACTCTATATATATATATATATATGCATTATGAGGTTTGTAATATGGTACAAAGCAAAGCAGCAAGGAAACAGCGAACGAGCGCATACATAATATTATATAGCTGAATTTTAAAACAAAAAAAAAATTACAAAAGGGTCAGGTTAATAGAGAAAACCGCAGCCCTTGGCCACATAAAGGGCGTTAATTGAGAAAACCGCAGCCCTTAAGTAATCAAGGGCCGCGGTTTTCCCAATTAACCGCAGCCCTTATGTGGCCAAGGGCTGCGGTTTTCTTACGACCGCAGACCCTTAAATATGGAAGGGTCATGGTTCGTAACCGGCAGCCCTTCATATATATTAAGGGCTGCTACTCTAATTGCTGCGGTCAAAAAACGCAGCTCTTAGGCCACTTTTGACCGCAGCCCTTAGGCTTTTTTCCACTAGTGCTGGTAATGCCCAAAGCATGTTTGGTAATTACCTAAAAGCATGTGATCTGGGGTTAATTTGGGCTTTTTACTACAAGGAGGGACAATGGGGGCCCAAAACTCAAGTCAATGGGGTTTGGTGAGGTATTGGGCCTAATGGACCCAGTGACATGATTGTCCAATCCCCATAGGATTGCTTTGATGAGTAATGGGAATGGATTGTGATTGGATATATTTCCTTTAAATTTCTTTGTCCTATTTTACAAAAGGATATTTCCTTACTGCAGTCTTCATCAGTTTATCAACAAATAAACTCAATTCATTACAAAAGACATCAGATTTCTATTTTAAAAAATGATATTTCCTTTCATAAAATTGAAGAACAATTACAAGATCCTTCTATTAAAAAGAAAATTGTTGATTTAGAAAATATTTTTAAAAATAAAGTCTGTTCAGATACTCCAAATGCTTTTTGGGATAAGAAAAAGTATATGGTGACACTTCCTTATGAACCAGGCTTCTCTGAAAATAATATTCCTACCAAAGCAAGACCCATTCAAATGAATTCTGAGCTCTTAGAATTCTGCAAAAAAGAAATTCAATCTCTCCTCGATAAAAAGCTAATAAGATCCTCCAAACCTCCTTGGAGTTGTGCAGCTTTTTATGTCATGAACCAAGCTGAGAAGGAACGAGGAGTTCCTCGTCTTGTCATTAATTATAAGCCTCTTAATAAGGTTCTTCAATGGATAAGATATCCTATTCCTAACAAAAGAGATTTACTCAAAAGACTTTACGATTCGAAAATATTTTCAAAATTTGACATGAAATCTGGATTCTGGCAAATCCAAATTGCCAAAGAAGATAGGTATAAGACAGCATTTACAGTTCCATTTGGTCATTATGAATGGAATGTAATGCCTTTTGGTCTCAAGAACGCTCCCTCAGAATTTCAAAACGTTATGAATGATATTTTAAATCCATATTCATCTTTTTCAATTGTTTGTATTGATGACGTTCTCATATTTTCTAAAAGTTTAGATCCGCATTTCAAACATCTCCATACATTTCTTCATGTCATCGAGAAAAATGGATTAGTTGTCTCTGCATCCAGGATGAAACTTTTTCAAACAAAAATAAGGTTTCTTGGACATGATATTCATCATGGAACAATTAAGCCTATTGATAGGGCTATTGAATTTGCTGACAAGTTCCCTGATGAAATCAAGGACAAGACTCAATTACAAAGGTTTCTTGGTTGTCTTAATTATGTTTCAGACTTTTTTCCCAAATTAAGACAAACATGTTTGCCTTTATTTCAAAGATTACAAAAGAATCCTGAGGTATTCTCAAACAAAAGATAGAAAAGAAAGAACAATTAGCTAGATTTCATTCTGGTGTCTGGCTCGGACCACAAAAAAATTATTCTACCGTTAGAAAAGAAATTTTATCGATAGTTTTGTGTATTTCAAAATTTCAAGATGACCTTTACAATAAAAAATTCCTTTTACGTGTTGATTGCAAATCAGCAAAAGAAGTTTTAGAAAAAAGATGTTCAAAATTTGGTTCATAAACAACAGTTTGCTAGATGGCAGGCTATTTTAGCAGCTTTTGACTTTGACATTCAATTTATCAATGGAGATAAAAATTCCCTTCCCGAGTTCCTTACGACAGAATTTTTGCAGGGAAAGCATGACCTCCAAAAGGTCTCAAAAGACACAAAAGAATTCAAAAGGTTATCAGTCAGCTGATGACTATGAAATGAAGATTCAAACCTCTGGAAACCCTTCAAATCCTAGAACTCATACAAATATACCTCTTTCAAATAGATTTGAATTCCCTCAATTATCCTATGCACAAACCATTCAAAAAGAAACCATTCCTTTAAATCCACAAAACCCATCTTCCTCTTCAAATAATAAAAAAACAGAGGCACGTTCAGCCTATTTTACAAAAACTCCTTTCGAGACATTATTCCTAACTGCTTTAAAAGATTCTCAGCCACTCCAAACTATTCAAAAACTAAATCGCGATACTTTCCCAGAAGGTTGCGAATGGTTCCCTGACACTCCTGCCAAGAATCAAAGATTCTATGAATTTATTCTTGTCGATTCAAATTCAACTGAGATCAAGCATGAAAAGGATCAATCTGGTAAGATTGTTTACTCAAAATGCATCATCAAAAAGGTGATTACATCTAAAGAATGGACATCACCTTATGCCGAAAAAACCTTCACCAAAAGATTCATTCCCCAAACCTACTCATACTTTGACTACAAAATGGTCTGGTATAGATCCTTTTTACTCCAAGCCTTTGATCATTCATGGTTTTTTACTTTCAATAAATACTGTCCAAAAGAATTCCCAACTTGGTTTTATCATTGGTGGTACCTGTTTGGTCCAACCACAGATATTTACCCTCAAACATGTTCTGATGGATTCAAAGCCTTTATCACCAATTCAAAAGGTGAACTTTATACAAGGCAGGTTAATTTTCATGCTGAATTCAAGATCCTATGGATCTTATGTTGGTGTTATACACTCAAATAAGTTCTTCCTTCTCCTTACCCACTCTCATTAGTTTGAGAATTCAAGATCAAATGGTGGGATAGATTCTCTACTGAAATATGTTCTGCAGATAATGTTCGTAATTTTATTCAATATGGGAAAAAGGTCGAATGGTCATTCAAGAATTCTTCCCCTCCAAAGCATTCCATGGCTTCTTCCTCAAAGGATAAACCACTTGATCAAACCGAGCATCAAGCTCTTCAACTGCTTATTGCAGATCCTTCTCAAGCTCACAGACTGATAAAACTTTTCAAATCAGAAGACTCCGATGATTCTGATAGTGATTCAAAATCTGGGTCTGACTTTTCAGATCCCCATGGGGGTCCGTTTTCTCAAGATCCCTTTGAATATATAAAAAAAAAAGTCCCGCTAAGAATTATTTTTCTTAGGCAAAAATTAGAGACACTTTTCTAATTTTTATTTTATACAGGTATTCAAATTCGGGTTAAATCCAGAGCCTGTCCAGAAATTCTCTATTTGGTTCAAGATTTTAAATTAATTCCAAAATACAGCAGATGACTCATCAAAAGTTTCTTGTCTTCATATACCGACATACTTTGTTTGTTGTAAAAGTAAAAGCTCGGGAAAAGGTTACTTTTCAAAAGTTACGACTCTTATCTCTCCAGCACAAAAGACAAGCATCTCAAAAGCAGCGGTCTCAATTTAAAGATTTCAACAACTGGCACCATCAAATGTATTCATAATTGTACTCTTTACTTTTCATTTCCTATAAATAAGTCTCATCCTGCCATTGTTTAAGGGAGAGCGAATATTAGCAACTACTCTTGTAATCATAAAAATACTCCCCCTCACTAAAATCTCCTTCTTTAGTTTTACTTTCTGAAGTTATCACCAGATTCAAAACTTTGTAAGTTTTAATATCAATACGATTCAAGTTATTCAATTTTGGTTCTCTTTATTTTAAATTTTTTTTTCTTAAGTTTGTCATTTAATTTTGGTATCAGAGTCAAGTTACTTAGTGTCCATAATACTTAGATTATTTTCAGAGTGAAGTGTTGGTAAGGTGTTGGTCAGCCTGTTAAGTCCGCTGGTAAGCCGTCTGTTAGGTGTTCCCGATAGGTGGTCCCACTGTTCCCATTTAAATCTAAAGGTATTCTACCTTATTATGTTCATTTAGTTTCATGGCTAACTGGTTAAGAAGAGCATTCTCAGTTGGTAATAGTAGTTATAATGATACTAATACTGTTCAAAGTCAAGAAGTTCATGTTCCCGTAGATTTCTCAAACTGGAACATTCCTAAAGAAAACCCTAGTTTCATTTATCATATAGGTCCGTTAGAATTCAAAACTGCATTCTCCATAAGGACTCATGAAGAAACTAGAAGCATTCAAAAGGACACAGAGACAATTCATCTTCTTTCTCATGCTAGCATAAAAAATTATATTCAAAACAAGTATAGATATATTCATTTTGGTTTAGTCCAGGTTGCAGTCAAACCTTTAGTTCATAAAGGAGTTGATTGCCCTATATTCCTTGCTTTAAGGGATAATAGACTAAATACTTATAAAGATTCTTTATTAGCTATTGTTCAGACGAATGTTTGCAATGGTCCCATTTATTTCAATTGTTATCCAGATTTTACAATCGATCTTTTAGATCCTTTAATTCAAGAATCGTTGATACTGGATTTTCATGTTCTACAAAATAAATTCAAAGATTTTGCAAGAAAATTTGCAATAGTTTTTAGAGTTTACTTTCGACTTATGTCTTCCACTGTGAATCCTAAATTCATTCATGAACCTTCTTCTAAAGAAGAAACAGTTTTCCTAGAAGTTCATGCCAAGGATACAAAGTCTCTTGTTACTACGGCAAAGAGATTACCTTGGGATAAGATTACCATTCGTGATGAGCTAAGGATCCCAAATCCTATGCCACCTCCAAATGTCGTTCAAAAAGATCTTGATGACATCATAGAAGACGAAAAGAATGTTCTTATGAGATTTAGCTCTTTTCGTAAAGAATCCTCTTCCTCTTATTCTTCACAAAAATTTTCAAAGCCCAGAAGATCATTTTCTTATTCCAAGTCAGATATTTTCGATAAACATTTCAAAGTTAATTTCAAGACTCCTATTCCTACTTACGAAGAAGTTCATTCTTCACCTCCACAGTCCCCAACATCCTCTCAAATGCAGGATTTTAGTTCTATAAACACAATTCAACATGAGAAATTTGAAATCAACAAAGATTATCTTCGCGATGATTTCAATTCGTCTCAAAATTCTCAAATTAGAACATGGTTTTTAGCTCGCGATGAATTAGTTAGATTTCATTCTGGTGTCTGGCTCGGACCACAAAAAAATTATTCTACCGTTAGAAAAGAAATTTTATCGATAGTTTTGTGTATTTCAAAATTTCAAGATGACCTTTACAATAAAAAATTCCTTTTACGTGTTGATTGCAAATCAGCAAAGGAAGTTTTAGAAAAAGATGTTCAAAATTTGGTTCATAAACAACAGTTTGCTAGATGGCAGGCTATTTTAGCAGCTTTTGACATTGACATTCAATTTATCAATGGAGATAAAAATTCCCTTCCCGATTTCCTTACGAGAGAATTTTTGCAGGGAAAGCATGACCTCCAAAAGGTCTCAGAAGACACAAAAGAATTCAAAAGGTTATCAGTCAGCTGATGACTATGAAATGAAGATTCAAACCTCTGGAAACCCTTCAAATCCTAGAACTCATACACATATACCTCTTTCAAATAGATTTGAATTCCCTCAATTATCCTATGCACAAACCATTCAAAAAGAAACCATTCCTTTAAATCCACAAAACCCATCTTCCTCTTCAAATAATCAAAAAACAGAGGCACGTTCAAATTTATTTTACAAAAAACTCCTTACGAGACTTTATTCCTAACTGCTTTCAAAGATTCTCAGCCACTCCAAACTATTCAAAAACTAAATCGCAATACTTTCCCAGAAGGTTGCGAATGGTTCCCTGACACTCCTGCCAAGAATCAAAGATTCTATGAATTTATTCTTGTCGATTCAAATTCAACTGAGATCAAGCATGAAAAGGATCAATCTGGTAAGATTGTTTACTCAAAATGCATCATAAAAAAGGTGATTACATCTAAAGAATGGACATCACCTTATGCCGAAAAAACCTTCACCAAAAGATTCATTCCCCAAACCTACTCATACTTTGACTACAAAATGGCCTGGTATAGGATCCCCTTAATTTCTACCCAATATCTTGGCCTAGAAATTAAGTTGATTCATGGGGATGATAAAAGAATTCATAATTCAATTAAGAACATTTGAAATCAAAATACCAAAGCACAAATGTGATCAATATCTATCCTAAGGCCTCAAAACACCAAGATCAATGCATAAACGTCTTTAAATCATCACAATCACATTAACAATACATTTAAACTCTAATCCATACTTTCACCCTAACCCTAGATGGGAAACTACTCACTAATCATGGATTCTAAGCAATAAAACATGAAATCTATAACTAATCTAGGGCTAAACATGATTAAGAGATAATTAATCTAGTGAAAGTAACAACTATGGAACTATAATAAAGTAGATCTAATAAAAGGGAAGAACAAATAATAGCAATGAAAAGAGATAATAAAAACTGAAACTTTGAAATTAAATCGAATAAAAGTACCTTCAATGTTGTAGAAATCACAAACCATAATCTACGAATCTCAAATCTTGATCAAAAACTAAGTGTTTATCTCTCTAATATGAACACTAATAATATTCTCTAAACTCTAAAATAAAGCATAAGTTCAAAATAATAACCTCTATTGTTTTTAATAGCCACGAGCATTACAAATTTCACGGGAAAAAGGTGGTGCGGGCGCACCAATGAAGTGGTGCGGGCGCACCAAGGCTACTGATTCTTGTGGCCAAACTTCGCAGGAATGGTGCGGGCGCACCAGAGTGGTGCGGGCGCACCAAAATCAGGTGCGGGCGCACCATTTCTTCTGCTCTGGTCGGACAGTTCAACTTAAAACGTGCATAACTCTTTCATTTTAGATCCAAATTTCCTTCATCCGATTTGTTGTTTGAAATTTATATCCATTTTAAGTTCTATGTTCAAGATTCTATTGTGCAATGTGCTCCTTTGTGCGAGCGAACATGGGGCATAGTGCAAGCGCACTATTTCTCAACGTGTGCTCTATTTTCATTGCTTCCTTTGCCAACTCTACAATGCGTAGCCATCTTAGTAGTTCCACCTATATTAAGAACATGGCAAAACAGTGTGAAAGCAAATGTACTAGAAATTCATTCAAAAATGAATGAAAATCTAGCAAAATGTCACTATGATCAAGAATGATCAAGTGAGTGAAACGGAAGGGGAAAGGGAGAAGAAAAAGGGAATAAAGGGGAGAAAGAGGATCAAAATGAGCTAAAAGGAGTCCATAAAGTGCGTTTGAAACGCACTTATCAAACTCCCCCAAGCTTAGCATTTTACTTGTCCTCAAGTAAACCAAGAATGAGAAAGAAGAAAGATTAGAGAAGAAAAAAAATGAAAAAGAAAAACCATGCAACAAACTAACCTAAATGATGTATATGCAAAGCTACAAACATGACATGCAAGCTAAATGAGTTCATAACAAGATTTAGGAGACCAACCAAACACAAGAGGGAAGATGATTAGGAAGCACAAGAGTGACTTAAGGGATCTTATCCACCGATCAACCGAGTCCCCTTGAAAATAGGCTTTCTAAAAGTGATTACTCACTCTTCTCCACTTCCAAGTCCCGAGTTTGACTCCCCCCTAGGGATGCTCAACCATAATAGCTTGCCTCTACCACATTTTGATGACCCTCATCATGAATTGCACAAAATCTCACCCGCCACCACTGAATTGACCAAGACTAATCTAGAAGTCAAAAGGGACTTTTTCAAGGTTGTAACGAGGCTATGTTAGGGGTGAGGATATCAATATGGGAGTGTGGTGCAAAAAGGGTAAAGTGGAGTACAAACTAGGGGAAGAGCCTTCCCCAAGCTAGTCCTAACACCAACTCGAATCGAAAGCTCACACACAATTTTGATTCTCACTTTGACTTTCACTTTTTAAACATATTTTTTTTTTCATTTTCTCATTAATTTGCTATCTCTTTCTTTTTTTTCAATAGAAATCCAAATGAAACAATAAGAGCTTTCTTTCTTTCTTTTTATTTCTTTTGCCTTTCCTTTCTCGCAATTTTCTTCAACTTTTGCAATTATACTGCCTATTAAATTACTTTCAACCAAAGACTTAGTATCAAAACATCTCAACTCAACACAAACTAGACATGTACTCCACTTTGGGGAGAGTTTGGCCATGACTTATTATGAGGGTTAAGCAAAAATAGGATAGAAAGGCACAAATGGGTTGAGAAGCGGATAATTATCTTTGGAATAAAAGGCTTTTTGGCTTGTGAACTCCTAATTCTAGCAAAATGAAACACCCTAAATCATCCTTCTATAGGCTCGGTCTTATGCAATCTTGGGGAGCTAAAATGCAAGTCACAAGTTAGGCGATCAATGGTGAGGGCTGTAAATGAGTCTTACGAGGTTTGTGGCCCTCCTTCGGGGTTCATTGCACAAGGGATAAGGCAATCCAAGCAACCAACTCGCCTAATTTCAAAAAGACTCTACCAAAAGTTACCGATCTCAAAGATCACCTAAAGTCACAATGAAGGCTTCCAAAATCATCAAGTCAAATGCAAAGAAGGTCTTCCAATCAAGTTATGAACACTCTTAGCAACATATCATGCATGAAACCAAACAACTCTAAATGTAGAAAAGAAAGAAAGAAAAAAAATATTTTTGTGGTTTTTTTTTTATGCAAACCTAACATGCAAAAGCACTAAAAAGAACATAATTACAAAGGGGATGAAGAAAATGTTGAGATGGAGAGAACACATGCTAACTCCCCCAAGCTTAATACAAACTCCGTCCTCGGAGTGTACAAGCAAAGAGAAAGTAAGGGATGAGGTAAGGGCACAAAGTCAAGCAAAAATCCTAACCAAGTAAGATAAGGAGAAGGGTCTCGAATACACCGCCAAAAAGAGCTCTTTTAGGATCATTATCTAGACCTTACCACTAAATAATTTGACAAAGATCTCAATAGTTTGTCATAAGCATTAGCACACATTTCACAGTGGATCAAATAGGTATGACATAAACAAAGAGCATGCACAAATTTCAATGGGTCTATATGCTTACCAAGTGATGAGTGTCGAAAATAATGAAATTTTCCGAGAGAATCCTGGAAAGTATGAAGAACAAACATCAAAATTCAAATAAAAAGAACAAAACAATGAGTTCTCCTTTTGATGGTCCTTGCAACTTTTAAGCTCGATCCCGTCCTCTATGAATTCCATTTGAGTCTTGTGAAGGTTTGAAGAGGACAAAGGCTCTTCCAATGATGAAACTTTGAGGAGAGGGAATAAGATGGGGAAGGAAGGAACTAAGTCGAGTTTCCTTGAAAAGGGAATATGAAGAGGACGAGTAGAAATAAAAGTCTTATCAATTACTTCTTCAACATCATTAGACTCTATAGTGTAAGCTTTCTCAACAAATGATTCCTCTACTACGGGGTTCTCATCCATATCCCAATCATCATCATCTTCATTGATTATAGTCATGCAAGAGTGATTTTGATTATTGATAATTCGACCCAAAGTTTCGATTGATCTTTTGCTAGATTCGACAAAGTTTTCCATCATAGAATCACACCTCTTTAACAAGCACATATTTTCCTTGAGTGAATCAAGAATTTCAGAATATATATGTAGTTCACAACTAGAGACATCTTCTAAATTTGAGAAAGTAGTATTTCCATGGTCCCACTCATAAGTGTCTCTAAATAGCCACCCAAAGAAACCCCATGCTTCATCAAAGTGTTGGCATCGAAATTCACCATTAAACATAGACTCCAGCAATTCTCTTGTATGCATATTTAAACCCTCATACATCACCTCACACATCTCCCAAATCTCAAGTCTATACTTAGATAGAAGAGTGTTCTCAAATCTCTGATAATAATTCCAAAATGGTTCATCCTCATATTGAGGAAAAAAGAAGTTTACCATTTTTTTTGGAATTCTCATAAAAGAAAAAAAAAAATTATATACAAATTCCTAGACTCATATAAACAACACTACCACATAAAATAAAACAAAATAAAATAAATAAGCCAATAAAAAAAGTAAAAAAAAAAAAAATCAATTAAGCGATTTCAAACTTAAAAGAACTTCAATCAATAGCACAATTTCCCCAAGACGGCGCCATTTTGATAAGAGGTTTTTAGTGTGTCGTTAAGGCACCAAAAATCGCTTTTCAAACAATATTTATAACTCCGAACAAGCAATTACTAAGAACGTAGTAAAGGCAAGTCAAGGGTCGATCCACAGGGAAAATGGGATTAATTAAAGTCTATTAAGTCTAAATTACCTAATTGAAGGGTTTTGGGGGGTTTTGAATGATTTTTGTAACAACTAAAACTAACTATTATCAAAGAACTAGCAAATAATATGAGATGAAAATATGAATAAGGAAGACACTAGAGTTAAGATTACTAGTATGGATCAAAGTGGACAACGTTTATTAATGCAATTGTGAATTAAATGTGACAATTAGGCAAGGTTTAGTTTTCCTCTAAAATACCCGAGTCCTCTCTCGAATGGTCCTCGAGAATGATCGCTTAATCAATCAACTAAATCCTCTCTCGAATGGTCTTTAGTCAATTGATTAAGAGATCCAATGAATTTGGAAAACCCCTAATATAGGATCCCCTTAATTTCTACCCAATATCTTGGCCTAGAAATTAAGTTGATTCATGGGGATGATAAAAGAATTCATAATTCAATTAAGAACATTTGAAATCAAAATACCAAAGCACAAATGTGATCAATATCTATCCTAAGGCCTCAAAACACCAAGATCAATACATAAACGTCTTTAAATCATCACAATCACATTAACAATACATTTAAACTCTAATCCATACTTTCACCCTAACCCTAGATGGGAAACTACTCACTAATCATGGATTCTAAGCAATAAAACATAAAATCTATAACTAATCTAGGGCTAAACATGATTAAGAGATAATTAATCTAGTGAAAGTAACAACTATGGAACTATAATAAAGTAGATCTAATAAAAGGGAAGAACAAATAATAGCAATGAAAAGAGATAATAAAAACTGAAACTTTGAAATTAAATCGAATAAAAGTACCTTGATATTTGTAGAAATCACAAACTATAATCTAAGAATCTCAAATCTTGATCAAAAACTAAGTGTTTATCTCTCTAATATGAACCCTAATAATATTCTCTAAACTCTAAAATAAAGCATAAGTTCAAAATAATAACCTCTATTGTTTTTAATAGCCACGAGCATTACAAATTTCTGGCGGAAAAAGGTGGTGCGGGCGCACCAAGGCTACTGATTCTTGTGGCAAACTTCGCAGGAATGGTGCGGGCGCACCATGAAAGTGGTGCGGGCGCACCAGCGTGGTGCGGGCGCACCAAAATCAGGTGCGGGCGCACCAAAATCAGGTGTGGGCGCACCATTTCTTCTGCTCTGGTCGGACAGTTCAACTTAAAACGTGCATAACTCTTTCATTTTAGATCCAAATTAAGCTTATGACCAGTCGTTGGAAAGATATTGAAACAAGCTTTCACCTCCAACTGGAATTTCCTTCATCCGATTTGTTGTTTGAAATTTATATCCATTTTAAGTTCTATGTTCAAGATTCTATTGCGCAATGTGCTCCTTTGTGCGAGCGAACATGGGGCATGGTGCAAGCGCACTATTTCTCAACGTGTGCTCTATTTTCATTGCTTCCTTTGCCAACTCTACAATGCGTAGCCATCTTAGTAGTTCCACCTATATTAAGAACATGGCAAAACAGTGTGAAAGCAAATGTACTAGAAATTCATTCAAAAATGAATGAAAATCTAGCAAAATGTCACTATGATCAAGAATGATCAAGTGAGTGAAACGGAAGGGGAAAGGGAGAAGAAAAAGGGAATAAAGGGGAGAAAGAGGATCAAAATGAGCTAAAAGGAGTCCATAAAGTGCGTTTGAAACGCACTTATCAACTGTCCAAAAGAATTCCCAACTTGGTTTTATCAAAGCCACGAACATGTTCTGATGGATCCAAAGCCTTTATCACCAATTCAAAAGGTGAACTTTATACAAGGCAGGTTAATTTTCATGCTGAATTCAAGATCCCATGGATCTTATGTTGGTGTTATACACTCAAACAAGTTCTTGCTTCTCCTTACCCACTCTCATTAGTTTGAGAATTCAAGATCAAATGGTGGGATAGATTCTCTACTGAAATATATTCTGCAGATAATGTTCGTAATTTTATTCAATATGGGAAAAAGGTCGAATAGTCATTCAAGAATTCTTCCCCTCCAAAGCATTCCATGGCTTCTTCCTCAAAGGATAAACCACTTGATCAAACCGAGCATCAAGCTCTTCAACTGCTTATTGCAGATCCTTCTCAAGCTCGCAGACTGATAAAACTTTTCAAATCAGAAGACTCCGATGATTCTGATAGTGATTCAAAATATGGGTCTGACTTTTCAGATCCCCATAGGGGTCCGTTTTCTCAAGATCCCTTTGAATATATATATATATATACATATAAAGTCCCGCTAAGAATTATTTTTCTTAGGCAAAAATAAGGGACACTTTTCTAATTTTTATTTTATGCAGGTATTCAAATTCGGGTTAAATTCAGAGCCCATCCAGAAATTCACTATTTGGTTCAAGATTTTAAATTAATTCCAAAATACAGCAGATGACTCATCAAAAGTTTCTTGTCTTCATATACCGACATACTTTGTTCGTTGTAAAAGCAAAAGCTCGGGAAAAGGTTACTTTTCAAAAGCTACGGCTCTTATCTCTCCAGCACAAAAGACAAGCATCTCAAAAGCAGCGGTCTCAATTTAAAAATTTCAACACCTGGCATCATCAAATGTATTCATAATTGTACTCTTTACTTTTCATTTCCTATAAAGAAGTCTCATCCTGCCATTGTTTAAGGGAGAGCGAATATTAGCAACTACTCTTGTAATCACAAAAATACTCTCCCTCACTAAAATCTCCTTCTTTTGTTTTATTTTCTGAAGTTATCACCAGATTCAAAACTTTGTAAGTTTTAATATTAATACGATTCAAGTTATTCAATTTCGGTTCTCTTTATTTAAAATTTTTTTTTCTTAAGTTTGTCAGTTAATTTTGGTATCAGAGCCAAGTTACTTAGTGTCCATAATACTTAGATTATTTTCTGAGTTAAGTGTTGGTAAGGTGTTGGTCAGCCTGTTATGTCCGCTGGTAAGCCGTCTGTTAGGTGTTCCCGGTAGGTGGTACCACTGTTCCCATTTAAATCTAAAGGTATTCTACCTTATTATGTTCATTTAGTTTCATGGCTAACTGGTTAAGAAGAGCATTCTCAGTTGGTAATAGTAGTTATAATGATACTAATACTGTTCAAAGTCAAGAAGTTCATGATCCCGTAGATTTCTCAAACTGGAACATTCCTAAAGAAAACCCTAGTTTTATTAATCATATAGGTCCGTTAGAATTCAAAACTGCATTCTCCATAAGGACTCATGAAGAAACTAGAAGCCTTCAAAAGGACACAGAGACAATTCATCTTCTTTCTCATGCTAACATAAAAAATTATATTCAAAACAAGTATAGATATATTCATTTTGGTTTAGTCCAGGTTGCAGTCAAACCTTTAGTTCATAAAGGAGTTGATTGCCTTATATTCCTTGCTTTAAGGGATAATAGACTAAATACTTATAAAGATTCTTTATTAGCTATTGTTGAGACGAATGTTTGCAATGGTCCCATTTATTTCAATTGTTATGCAGATTTTACAATCGATCTTTTAGATCCTTTAATTCAAGAATCGTTGATACTGGATTTTCATGTTCTACAAAATAAATTCAAAGATTTTGCAAGAAATTTTGCAATAGTTTTTAGAGTTTACTTTCGACTTATGTCTTCCACTGTGAATCCTAAATTCATTCATGAACCTTCTTCTAAAGAAGAAACAATTTTCCTAGAAGTTCATGCTAAGGATACAAAGTCTCTTGTTACTACGGCAAAGAGATTACCTTGGGATAAGATTACCATTCCTGATGAGCTAAGGATCCCAAATCCTATGCCACCTCCAAATGTCGTTCAAAAAGATCTTGATGACATCATAGAAGACGAAAAGAATGTTCTTATGAGATTTAGCTCTTTTCGTAAAGAATCCTCTTCCTCTTATTCTTCACAAAAATTTTCAAATCCCAGAAGATCATTTTCTTATTCCAAGGCAGATATTTCCGATAAACATTTCAAAGTTAATTTCAAGACTCCTATTCCTACTTACGAAGAAGTTCATTCTTCACCTCCACAGTCCCCAACAGCCTCTTAAATGCATGATTTTAGTTCTATAAACACAATTCAAGATGAGAAATTTGAAATCAACAAAGATTATCTTCGCGATGATTTCAATTCTTCTCAAAATTCTCAAATTAGAACATGGTTTTTAGCTTTCGATGAACAGCTCAAGACCTCAATAAGAGTAGAATGGTATAGTGACATGAACAGGATGCATGTTAATATCCCATTCTTTACATGGTTTTCATTATTCTGTCAAAAGAAAGGGATAGAAAATCCCTTTGACTCTTCTTCCATACAAGTTCAAAGTCAACTTTGTCAAAACTAGAATTTATCTGATGGTCGAGTGGTAAATTCAGTTCATCCTCCTTTGGCTCCTTTGAAATTATAAGAAGGAGAAAAGGAAATGATCGCGTCTCCTTTTAAAACAGGAAGACAAGATCATGGGAGAGATACAGTAATTGTTAAAGATGTCTTGAAGGTATATCAGCAAAATAATTATACCAATCAAGCAATTCATACAATTGCAAATCAAGTAGACCATTTGTCTACAAAACTAGACTCTTTCAAAAACCAGACCACTGGGAATACTTTATATTCTCAATCAAGCTCTTCGAAATTTCCTAATGATGTCTCTCAACCTCATTTCAAACCACAAAATCTTCCTTATTCAGTTGCCACTAAGATAGCTAGTACATCTCATACGCAAGATGAAATTCTTGCTAAAATTTCACATAGTCTTTCTTAACAATCTTCTTCCTCTGCTCCCAAGCAGATTTCCACTATTCATAGGAATTCTCAAAGAATTGGCTCAGATGAATCTGATTCGAAGATTCCAAGGAGATCTTATCGCCAATACGGAATGTCAATTTGATAATAATCCGTAACGTATTGATAAGATTAAAAGCTCTTGGAAAAAGACTTCCACCAGGGAATTACTATCCAAGGCCTACTCCTCCTGATATTCAATATGAAGAACGATCTAAGTTCCATTCAAATCAGTACCAAGCTGATACTATTCATGAATAGAATATAGATGGTAAATCTGAGTATGAAATACTCAATACTCTTCAAGAAATGGGAATGGCCAAAGCCGCCTATAAAAGAAGGGAAAGCAATGAACAAGTCATCTTTGGGATGCTTATTGCAGGATTTACCGGACAACTAAAGAATTGGTGGGATAATTCATTAACCCTCTAAGATCAGATAAACATTCTCCATCATACGGTCACCATGGAAGATGACATGGGAGTTTCTTTTACAGTTCCAGATTGCTGTGACTTCCTAATTCTTACTATTGGTATGTACTTCGTGGGAAATCCACGTGAAGAATTATCTGCTCAAAAAATAGTTTTAACAAATCTTAGATGTCCAACGTTCAGTGATTATCGTTGGTATAAAGATATGTTTTTAACATATGTTTTAAGAAGAAGTGATTGTAATGAGTCATTTTGGAAAGAAAAATTTATTTCAGGTCTTCCAAACCTGTTTGCTCAAAGAATATTTCGAAAAATTCGAGAATCAGTAGGATGCGAAGAAATCCCATTCAAAACTATTACTTATGGTCAATTATTTGCCTATATAAAAAATGAAGGACTTTCTTTATGTGAAGAACTCAAATTACAAGCTAAATATACTTCTGAGAAAAAACAATCTAGAAAAGAATTAGGTTGTTTTTGTAAAGCTTTTGGTATTGGAAAAATTCAAGCTCCCTCCTATAAAAGGAAAAGGGAAGGTAAAAAATCAAAGAAGAAATATTTTTCAAGAAAGGAAAAGAATTTTTCAAATCCTCCTCCTTAGTATAAACGGAGAAGGCATCCTAAAAAGAAATTTTCCGGAAAGGAAAAATTTTCCCAAAAAGAAATTATTTGTTATTCCTGTGGCAAGCCTGGCCACAAGGCAGATAAGTGTACTACCAAAAAGAAGATCAATGAATTATTTCAGGATAATTTTGATCTTTGTGAGAAACTTTCTAGAATACTTCTCAATTCGTTACCATCTTCATCTGAAAAAGATGATGATGATTTCCTTCATCAAATTAATCATGAAGAATCAGAAATTCAGAATCCTCTACACCTTTTATTCAATCTTTGAATGTTAGCTCTGATACCAAAATTAACTGACACACTTAAGAAAAAAAATAATTTAATAAAGAGAAGCAAAATTGAATAACTTGAATCGTATTGATATTAAAACATACAAAGTTTTGAATCTGGTGATAACTTCAGAAAATAAAACTAAAGAAGGAGATTTTAGTGAGGGAGAGTATTTTTGAAGGAGTATTTATCATTCGCAATATAAGCTTTAGAAATTTTATGTTGAATTTGAAGAGGAGACCCATTAGCCCCATATAATTGGGTCTTAGTATTTTCGTAAAATTTTAAAGGAACCAGTCCGTCTTTCATACAATTTTGATCTGCACCACTATCTACTAGGGCAAGATAGTTTGCAGAAAAGAACTTAACCTTTAAGAGTAATTACCTTAAAGCATATGATTGGGGTTAATTTGGGCTTTTTAATACAAAGCGGGACAATGGGGGCCAAAACTCAACTCCATGGTTTGGGTGAGGTATTGGGCCTAATAGACCTAGTGGCATGATTGTCCAATCCCCATAGGATGGCTTTGATGAGTAATGAGAATGGATTGTGATTGGATAGGTTTGGTCATGCCCAAAGCATGTTTGGTAATTACCTAAAAGCATGTGATCTGGGGTTAATTTGGACTTTTTACTACAAGGAGGGACAATGGGGGCCCAAAATTCAAGTCAATGGAGTTTGGTGAGGTATTGGGCCTAATGGACGCAGTGACATGATTGTCCAATCCCCATAGGATTGCTTTGATGAGTAATGGGAATGGATTGTGATTGGATAGGTTTGGTAATTCCCAAAGCATGCATGTTTGATCCGGGGTTAATTTGGGTTTTTTAAAACAAGGAGGGACAATGGTGGCCTAAAACTCATATCAATGGGGTTTGGTGAGGTATTGGGCTTAATGGACCCGGTGGCATGATTGTCAACTCCCCATAGGATTGTTTTGATGAGTAATGGAATGGATTGTGATTTGATAGGTTTGGTAAGACCCAAATCATGTTTGGTATTTACCAAAAAGCATATGATCTGGGCTTAATTTGGGCTTTTTTAGTATAAGGAGGGATAATTGGGGCCTAAAACACAAGTCAATGGGGTTTGGTGAGGTATTGGGCTTAATGGACCCGGTGGCATGATTGTCCAATCCCCATATGATTGATTTGATGAGTAATGGGTATGGATTGTGATTGGATAGGTTTGGTAAAGCCCAAAGCAAGTTTGTTAATTACCTAAAAGCATATGATATGAGGTTAATTTGGGCATTTTAATACAAGGAGGGACAATGGGGGCCCAAAACTCAAGTCAATGGGGTTTGGTGAGGTATTGGGCCTAATGGACCCAGTGGCATGATTGTCCAATCCCCATAGGATTATTTTGATGAGTAATGGGAATGGATTGTGATTGGATAGGTTTGGTAATGCCCAAAGCATGCTTGGTAATTACCTAAAAGCATATGATCTGGGGTTAATTTGGGATTTTTAGAACAAGGAGGGATATTGGGGGCCCAAAACTCAAGTCAATGGGGTTTAGTGATGTATTAGGCCTAATGGAACCAGTGGCATGATTGTCCAATCCCCATAGAATTGTTTTGATGAGAAATGGGAATGGATTGTGATTGGATAGGTTTGGTTATGCCGAAAGTATATTTGTTAATTACCTAAAAGCATATGATAAGGGGTTAATTTGCGTTTTTTAATACAAGGAGGGACAATGGTGGCCTAAAACTCAAGTCAATGGGGTTTGGTGAGGTATTAGGCTTAATGGACCCGGTGGCATGATTTCTACTCCCTATAGGATTGTTTTGATGAGTAATGGAATGGATTGTGATTGGATAGGTTTGTTAAGGCCCAAATCATGTTTGGTAATTACCAAAAAGCATATAATCTGGGCTTAATTTGGGCTTTTTTTAGTACTAGGATGGACAATGGGGGCCTAAAACTCAAGTCAATGGGGTTTGGTGGGGTATTGGGCTTAATGGACCCGGTGGCATGATTGTCCAATCCCCATAGGATTGATTTGATGAGTACTGGGTATGGATTGTGATTGCATATGTTTGGTAATGCCCAAAGCATGTGTGGTAATTACCTAAAAGCATATGATTTGGGGTTAATTTAGACTTTTTAGTTCTCAAGTCAATGGGGTTTGGTGAGGTATTGGGCCTAATAGACCTAGTGGCATGATTGTTCGATCCCCATAGGATTGATTTGATGAGTAATGATAAAGGATTGTGATTGGGAGAACATCCCCCACTTAGTAGGTTTGGTAATTCTCAGAACATGTTTGGTAATTACCTTAAAGCATATGATTGGGGTTAATTTGGGCTTTTTAGTACAAAGAGGGATACTGGGGACCCAAAACTCAAGTCCATGATTTTGGTGACGTATTGGGCCTAATGGACCCAGTGGCATGATTGTCCATTCCCCATAGGATGGCTTTAATGAGTAATGAGAATGAATTGTGATTGGATAGGTTTGGTAATACCTAAAGCATGTTTGGTAATTACCAAAAAACATGTGATCTGGGGTTAATTTGGGCATTATACTACAAGGAGGGACAATGGTGGCCCAAAACTCAAGTCAATGGTGTTTGGTGAGGTTTTGGGCCTAATGGACGCAGTGAGATGATTGTCCAATCCCCATAGGATTGCTTTGATGAGTAATGGGTTTGGATTGTGATTGGATAGGTTTGGTAATGCCCAAAGCATGCATGTTTGGTAATTACCTAAAAGCATGTGATCTGGGGTTAATTTGGGTTTTTTACTACAAGGAGGGACAATGGTGGCCCAAAACTCAAGTCAATGGGGTTTGGTGAGGTATTGGGCCTAATGGACGCAGTGATATGATTGTCCAATCCCCATAGGATTGCTTTGATGAGTAATGGGAATGGATTGTGATTGGATAGGTTTGGTAAGGCCCAAATCATGATTGGTAATTACCAAAAATCATATGATCTGGGCTTAATTTGGGCTTTTTTTAGTATAAGGACGGACAATGGGGGCCTAAAACTCAAGTCAATGTGGTTTGGTGAGGTATTGGGCCAAATGGACCCAGTGGCATGATTGTCCAATGCCCATAGAATTGCTTTGATGAGTAATGATTAAGGGTTGTGATTGGGAGAACATCCTCCACTTAGTAGGTTTGGTAATCCCCAGAACATGTTTCGTAATTACCAGAAAGCATATGATTGGGGTTAATTTGGGCTTTTTAGTACAATGAGGGACAATGGGGGACCAAAACTCAAGTCCATGGGTTTGGTGAGGTATTGGGCATAATGGACCTAGTGGCATGATTGTCCAATCCCCATTGGATGGCTTTGATGAGTAATGGGAATGGATTGTGATTGGATAGTTTTGGTAATGCCCAAAGCATGTTTAGTAATTACCTAATAGCATGTGATCTGGGGTTAATTTGGGTTTTTTTGTAAAAGGAGAGACAATGGTGGCCCAAAGCTCAAGTCAATAAGGTTTGGTGAGGTATTGTGCTTAATGGACCCAGTGTCATAATTGTCCAATCCCCATAGGATTGCTTTGATGAGTAATGGGAATGGATTGTGATTGGATATGTTTGGTAATACCCAAAGCATGTTTGGTAATTACCTAAAAGCATATGATCTGAGGTTCATTTGGGATTTTTAATACAAGGAGGCACAATGGGGGCCCAAAACTCAAGTCCATGGGGTTTGCTGAGGTATTGGGCCTAATAAACCCAGTGGCATGATTGTCCATTCCCCATGGGATTCTTTTGATGAGTAATGGGAATGGATTGTGATTGGATATATTTGGTAATGCCCAATGTATGTTTGGTAATTACCTAAAAGCATATGATTTGGGGTTAATTTGGTCTTTTTAGTACATGGAGGGACAATGGGGGACCAAAACTCAAGTCAATGGGGTTTGGTGAGGTATTGGGCCTAATGGACCCAGTGGCATGATTGTCCGATCCCCATAGGATTGTTTTGATGAGTAATGGGAATGGATTGTGATTGTATAGGTTTGGTAATGCCCAAAGCAAATTTGTTAATTACCTAAAAGCACATGAACAGTGGTTAATTTGGGTTTTTTAGTACAAGGAGGGACAATTGTGGCCCAAAACTCAAGTCAACGGGGTTTGGTGAGGTATTGGGATTAATGGACCCAGTGGCTTGAATGTCCAATCCCCATTGGATTGTTTTGATGATTAATGGTAACGGATTGTGATTGAATAAGTTTGGTAAGGCCCAAAGCATGTTTGGTAATTACCGAAAAGCATATGATATTAGCTTAATTTGGGCTTTGTTTAGTACAAGGAGGGACAATGGGGGCCTAAAATTCAAGTCAATGTGGTTTGGTGAGGTATTGGGCCTAATGGACCCAGTGGCATGATTGTCCAATCCCCATAGGATTGCTTTGAAGAGTAATGATAAAGGATTGTGATTGGGAGAACATCCTCCACTTAGTAGGTTTGCTAATCCCCCAAACATGTTTGGTAATTACCTTAAAGCATATGATTGGGGTTAATTTGGGCTTTTTAGTACAAGGAGGGACAATGGGGGCCCAAAACTCAAGTCCATGGGTTTTGGTGAGGTATTGGGCCTAATGGACCGAGTGGCATGATTCTCCAATCCCCATAGGGTGGCTTTGATGAGTAATGGGAATGGATTGTGATTGGATAAGTTTGGTAATGCCCAGAGCATGTTTGGTAATTTCCTAAAAGCATGTGATCTGGGGTTGGTTTGGGTTTTTTAGTACAAGGAGGGACAATGGTGGCCCAAAACTCAAGCTAATGGGGTTTGGTGAGGTATTGGGCTTAATGAACCCAGTGTGTTGATTGTCCAATCCACATAGGATTACTTTGATGAGTAATGATAAAGGATTCTGATTGGGAGAACATCTTCCACTTAGTAGGTTTGGTAATGCCCTAAACATGTTTGAAAATTGCCTAAAAGCATATGATCATGGGTTAATTTGGGCATTCTAATACAAGGAGAGACAATGGGGGCCCAAAACTCAAGTCAATGGGGTTTGGTGAGTGTATGCGTGTTTTTATTTCGCCTACGCGGTGTGAGCGCGTATTTGATTTGACTGCCCCATTGTTAAGGTTTTATTGAAAATTGTTTTGAAAGAACCCGCCAATAATTCTTTTTAGGTAGAATCATAAACCTAATTGGATATGGGAATACCGCAGGGACAAATTATCCAATGTAGATTTCCCAATCCTGACTCCATAGATGGTCAAATTGAACCAAAGATTGAGTTCGAGGTGAGGGTACAATATAGTCAGGAACCATATTGGCCATTGCTGGCCTCTGCTAAATATCGATTCATTACTGATTTTATGCCAAAGAATAATCATATAACGTTTCAAACACCCTTAAAATATTTAGTCTAAATTGGTTCAACAAACACATAAAAAGACTATTTTTAGTGACAAGTTATTAAGCAATCAATTTACAGAGAACCTAACAGGTTGTCCAAATTAACCTGATTAATGTTCGAACAGTTCTTTTGGTCTTTGATTAGCAAAAACAACATGTGGGTGATTATAGCAATAAAGCAGGACAATCAAATAATATGCAAGGAATGATGAGGCGACCATATAATATACAAAGGCATGAATAATAATAATATGGATATAAAAAAAAGTATAGAAAAGGGGTTGGAATATACAGTAGAACGATTTTATATCAAAGATCTACATCATGAAATAAATGGTTAGTAACTTCAATAAAAATAGTTAATTTATTCAAGGATCCTCAGGAATTATACTTGATCCTCAGGAATTATACCTAGGCGGCTTAGATTGAAGAGCGCAACGATCTTTAGGCGGAGCAATCGTGGAACCAGGAATGCAGTACGATTAAGAATAGATTGAAGTATTGAAAGTATTTGAGTGTTTTAGTATTTGGAGATTTGAAGTGTATTGCGGAGATATTCGTAAGTTTGTATGTGCGTAAAATAATAATGAAATGCTCTCCGTAATTCGGGAAATCACAACTATTTATAGAGAAAAGAGAGCGTGTGCTGCACGCAAGCCCTGCGCCAGGTGCAGGTCTACGTGGCAGGCGCAGGCCTACGTGGCAGGCGCACAACCACGCATCAGGCGCACATTGGTGTGCCTGACGCGGCCAGCCCAATCAGATTTTAACACGTGTAGACGTGTTTTTGAAAAGACGCATGACTCTGTGTGAGTCACAAGTCCACGTGTCAGGCGCTCATTGACTCGCCTGACGCGTTCTGGCCAATGCGCTGGACGCACGTGGTGCGCTGAGCACAACCGCCGCGTCCGGCGCATATTCCAGTATATTCCAGCATATTTGTTTTTGATTCTACGCGTCTTTCGAAGATACTTTTTTATCCCTAAAATCTGGGGATTGAACTTTACGGATTAAAAAAATCTGATTTTTTATAAAAGCATTATGAAAATATTCATTAAAAAAATAAATATTTAATTGGGCTCTTAAAATGGACTTAAAACATTTTATGGGCTTAAAATACAATTAATCATCATGAACAATTAATTGGGCTTTAGAATATCATTTTAAAACACAATTTTGGATTAGTTCTTTAGGTTGCTCTTCCGTGGGTCGCGTCAACTAATACCGCGGTATGTTTCATCATTGGATTATGTGTCTACAGAAGCCCCCACTGTGACTGAGGTTCAGGAAACCGATAGTCAAAGTATACTGTGTCGGGACGGAGAACGATTCTAAACGCTCTGCAGTTTAGAACTGATCTATATACGTCGGTCTCTGTAAAACAAAGTTATTATGCAGGACAATAACTACAAGCAATCTGATTACCTGCAGAAGAAGATGTTAGCAGATAGGTGCAAACAACTCAGATAAAGCACATAACGATGCAATAATGCAAACTTAGATTCTCTAAGGATGCACAAGACGCAATGCAAGGATTAAGGTTATGCAAAGCCAAGGGAGATGACATGTCATGCAAGGTTAGGGTTATGCAAGACTATAATGTATGAAATGCAAGGTCAGGGTTTTGCAAGGCTGCAATGCAAGGTCAGGGTTTTGCAAGGCTACAATGCAAGGTCAGGATTTTGCAAGGCTAGAAGATGTGTAGAATGATTAGAAATGAATAGAATGATTTTCGAAATCCATTTTTTAGTAAATAATCGGGGTTCGTAAACGAGGTCAGCGGATTACAACTCTTCGGGAGTTTAATTTGGAGGAACGACCACACATAGGAAGCCCCCACATTGGGTGAGCTTGGCTTGAATTAGGCATGTACTTGATCTGATATTGAAATGTAGTTGATCTGTCTTGAACGTTTGAAAGTTGTCACTGGGGATTCTTCTTTGGGAAGTTGATATAGGTAAAGTCAAATATCGCCAGAGACCATGGAATTGTCGGAGAGTCCTTCAGGGAAAAGGAGAGCTTGGTTTGAAAAATAAAAAGGTTTAAGTTTATGACTCATATAAATGTAGGTAGGAAAAGGTTTTGACGAGGCTAGGTGCAGACTCGAGTCTATGTCGAGATCTAGAAAGAGATTATGCTCCTGAACTCTAGAAAGTCAAACCATTGGACCTTGACTAATTTTTATTTTATTGAAGCGGTCGGACATCGAGATGAGGATTCCTACGTATCCTTGCGGAATCAGACCATTCATAGTTCTTGATCTGATTTTTTTATTATATTTTTTTTTGTGCCCTAACTTTTGCCTATGCCGCTTTTCAACCTAGCGGGCTTGGACATACCATGAAAAAGGAGTTAGGGTTGATGAAAGGTTGAAGGCCTGAGGCTTAAATGAAGGTTAAATTGATTTGGCGAATGGAGGATCATGGATTTGGATTATATGGTTAAGGTTTGATGGGGTTGAAGGATTTGAATGAGGGGTAGAACTTGTGTGCAAGCCCCCTAGCTTGACTTTTTATTTCCTTGCCTCTGGCTTTTTTTTTTTTTTGCATTTTGAATTTTCTAACTATTTTATTTTGCCTGGCATTCATTTTTTATGTAGTAAGGCTTGCACACAAGTTTGGTTTAAGGTATTGGATGTCTTGAAGGATATTTGTGGAGCTTTGAGTAATGGAGGGATTATTTGGCTAATGGAGATGATGGCTTAAGGGATTTTTTATTATTTTGGATTGCATGGACGGCTTATGGATGATGGTTTTATGAAAGGAAGAGAGGAATAACTTCTGATCCAAAGTATGTCCATTTTTATTTCTTCGTTATTTTTTTTATTTTCAGGTCTTTTTTATTATTATTATTAGTCAAGTTCATTACGTGATTTAATTTTCATCATTGAATTAGAAGCATAAATAAAATGATGGAAGGCCGATGAAAATGAAAATGAAAATGAAAATGCAATTTGTTTATTAATAAAAAAGAATGAATGAAACAAGGTTGATAAACATTATAGTCCTAAAGGACATAGACTCGACGGGAAAGGAAATGAAGGAGCTAGGGGAGGGACTCTCCGACTCAACCTAGAAAACTAGCGTTAAATGACTAAGCCTCCTGCACTGTTGAGATGACTCCCAAGGGGTTGCTGTTGTTATTGACTTTTGCTGCCGGCGGGATTGGAAGTCTGCCACTATCAATCATATCCTGCATAGCATTCTTTAAGGTCCAACACGCAGATGTTGGGTGTCCATTCCCTTGGTGGTACTTGCAGTAGGCATTAGGATCCCACCTCTTGGATCTATTCTCGGGAGCAGGGTCTGGAGTAGGGCCGAGAGGCTGAAACGCTCCTTTTGCATGAAGCCTAGTGAAGGCTTCTTCTAGGGACATGCCTAAAGGTGTGAATGTTCTTTGAGGCTTTTGATAACCTCTCTTTTCAGTAGCTAGGGCATTGACCTCATTGCTTTTGGAGCTAGAAGGATTATTGTTACTCTTCTTGAAAGAGTTGTTGTTGTTGGAACCCTTGTTCTTGTTGGCTTGTACCTCCTCCTCAATCAGCAGGCCTACCTTATAGAGCTTCGTGAAAGACTCTATGGGTTGGAATTTAATATGATCCCAATACTTAGGCTGCATGTTACGAATCACCAGGCGAGAGCCATAGAGATGGAAAATGCTCTCAAGTGATCATCTGGGTCTTCAACCCCCTTGAATTTTGGGAGGTCACCCAATGTTACCTTTTTAGGGAGCTTTTCCCTTAGATCAGGATCAATGATGTCATGGCCATGAGCCTGACTCTCGAGTGCAGGATTTGACTGGATGAATTGCTCGAGTTTTTCAAACCTCAAATCTGTCTCAGTCTTCGTTGGAGGTGGTGGTGGTGGAGTGTCGCCCTGTTCTTCTTCTTCAGTTAGTTTCTCTCTCAGTGCCTTAATCTCTTAGTCTTGTTCCTCAAGACGAGAGTTCATCAGTTGAAGTTGAGCCATGATGGCACTGAGCTGTTCATTAGCGTCTCGCATTTCAGATGATGATTCAAAAGAGTAGGAAGATTCGTCTGAAAAGGTTAGGATGCGCTTGACGAATCTGGGAGTGGGTCGACCTTGTTGCCTCTCTGTCGGACGTTCCCAAGTTATAATCTCACGACCTGTCTTGAACAGAAATCGAATGAACCTCGTGAATTTTAAGAAATAATGTTTTGTAATGAGAAATGGAGATGAGAAATGGAAATAAAAGATGAGAAATGAGAAGTGGAAATGGAAATGGGGAATGAAAATGGGAAATTAAAATGGAAAATGATTTTGAAATGGAAATGGAAATAGTTATGGGTTTTGGACTAGTATGGACTTGACCATGATGGAGACATGGGCTTAACTATATGCAAATGCAGACATGGACTGGACCGGACTATGCAAGCAGACTGGACTCCACGATTGGGTTTAGGAGAGACTGGACTTTGAACTTACTGGTGAGCAAGTAGGCTAGACTTTTAGGAAGACTGGACAATTAGGGAGACTAGACTCTTAACTTAAGGCAAGTAGGCTAGGCAACTAGACTTTGAACTTACGGGTGAGCAAGCAGGCTAGACAACTAGACTTCGAAACTTACATTAAACTAAGCAGACTAGACTCAAACATTGCCTATGTGGACTTATGGAATGCTAGACTTTGAACTTACGAGTGAGCAAGTAGGCTAGACTTTAAGGAAGACTGGACAATAAGGGAGACTAGACTCTTAACTTAAGGCAAGCAGGCTAGGCAACTAGACTTTGAACTTA
Organism: Beta corolliflora; assembly: GCA_947648045.1. Taxonomy (NCBI): domain Eukaryota; kingdom Viridiplantae; phylum Streptophyta; class Magnoliopsida; order Caryophyllales; family Amaranthaceae; genus Beta; species Beta corolliflora. The sequence continues at coordinate 173,206 of CANSZD010000504.1, read as the reverse complement.
TGGGTGAGCAAGCAGGCTAGACAACTAGACTTCGAAATTTACATTAAACTAAGCAGGCTAGACTCAAAAATTGCATATGGACTTAAGTAATGCTATACCTTGAACTTACGGGTGAGCAAGCAGGCTAGACTTTAAGGGATGCTAGACCTTGAACTTACAGGTGAGCAAGCAGGCTAGACTTTAAGGGATGAACTTTTATTGTCCTAAGACTAGATTTTTATTGTCCGAAGACCGACTAGGGCTTACGTGGAGATGCAAACTAGACCTAGGATATGAATTGACATATAGGTTTGACTTAGACTGGGAGATGCACATGGGCTTGACATTGGAGATGGACTAGGATTGGACTTAGAATGGAATAGACTGGGATTAGACTTGGACTGGGCTTGACATAGACTAGGGTTCACATAGAGATGCAAATGGGCTTAGCTTTGACTTGAACTAGACTTATATGGGCCTAAGATGCTAGCGAGTCTAATATGAATGCATGGACTCAAATTTTGATGTGCCTAATATGAATGCAAAATGGACTCTAATGCATTTGGGCCTACAATGAATGCAAGTAAATTGGGTTTGGTTGATTGAAGGTGTTTGGAATGGGCTTAGAATTTTTTGAAATTCATTTTCGAAAGGAACTCCTTGTTTTATCTTTTATTAGGAAAAGATGATGGATTAATTTTGAAAAATATTTTTTTATTGAAGTGTCGTGGTATGATGATGATTAGTAAATATTTTCGAAAAAGGTAGAATAAAAGAAAGTGTAGGATTGATTTTGAAAAATGTAATTTTTGAAATAGATGAATATGGTAAGGTAAGATTGAAAGGGATAGCAGGGAGAAGGTGAGAAGAGTAAACATGCATGACAACTCTAACTCCACAATGACCACTTTAGATGCACTTTTTAGGACAGACTCGACCTTGCATGAAAAGACTGACCCTTTTTGAATTCGACGAGACGTCTAATTAGACCATGTATTACGCGAATGCAGACAGACAAACATATGACAAAATGTAGGGTAGACCATTACGGCGACTAAATCAACGAAAAGCGCGCGATGCACGGACTGTGTGCCGCGCAGCATTGTTGCGTGCGGCGCACAGCCGTGCATCTGGCGCGGGAGTGGTGCGCCAGGTGCAACTTAATGCGCTTGGCGCAGTACTCTCCGACACGTTTTTCGGGGATTTAGGCGACGTATTGGCCGATTGACGAATTTTGCGTGTTATTTAGACGCGATTTTGGACGCAACGAATAACAACAATTTTGACGCAAATTTTGTGGTTTTAGACTCGAACAAAAGTCAAAAGACCAATAAGCATGGGATGAATAGACTGCGTGCCACGCAACTGGTACGCGCAGCGCGCAGTCTATGCGTCTGACGCAGCTGCGTTGCGCTAGGCGCAACTTAATGCATTTGGCACAATGCTCTGCGGCACGCGTATTGATAAATTGACGAAGGTTCGGGCGAAAACAACGATTTGTTTTAGACGCGATTTGCAATATTTTCAGGCGCAAAGCATATTAGCAGGCAAAAATTACAATCACACATAAATGTCAGGTAACATGGATGCAAAAGTTCTCAACCTAAAGTCCAGTTCTACATTCAACTATTGCCCAGGTTTAGGTTAAGGCTGAAAGGGTCCATGACTGAGAGATTGATCCCACGCTTCATACCCCTACTTAAAGAGGTGGCCACGTGTAAGACACACTCCAGTTCTCAAGTCAGGAACAAGAGAACAATGCCATGGTTGGGTAGGTTTGCTTATGACTAAGATCCAACACTATCGCTCAAGAAGCTTTTTGGAAGGACCAAGCGCAAACCCCCAGGGGGTGACCTCACACATTAACATGTGCTCATGAGGCAAGGTAGATTGTCCTTTTGGTGACAGTAGTCATGCATATGCAAAATAGTATATTATTCAAAGGCATAAAATAAGAATGAATCGTATTTTTCAAGTTTCACCCACTCATTTAAAAAAAATTAATTTTTTTAAAATCCCCCCCAGTGAAGTCGCCAAATTGTAGGCGTGTTTTTATTTCGCCTACGCGGTGTGAGCGCGTATTTAATTTGACTACCCCATTGTTAAGGTTTTATTGAAAATTGTTTTGAAAGAAGTCGCCAACAATTCTTTTTAGGAAGAATCATAAACCTAATTGGATATGGGAAAATCGTAGGGACAAATTATCCAATGTAGATTTCCCCGTCCTGACTCCATAGATTGTCAAAGTGAACCAAAGATTAAGTTCGGGGGTGAGGGTACAATATAGTCAGGAACCATATTGGTCATTGTTGGCCTCTACTAAATATCGATTCATTACAGATTTTATGCCAAAGAATAATCATATAACGTTTTAAACACCCTAAAAATATTTAGTCTAAATTGGTTCAAGAAACACATAAAAAGACTATTTTTAGTGACAAGTTATTAAGCAATTAATTTACAGGGAACCTAACAGGTTGTCCAAATTAATCTGATTAATGTTAGAACAGTTCTTTAGGTCTTTGATTAGCAAAAATAACATGTGGGTGATAAAAGCAATAAAGCAGGACAATCATATAATATGCATGGAATGATGAGGCAAGCATATAATATACAAAGGCATGAATAATAATAATATGAACATAAAAGAAAGTATAGAAAATGGGTTATAATATACAGTATAACGATTTTATATCAAAGATCTACATCATGAAATAAATGGATAGTAACTTCAATAAAAATAGTTAATTTATTCAAGGATCCTCAGGAATTATACCTATGCGGCTTAGATTGAAGAGCGCAACGATCTTTAGACGGAGCAATCGTGGAACTACGAACGCAGTACGATTAAGAATAGATTGAAGTATTGAAAGTATTTGAGTGTTTCAGTATTTGGAGATTTGAAGTGTATTGCGGAGATATTCGTAAGTTTGTATGTGCGTAAAATAATAATGAAAAGCCCTTCGTTATTCGGGAAATCACGACTATTTATAGAGAAAAGAGAGCGTGCGCTGCACGCAAGCCCTGCACCAGGCGCAAGCCTACGTGGCAGGCGCACTGCCACGCGTCAGGCGCACATTGGTGTGCCTGACGCGGCCAGCCCAATTAGATTTTAACACTTGTAGACGCGTTTTTGAAAAGATAGAAAAGAAAGTTGCGTCTCACACAGGACTTGCGTCAGACGCATGACTCTGTGTGAGTCACAAGTCCACGTGTCAGGCGCTCATTGGCTCGCCTGACGTGTTCTGGCCAATGCGCTGGACGCACGTGGCGCGCTGAGCGCAACCGCCGCGTCCGGCGCATATTCCAGTATATTCCAGCATATTCGTTTTTGATTCTACGCGTCTTTCAAAGATACTTTTTATCCCTAAAATCCGGGAATTGAACTTTACGGATTAAAAAAATCTGATTTTTGATAAAAGCATTATGAACATATTCACTAAAAAATAAATATTTAATTGGGCTCTTAAAATGGACTTAAAACATTTTATGGGCTTAAAATACAATTAATCATCATGGACAATTAATTGGGCTTTAGAATATCATTTCAAAACATAATTTTGGATTGGTTCTTTAGATTGCTCTTCCGTGGGTCGCGTCAACTAATACCGCGGTATGTTTCATCATTGGATCCTAAATGGGGAGACACGATTATGTGTCTACAGTGAGGTATTGGGCCTAATTGACCAAGTGGCATAATTGTCCAATCCCATAGGATTGTTTTGATGAGTAATGGGAATGAATTGTGATTGGGAGAACAACATCCACTTAGTAATTACCTTAATCCTGCAGTAACTTGCAACAAAACCATTGACATTCCACTACAATGGAGAGGATTCTTTTGAGAGATTGTTCGACCATTCCAATCCGCTGTTCATATAAACATTCTATCGATGAACCTTTCATATCACCAAAGTCATTCAATTCAATCATTTGAAAGCAAAAGAAAAAGGAAAAAATGCAACGTTTTACCCCGATGCAATCTTATCATATAAATCACATAAAACCTCATGGATTAGGTTATCGATAACCCACATCTTAACCATACAATTCCCTCATCATATATGTTATAGTCACATGATTTGAGGCCACTGCCCAAGCCAATTATTATTTTAGGTAATGCCCTAAAAAGGTTAGGTAATGACCTAAACTGTTTGGTAATACCCTAATCTAATTAGGTAATTATCTAACATATATAGTGGTTATGTTAGGTCATGACCAAAATAGCTTTAGTAATTACCTAAATCCTGCAGTAACTTGCACAAAAAAGCAGTGATATTCCACTACAATGGAGAGGATTCTTTTGAGAGATTGTTCGACCATTCCAATCTGCTGTTCACATAAATATTCTATCGATGAACCTTTTATATCACCAAAGTCATTCAATTCAATCATTCGAATGCAAAATAAAAATAAAAAATGCAACGTTTTACTCCAATGTAATATTACCATATAAACCACATAAAACCTCATGTATTAGGTTATCAATAACCCACATCTTAACCATACAATTCCCTCATCATATAATGTTATAGTCACATGATTTGATGCCATTGCCCAAGACAATTATTATCTTAGGTAATACCCAAAAATAGGTTAGGTAATGACCTAAAATGTTTGGTAATATCCTAATCTAATTAGGTGATTACCTAACATATATAGTGGTTATGTTAGGTCATGACCAAGATATCTTTAGTAATTATCGAAATCCTGCAGTAACTTGAACAAAAAACCAGTGACAATCCACTACAATGGAGGTTCCAAAAATGCTGCAATTTTTTTTATCTAATTGAAAAACTAAAGAATGAGCTACTCAACAAATGTAACCCAATAAAAGTGTGAAGTGCATTGATTTATTGCAATTATCTCACACACACCTTAATTTTATTTTTGGTCATGTCCAAAATATGTTTAGTAATTACCAAAAGATCTTTATGTTTGGTCATGTCTAAAATATACTCCCTCGGGTTCCTAAAGATCTTCCCTCTTTTACTTTTCACGCATGCCAATGCAAAACTTTAGACACTAATATCTTTAATTGTGTATTTGAAAAAAATTATAAAAAATGGATATTAATAAAATACATATTGAGATGAATCTAACAAGATCCCACATGACTATATTTATTCTTACGTATAAGTCATAAAAAACAGTCTAAGTGAAACTTGTGTATAGTGAAAGATGTCAAATAGGGAAGATCTTTCGGAACCGGAGGTAGTATTTAGTAATAACCAAAACATTGCAGTACCTTAGACGGAACCGGAGGTAGTATTTAGTAATAACCAAAACATTGCAGTACCTTAGACGAAAAACCAGCTCAACCTTCCATGGAGGTCTCTAAAAATCTGAAACTTTTTGCATCTAGTAGCTAAACTAAAGTATGAATTACTCAAATGTAACCACGAATCGTCGCATAAAAGTGTGAATTGCATTGATTTAGAGCAATTTAATCACCAACACCTTGATTTTATTTTCCCTAAAACCCTAGGTTTTTTTGGGGAAAATTTTCATACATTGCAAGTTTAATCTTACTCAAACGCACAAATGAAGATAGAAAATCATTAATTCGTTACTATATGCGAAATATTCAAGTAAAAATACATCCATTTCATCTACGGGTGAAAAGTTTAGGTCGATTTCCATGGAGGTTAAGTTCAACAATGGAGGTAAAGAATGGGGCAAAATGGAGGTGAAAAATGGGTCGAAATCGAGAGAGAACATGGAAGATGGGGTCGAAATTGAGGGAGAAGGTGGAAGAGTGGGTCGAATTTGGGAGAAATTGATGTGGAACTTAATGTTCTAGATAGTTATGGAGGTTTCTTGATTAAAAGAAATAGTTATGGATGTGTTTGTAAGGTGTAGATGGGATAGATTCTTGAAGGCAACGACTTCAAGTTTGGTAACAAGACAACGACTTGGATCCTCTAGTCAAGCTAGTCTCATAAACATAAACAAAAGCATGCAACACAATACTCTCAATATTCTTTAGCAAAAATCAACATCGTCTTTTTTTATTAATGAATTCCACGCATACAATATATAGTACTTAAAAGAAAACCTAATGCAACTAGAACTAGGAAAGATAAAAATCAGCAAACTTAATCCTAATCCTACTAGATATGAATTACACGCCTAACTAGATAGAATCAGCAACAATAGTCCTAATTACAATCCAACTATAAGCATATAATGATCCTAATAGAATTAGAAACCTAACAAGCTTAAAACAAGTAAAACTTCTCCCAAGCAGGAAAGCAAAACCTTGTAAGCAAAAGACTTCTACTACCACTATAATTCTACTCCAATTAGGAATCTTAATCCAACTAGGATTTGGACTTCTAAGTCAATTAGAATTATGAACAAACTAAACTTTAATACTCCTAATAGAACTAGGAGTTCTAATCCTACTAGGATTAGGATTTCAAGAGTCCTATTCCTACTAGAATTAGGAAAACTACCAAGACTCCTAACAGATTTATGAGTACTTTGCACCCTTTTGTTCCTAAGAGAGACTAAGCACTTCTCATACGCATCACTTACGCATCAGAAATTTGCTTGAGAATGGTGGAAGAGGAAGTGTTCTTGAGTTTTTGGTGAAGAACACCAAGAACATGAAGAACAAGGAGGAGAGAGAAAATGGGTAAAAAAAATTTGGCTCCAAAATTTTTTTCCAAACATAATTCACTGTATGGCTGGTGAAAAAAAAATTAGATTTTTTTTTAATTATTTTTTCGAGTTTTAGAAATTATTTTCATAATTTTGGTAAATAAATAAAATCATAAGAAATTAGCTTTGGCAATTAAAAGAAAAGAAATGAGGGGTCTACAAATAAGAATGTGTGTCTCACATTCATTTGCTTCAAAGACCATCTTAGAATCATCCTTCTAATAAATATCTCTAGGACAAAAAACCTTATCCAAGCAACCACATCCTGATATCTCTTCCTGACCTGGCTCCTTATCCATAAACATACCGCTCTACTCCCTCTTTTATAATTTTTTAACACCTTCATTATCACTACCTTATCCAAAACCAATCGACAATCACTAAAACCAGCAAAACTAATGGCATCCGTGGCGCCCTTTAAGTCTCAATTTCTAAGTAATCCATTGAACCAACCCCAAATTACAGTTGCCAAAAACTTCTGTCCTGCTTTTTCCTTAGTGCGAGCACCTGGAGTTAACCATAAGAAGTTTTCAGTGAATGCGGCAGCGGGGGAATTATCATCTGACAGCACAACCTATTTGATTGCTGGCGCAGCTGCTGTGGCGCTCGTTGGCACTGCATTACCCATCCTCTTTTCGCGCAAGGATACGTATGCGGCGCTCGTTCTCTCCGCTTAGTTCATTATGTGATTTAAGAAGTATGAACTTGTGCAAATGTGTATTGATCTAAATGTGTGTGTGTGTGTGCGCGCTACTTGTTTCAGGTGCCCGGAATGCGATGGCGCTGGTTTTGTAAGGAAAGCTGGAAGAACATTGAGGGCAAATGCGGCTCGGAAGGATCAAAATCAGATTGTCTGTGCTAACTGCAATGGCCTTGGCAAGCTCAACCAAGTTGATAAATAATTAATACTTCTCCAGGCCTTTAGTAATATCATACTTTATAAGCTTTAGATTTTTGCTACTTCCAGTAATTCCATATTCATCTTTGCAATCACGTACAACACAGGGATTCTTTAAGTAGTCTTATTGTAATTATTCTCGATTAATTAAATACTTCTACTATTGTGTTTGAACTCTGAATATTTTGATGATGATAAACACCCTATGCTATAACATGAACATTTGTAACAGTGATCAAACTATCAAGATTGAATGATGTGAAGACAAAGAAGCTAAGGTCTAGTCTTATAAATTCATGTGTATGCAATGTATCTAACATATTAGAACTTTGTGCCAAAATTAGAAAGGGAGAGTTTTGATAAAACAAGATTTTCGAAAAACAACTGTAATAGGAAAAGTATTTTTATTTTCGAAAATCAGTTTTAGAAAGAAAAAGTTTTTTATTTTCGAAAATAAGTTTTGAAAAGAAAAAAGATTTTAATTTCGAAAATCAGTTTAAAAAGGTAAAAGTTTTTTTCTTTCAGAAAAATTTCATAAAAACGAGTTTAAGGATTTTTCGAAAAAAAAAAGAAGTTTAATAAGAAGAGAAAAACTGATTTTTAATTGTGATAAAATTTGAATAATGAAAACTGATTTAAGAGATGGTTTAGAGTTATATAAGATATGGAGAAATCCTTATCCTATAAGAATTAAAGAAATCAGTTTTTATAAAAGATAAAATTGGTTTTTGAATAGGAAAAGAATTTTATCCCTTTATTTTAGGAATAAAAATTGTTTGAAAAGATAATACATCTTGGAGAAGGATTTATATTCAGCTGATTGAATTATATAAGGGATAGAAATCATTGGAGCAAACCACGTTTTTAGATTTGTGAGATTGAGATTTTTTAGAGCTGAAAACGATCTCCCACAGCACAGTGTACGGCACAGAGTACTAGTAGGTTACGGTTTCTAAACAAAGTTTGTAATGATCCTCTATTTGCTTGAATAAGAAGCACGCTTTTGAGGAATCATTCTTTCGGTAATCTTTCATATTATAGAGAGTAGCAACACTTAGGGTTAAGTGTTGGGGAGCACTACTAGAGTTAGTAGTGGGGGAATCGAATTGTATCAAGGGTTAGGTATTTTACGATTCAAATAATAAAAGAGTAGTTTGTGTGGACGTAGATCTCAGAGGTGAGATTGAACCACGTTAAATTCCTGTGTCTTATTATTTGATTTCATTGTGTTATTGTTTGATACAATTACGTTTGAGCAAAAACATCAATCGGAGAATTTACGAGTGAAGAACACAAAGCGCGCTATTTATGCGCCATAAGAGTGTTTTGCGAAAATCGATTAGTTTTAGCCACTAATTCAACCCCCTTTTTGAGTGTCGCTAGTCCAACAACAAGTGGTATCGGGCGGGCTATTCTCGAAAGGCTCATCCCTAGAAAATAGAAGTCATGAACATGCAAGATGACTCTCGAGATAGACACACCAAGTATCCGATTTTCAACGGAAAAGATTACGGATGGTGGAAGGCTAGGATGAGGATCTACATCCAAGGATCGGATTATGAATGCTGGAAAGTCATTAGAAAAGGACCAATCCTTATCCATGGAAAAAATGTTGAAGGAAAGATGATCGACAAGGATGAAGATGACTACGATTCAGTCGACTATGCAAAAGCCGAAAAGAACTACAAAGCTATGAGTATTCTCCAATATGGAATTGGACCTGATGAATACTCAAGGATCTCCGCTTGCACTACCGCAAAAGAGATATGGGACACGCTGGAATTGGCCCATGAAGGTACGAATGAGGTAAAACAATCTCGAATAGATTTACTTGTGCAACAATATGAATTGTTTACTATGAATAAAGAAGAATCTATAAAAGAGATGTTCACCCGATTTACACTAATCACTAATGAATTGCGTTCTCTAGGCAAAACTTATACTTCTGAAGATTTAGTGAGAAAAGTGTTAAGAAGTTTAACAAATCGTTGGCTCCCTAAAATAACCGCCATTTAAGAAGCTAAAGATTAGACCAAACTCTCACTAGAACAACTTATTGGATCATTAATGACTCATGAACTTGTTTTAGATTCTAAAACTAATGAACCAAAAAATAAAAATCTAGCCTTGAGAACTGAATTGGAAATTGATGATAGTGATAGTGATGATGATGTTGCACTTCTTACTAGGAGATTTCAAAATTTTCTCAAAAAGAACAAATTTAACAATCCTAGAAAAAGTGGAAATTTCAAAGGTAAAAGCACTACCTCTAACTCTAAGAAAAGTGCTACTAACTCCGGTTGTTTCAAGTGTGGAGAGTTCAATCACAGGATTAAGGAATGTCCCTTATGGGATGATGAGAAGCCCAAAAGAAAGAAGGGAACAATCAAAGAAAGAATTCAAAAAGGCTATGATAGCTGCCGTTTGGGGAGATTCGGATTCTGATGAAGAACAGTCAGAGGGACAGTGCCATGAAGCAAAATTATGTCTGAATGTTGTACAGACATCACAGAGAAGGGCACAGTGCTAGGACGACTCTCACTTGTGTTTAATGGCGAAAAATTCGAATTCCTAAGATGAAACGGAAGAGAGTGAGGTAAGTCTTATCTCCCTAAAACCTTCAATACATCTTCTTTCAAAAAATCAACTTGCTACTTTGCTTGGTAATGTCATTAATGATTGTCAAGAGATGAATGATAATTTTTCAAACATGAAAAAAGAAGTAAAAATTTTAACTAAGCAAAAGATTAGGTTGGAATTGGAATATAAGGATTTGTTAAAGGACTGTAAAGAACTGATGAAAAAGAATGATGAACTCGAAAAAACTGTCGAAGGAATATAAGGATTTGCCTTAAGGTACGAAAAGTCTCTCGCAAAAGAAGTCGTTGACAACACTGTGCCATACACTATGCTAGAAGCGAAAAATTCGAATCTTGAAAACCAAATTGAATCTTTAAAACTTGAGTTAATTGAAGTGAAAGAGTCTAGACAAAGATCGAGAATTGTTCCACTTATGCTGCCTCATGATGCTAAGTTAAGTGATGAACTTGATAAAGTTAAAAGAGATTTGGAAATTTCAAGAAAAAGAAATAGTGATCTAAACAATTCTGTTGAATTTTTAGAATCACAATTGACTATTGCTCGGAAAATGTATGAAAAATGGTTAGACGGTCAAAAAGCCCTCGACTATATCTCCAGTACAACTAGCAATCGAAACAGAATTGGTTTAGGATATACTGACCAGAGGCACAGTGTAAGGCACAGTGCCAAAATTTTTGAAAGTGACTTTCGTAAAAGAAAATATGTCGATTTACCTGAGTATTTGATTTGCAACTTCTGTGGAAAGAATGGACACCTTATGGATAACTGTAATATCAAGAAAAAGAGTGTTGTGAAAAATGTTAAGTATGTAAATCAAATATGGGTTAGAAAAGATCTGTTAGAGGATCAACGAAAGAAAAAGGGACCCAAGCAAATTTGGGGTTCCTAAAACTAACAAGTGATCTTTTTGCAGGTGAATGTGAGAGGAAGCAGCCTATGGTATCTCGACAGTGGCTGCTCAAGACATATGACTGGTGATAAATCTCAATTCCTCTCACTAGTAGCCCACCATGGAGAGTGTGTAACATTTGGCGATAACAAAAAGGGAGAGATAATCGGTATTGGAAACGTCTACAAATCCCTAACACACTCCATAGAGAATGTAATGCTGGTAAATGGTTTGAAACACAATTTGTTAAGTATCTCACAATTATGTGATCGAGGTAATGTTGTTGAATTTCATGCTGATATTTGCAAAATCATCAACAAGGACTCTCATGAATTGATATTGGAAGGGAAGAGGGTAAATAATGTATACTTAACATGTTTAAACAACTTACCCAATAATACTATTTCATGCATGAGTGTGTTGCAAGATAATCCTTTACTTTGGCATAAAAGACTTGGACATGTAAGCTCAAGATTGCTCAACAAATTGTGAAAAATGGATTTAGTTGATGGTTTACCTTCCATAAATTTTGATTGGGAAACAATTTGTAAAGCATGTGCTAGATGTAAACATGTTTGATCCTCTTTTAAGTCAAAGAAATTTATTAGCACCTCTAAACCTTTGGAGTTAATTCATATGGACCTTTGTGGTCCTATGCGAGTAAGGAGTAGAGGTGGTAGCAAATATGTACTAGTACTTGTTGATGATTTTTCTAGATTTGTATGGACTCTATTTATTGGTGGAAAATATGAAACTTTTGAAGTATTTCTAGTCCACATTCGTAAAGTCCAAAATCAAACAAATTGCAAATTGCTGTCTGTCAGAACTGATCATGGCACTGAGTTTGAAAATACTGATTTTGAAATGTTTTGCAATGAAAATGGAATCGATCATAACTTCTCCGCTCCAAGAACTCCACAGCAAAATGGAGTGGTAGAAAGAATGAACCGTACTTTCGAAGACATGTCACGAACTATGCTTTTACATAGTGGCCTACCTAGAAATTTTTGGGCCGAGGCCGTAAGTACCGCATGTTACATTTATAATAGAACTAAAGTACAGTCCATCTTGAATAAAACTCCTTATGAATTTGTTAAAGGAAGAAAACCAAATATTTCTCACCTTAGATGCTTTGGATGTACTTGTTATGTTCATAATAATGGTAAGGATAATTTGGGTAAATTTGATCCATGGAGTGACGAAGCGGTGTTCATAGGATACTCTCCTCATAGCAAAGCGTATAAAGTGTATAACAAAAGTACAATGCGTATGGAAGAGAGTGTCCATGTTATTTTTGATGAAACTGACAGAAATTCTCAAGAAGTGCATGTAGATGATGATGAAGACTTCTCTATTGGACTGATTAAAGAAACATCTAATGCACTAGAGGACCGTTATGCTGAAAAACGGTTGGAAACACCTTCTGTAACACATTCCATGGCACAGTCTGGAGAACAAATTGAAAATTCAAATGAAAGGGATCTTAGTGAAAGACTGGAAGAATAGCAGTGGTAGCTAAAGAAAGACGACATGAAGAATCCGCAGCTGATTGTCGTAGTCCAAGAATTGAACATGATAGCAACAACTCAGAGCATGGCACTGTGCTACAGAACGTGCCCTTCACTCCAAAGAAGTGGAAACATCAGAGTTCGCACCCTACTGACCTAATTCTTACTAATGTTGCCAAGGGGGTACAAACTCGTTCATCACTTCATAATTTATGTGCATTCAATGCTTTTATATATCTGAAATTAAACCTCCAAATTATAAAATTGCATTGACTGACCCTGATTGGATTCTTGCTATGCAAGATGATCTTGATCAATTTAAAAGAAATGAAGTTTGGCATTTGGAACCTCGTCCCACTAATCAATCAGTTATTGGCACAAAATGGGTTTTTCGAAATAAATATGATGATAGTGGGATGATTGTTCGAAATAAAGCCAGACTTGTATGTCAAGGATTCAATCAGCAGGAGGGAATTGACTTTGATGAAACTTTTGCTCTTGTGGCTCGTTTGGAAGCTATTAGAATTTTGATAGCTTTTGCTGCATTTAAGAATATTAAGCTCTATCAAATGGATGTTAAGACTGCATTTCTTAATGGTTATTTGAAAGAAACTATATATGTAGAGCAGCCCCCCGGCTTTGTTGATCTTGATTTTCCTAACCATGTTTTTAAACTTGATAAGGCACTTTATGGTTTAAAACAAGCTCCTAGAGCTTGGTATGAACGCTTATCTATCTTTTTAATGGAAAACGGGTTCAAACGAGGCTCAGTTGATAGGACATTGTTTCTAAAAACTAAGGGGGAAGAATTGTTGATTATCCAAATCTATGTTGATGATATTATTTTTGGGGCAACCACCGAATTGTTGTGTCATTATTTTGCCGAACTAATGAAAAGTGAATTTAAAATGTCTATGATGGGAGAATTAAGTTTCTTCCTAGGGTTACAAGTCAAACAACTTGAGACAGGAATAATGATACATCAACAGAAATATGTGAAGGAGCTCTTGAAAAAATATGGTATTGAGGATTCCAAGAGTCATTCTACCCCTATACCTACTGCTACCAAGCTAGATCTTGATGAAAATGGTAAGAAAGTAGATGAGACGATCTACAGAGGTATGATTGGATCACTTCTCTATTTAACTTCTAGTAGACCGGATATTCTGCACAGAGTGTGCCTCTGTGCCAGATTTCAGTCCTGTCCAAAAAAATCTCATTTTAAGGCTGTGAAACGAATTTTTCGATACCTAAAAGGAACCAATAATCTGTATTTATGGTATCCTAAAGAAGGAAATTTTGACTTGATTGATTTTTCTGATGCAGATTATGCAGGGTTTCTTGTAGACCGAAAGAGCACCTCTGGAACGGCAACTTTCTTAGGTCCGTGCTTAATATCATGGGCCTCCAAGAAATAAAATTCGGTTGCTCTCTCCACTGCTGAGGCTGAATATGTTGCAGCTGCCTCATGTTGTGCACAGGTATTATGGGTAAGACAACAACTTCGAGATTTCGGAGTTATGATTGATAATGTGCCAATTATGTGTGATAATACTAGTGCGATTAACATTTCAAAAAATCATGTTCAACACTCACGCACCAAGCACATTGAAATAACTTTGATGTTGCTTTGAAATAAAGATGTTTCGAAAATTTGTTTTCGTAAAATGTTTTCAAAATTTAGGCCCTTTTGAATGTCAGTATGCAGCTTCTCCTTTTCATACCCCACTCAAAACAAACCCAACCGCCCCATTCTGTTATTCCCACCCCACCAGCCCAAAACCCAAACCCTTTTACCCCAACTCCTAATTCACGCCCAGCCCAAACCCTTTTACCCCAATTGTACCCCTTCAACCCATCTCCTCACAAAACCCGTCGCCCCCCCTACATTCTCTTTCCTTCCAATTTTTTTTTCAAATTACCAAACCTTTCATCACTCTCCTTCTCAAGAACTCCCAAACATGGTGAAAGTGAAGACCACCCGCAAACCCCCGGTCAAGAAACCCAACCGCAAACCGCCGGTGAAGCCCAAAACACCGGCACAGCAGAAAATTCCCGCCAAGAAATCACAAAACCCTTCCCCACCACCTTCTCCCTCACCCGAAACTTTGAACCCTCCCTCAAACCCACCTCCTCCTCCACCACTAAACCACCCCACCACCACCGAATCTGCTATTCCCGAAACTCAGCCTTCCAACCCACCCGAACAACCCTCAACTGCTGCTGCGTCTCCTGGCTTCCGTCGCTCAGATGGCCCCCAAGAAAAGCCCTCTGGTGCGCCCGCTAACTCGCCCCCACTGACAAAGAAACGACAATCGGCTTCTTCTCCCTCAGGTAAAACGAAAACTCGTTCATCTACTTCCAAGCAATCTAAGAGGCTGAAAATTTCCGATCTATCTCACGAGCCGAAAATTCTTCAAGGCCGAATTTTTCCGGCCTCTTAGTTGGCTCGCCGTGAATTCGCGTTCGCTCTCTAATTCCTTTGAACTGCAAGGTTGGGTTTCCCTATTGAGTTTTAATGATGCAATTTATGAGAATGAGGTCCGTGAATTTTATCGAAATTTGTCAATTGATGACGATTTGGTCCTGAATTCTTCTGTTGATGGTGTAGCTCTACATTTAGATGTTGCTGCCCTAGCCTTTGTGTTAGGTATCCCCTATGCAGGTTTCTCTGATTATAATACTAAAATTTGGCCATTCATTGAGGGAGTTAACAATACTACTATTTCTTGCACTTTGTCTGATCAATCATGCCCAAATCATTCCTGCTGCCCTCCTTCCTGCTAAATACAAACTTGCACGTAGTATCATCACCAAAACTCTTCTTCCTCGTGTTGAAAACCGCGGGGATTGCCTAATCATGGATCAGGTCCTGTTGTGGTTACTCAATCATGGCCACCCCATTAGTTTACCCCACCTCATGCTACATAAAATACGCAATCTATCCTCCTCACCAACTTTTTTACCCTATGGTGTGTGGCTTACCAAACTATTTAGGGCTTATGATGTTTTGGATACCTCTTCTAAGGGTGTTAGTGCAAAAGATATAATGAGTGATGGTCTACTCAGTAATATGGAGCTCTGTGTGTTGGGTGGAGAACTGTTAAAAAAGGACTTCTTGGGTTTTCAGCCCAAAGAGGCGTGTGCTGGGTGTCTTAAGATGCAAGAATGCGTTTCTAATGTCAAAAAGCATCTTCAACAACTACTTGCTCGTGATCGTGCTAGGGACAGGTTGGCGGCACAACAACATCGTCAAATCATGTCCTCCTTCAACATGCTCCTCAACCCTCCAGCTCCTTGATTTACCTTGCTAATTACTGATCTTTCTAGGGTTCTGTTTTTGGATGACTAAACTATTTTCGAACTGTTTTTGGTGATGTCTTGTGGATGACTATTGTAAATTTTTGAAGATTGTGAATTGGTTGACATTGTAGCACCAGCATCACTAGCTTACGTGTTTGAGCTACTGTTTTTTTGCTAACTCTCTCACTTTGTTTCGCTACATGTTTTTCACTCCTTTTTGATAATGTCAAAAGGGGAAAGATAGGTATAATGCTTAACTTTAGGAAGGAAATTATTCTCTCGTATGCATTTTGATGGAATGAACTTAACTTTTGGGTATATACTTTGGTGTGTTGGCTATTGGATATGAACTAAACTTTTGGGTATATACTTTGGTGTGTTGGCTATTGGATATGAACTTAACTTTTGGGTATATACTTTAGTGTGTTGGCTATTGGATTATGGTGATTGATATTGTGAATGATGTTACATTTTGATTTCCCTACAATGATTAATGATGCATTATTTGAGGGGGGAAATATTATGTGTTTGTCATCATCAAAAAGGGGGAATTTGTTGTGTTTGAACTCTGAATATTTTGATGATGATAAACACCCTATGCTATAACATGAACATTTGTAACAGTGATCAAGCTATCAAGATTGAATGATGTGAAGACAAAGAAGCTAAGGTCAAGTCTTATAAATTCATGTGTATGTAATGTATTTAACATATTAGAACTTTGTGCCAAAATTAGAAAGGGAGAGTTTTGATAAAACAAGATTTTCGAAAAACAATTGTAATAGGAAAAGTATTTTTATTTTCGAAAATCAGTTTTAAAAAGAAAAAGTTTTTTATTTTCGAAAATAAGTTTTGAAAAGAAAAAAGATTTTAATTTCAAAAATCAGTTTAAAAGATAAAAGTTTTTTTCTTTCGGAAAAATTTCATAAAAACGAGTATAAGGATTTTTCGAAAAAAAAAAGTTTAATAAGAAGAGAAAAACTGATTTTTAATTGTGATAAAATTTGATTAATGAAAACTGATTTAAGAGATGGTTTAGAGTTATATAAGATATGGAGAAATCCTTATCCTATAAGAATTAAAGAAATCAGTTTTTATAAAAGATAAAATTGGTTTTTGAATAGGAAAAGAATTCTATCCCATTATTTTAGGAATAAAAATTGTTTGAAAAGATAATACATCTTGGAGATGGATTTTATTCAGCTGATTGAATTATATAAGGGATAGAAATTATTGGAGCAAACCACGTTTTCAGATTTGTGAGATTGAGATTTTTTAGAGCTGAAAACGATCTTCCACAGCACAGTGTACGGCACAGAGTTCTAGTAGGTTAAGGTTTCTAAACAAAGTTTGTAACGATCCTCTATTTGCTTGAATAAGAAGCACGCTTTTGAGGAATCATTCTTTCGGTAATCTTTCATATTATAGAGAGTAGCAACACTTAGGGTTAAGTGTTGGGGAGCACTACTAGAGTTAGTAGTGGGGGAATCGAATTGTATCAAGGGTTTGGTATTTTACGATTCAAATAATAAAAGAGTAGTTTGTGTGGACGTAGATCTCATAGGTGAGATTGAACCACATTAAACTCCTGTGTCTTATTATTTGATTTCATTGTGTTATTGTTTGATACAATTTCGTTTGAGCAAAAACATCAATCGGAGAATTTACGAGTGAAGAACACAGTGCACGGCACTGTGCCATAAGAGTGTTTTTGCGAAAATAGATTAGTTTTAGTCACTCAATTCAACCCCCCCTTTCTTGAGTGTCACCTTGAGTTCCAACATCTACGATTTTGTAAACATTCATGGAAACTGTTAGAATACGGTACATTTCACTCAAGATGAATATTAGATGAGAATATGCCTTCAAAGTTTTTGTAACACTGAGTTTAATTAGACGTTTACGGAACCTATTCTAAAAGATGTCAATGAGTGTGAATTTTTTTTTCATAAGTTTGGTTTGTTTATTACTTTTGAAACAGAAGCATTACGAAGTAATTCTACAGCATCATCCTTTCGCTAAATACATAAAGCCAAACACCAATCAAACTAAAGGAACTAGGCTAAGATACTAAAGGCAAGCAATGAGTTCATCCATTCGGGTGAGGCCTTGCTTGGCAAGTCACCATGTTTGACTCCCGACTTTTATAAGAAATTTCGATACCAAGCCCCCAATCATGCCTCACTCCCTGAATGAAGTTTAAGTTCGAAGGATCACAAGTTTCTCCATTGCACTATTTGACCGCATTACTCGAATCTGATTCCACTATCGAAGAGATTTTAATTCCTATATGGATGGCAAGGATCTATGCATGATTAATTTCCATAAAAGCAATTGGGCTTGAAAAGAGACAAAATGAATCTTTCATCATATATGATCTCTAAGTACCCCTCCAATGGCCGACTTAGAATCACTAATTTTCAACGAAGCATCAACATTCCATTTGAAAGATGATGGTGGAGGAGGAGACCATTGCAGCGATGGTCTTAAGATGTGAGCAACACTTAGTCTCGAAGAACCCGAATTCCAGTTAAGACATTGCAGATACTTTATTACTTCATTAGGGCCGTATGGAAAAGATTCACCCTATCCCTTGATCCACCAACATAGACGCGCATAAGAACCATATCTTGGAGCAGATTTATGGAACATGAAATGTTCTCAAAGCAACGAGCATTTCTTTCCTTTCAAAGAGTTCACATAATGATGAAAAAGGTTGCCACACAAATCTTGTTCGCAAAATCTTTACATTTCGGAAATTTCCATTGATCAAATGTATCACAAATTGAATTTGGGAAGGACCATTGTAGATTCCAAATGTTGAGCCACCAATTCCAAAGTTGTCAAGCCATTGAACAATGTAGGAAAAGATGATTACATGATTCTTGAACAGAGTTGCATAATACATAAAAGGCAGTTGATGAGTCCATAATAGCAAGACGGACCAATTTATCTTTGGTATTTAGCATCCCTAAAAGAGCAAGCCATTTGAAGATCTCAATCCTATGAGGCATCAAACCACGCCATAAGCCACACACTACATCTTGTGGACGCTGCAAAACTGATTTAGCGAGTTCATAGCAAAAGGATTTGACTGACAACCAACCATTTTTATGAGGCATCGAGATGAAAGTGTCCTCATCACATGGAGAGATATTGACTTGAGAGAGTAGCTGAAGCAAGTGCTGATGCTCAATGTTGTCTTGCGGACGAAGATTATGAGTCCATGATAAGGCCCTTTTCTATTCCAACCCATCCCAGGAGCAATTTGCAGCTATAGTAGCATTCTTCGAAGAGCTTATTAAGAATAATCTTGGCACATAATTTTGAGAGGAACATTGCCTAACCATACATCATGCCAGAAAAACGAATCAGCCCCATTTCCTATCTTTTTTCCGGATGTTGGATATAAGTAGAGATCTTGATTGAAGGTGTGATAGGATAGTGGCGCATATATTCCTCCACGGTCCATCACTAGCTAGCAGGGATACGCAAGTGCCTAATGGAAAATAGTGACCCATATTTGTATTTTTCCGAAATAAACCATCGCCACAGAGGATGAGGATCACAAATGAATCACCATATGCATTTAGCAAGAAGGGCCAGATTCTTGTGATATATATTTCCAAAGCTTAAGCCTCCAAGACTTTTAGAAAATTCAAGAAGATGCCATGCTGCCTGAGCAAAGCGCTTTTTCCAGTGTGAAGATATATTAGAATCTTAAATAAAAGCCTAAAGATAAAATGTGTACACTAGTGGAAAAAAACGCAAGGGCTGCGTTTTTTGAAAAACTTAGCCTTTCGTGTATGAAGGGTTGCGGTTAGCCCGAAAACCGCAACCCTTAACTTTACTAAATTATTGGCTCCCAAAATATTTTCAGCGCACATAATTTATTCCTCACTCACTCAGCACACTAATTTCCCTCGCTCTCACTCTAACTCGAACGAAGACAAAATCCCTCCCTCTCACTCACTCGCACAGCTAACCCTAACGCCGGAGCACCACCCCATCACTGAAGTCCGAACGCCGGAGCACCGCACCACCATGCAGCGCCACCACCACCACGCATCGTCTTCTTCTCTTCTCTTCTCTTGGAGTGGGTTGATTTTAGTGAGTTTACGGCAGTCCACCACCACCACGCAGCGCCACCACCACCACGCAGCGCCACTGCACATTCACGCACCACCACCACGCAACGCCTTCTTCTCTTTCTCTCTCTCTCTCCTCTTCCGGTAATTCCCCTCTCTCACTCTATCTCCTCTTTTTCATTTCTCTGTAACTTTCCATTGCATAATTATTCATTTCTTCAAATTAATTTTTGTAGAGATTAGTTTATGGTGATTTTTTTGTTTGATTGATGAAAGTTTGATAGGTTTGAAAGTTTGGGTTTTTTTTGCCTTTTACTTTATTAATTTTTCTTTCTTGTTTTTGGGGTGGGGGAGGGTTGGCGGGGGGGGGGAGGGCTGGCGAGGGGCATGGGGAGGCCGTGCGGGGGGGTGGGGGAGGGTTGGCGGTGGTGGGGGGTGGGCTTGGAAGGCCGGCGGGGGGGTTGGGAGGGCTGGTAGGGGGGCATGGGGAGGCCGTGCGGGGGTGGGGAAGGGGGCGGGCGGGGTGGGGAGGGGGGCGGCGGGGGCATGCGGAGGGTTTGCGGGGGGTGGGGAAGGGCTAGCAAGGGGTGAGGGAGGGCTGGGGAGGGTTGAATTAATCTAGGTTTTTAATTTATTAATTGAATTATGTGTGATTAATGTGGCATATGTGATTTGTTAATTGTAGGAAAAAGAAGCTAAGGAAGGCAAATAAACTATCTATCTTCTCATAATTGCTCCTCTTTGGTGTTGACAGGTAATTAGCCTAATTTTCTTGTTTTTTGTTGGATGTTGATGAGGAAAAATTGTCATGTGTTCCAATTTGAGTAAGTTATGATAATGTATGTATATTTCTTGATATGTGATTGTATGAAAACAATGTACTTTAGCTATGAAATCTACAAGTTGTTTGAATCATCATCATATGCCTAAATACCCGTTCAAGACTTACTCATTAAGAGTAAGTCTTGAATAGTCCCCGGTTTGGGACTGTTCTTGGACGTTTGATCTCACTTAGGTGGTGAATGTGTGTCTTCTTTTCAATTCTGAGGAAAGTCTTGGCTTATCGTTTCTCTACATTGTTCTCTGGGTCCATATGTAGATAAGCAATTATCTACATTGTGTGCTTGAAGAACTGTAGGGAAATGCTGCCGGATTTTCCTTAGAATTGAAAAGTTGGCATATATTCACTAGTGATATTAGACGTCCAAGGATGGGTTAGGTTGGAGTGATAAGGACCTTCGACTGCATGCATACATTTGAACATGTCACTATCTTAGCTTGCATGTGTATGTGTGTGATTTGAATATGTGACTTTCTTGCATGTGTATGTACTTTAATAATGATTGATACATTATAATTATTGGTTGTGTTTAATTATTAGAGGTCTTCTTGAATGAGATGGATCGTACTTGGATGTATGGTAGTCGTGAATCGATTGAGTTTATGACTGGGGTCTCAAAATTCTGTAAATCTGCATTACAATATCAAGCATCCTCTGGAGCAGTCGACTTTTATTATCCTTGTGTCGATTGTGGAAATGTGAGCAAGGTTAGTAGTATACATTTGCTTAGGGAGCATGTCTTTCGCCGTGGGTTTAGGCCTCAATACCATGTATGGGTTTGGCATGGTGAGGAGGGGAAGTATATAGGAAGCTCTAGAGTAATGAATGATGTATGTGATGAAAAGAAGGATTTAGAGCTCATTGATGAGGTCGGGGATGAGAATTGGGATGATGAGTATGCGGATGATGATAGGGATCGGGTAGACGAGATAATACACAAGGTTGAAGATCAGTCGTGTAAACGACCTCGTATTTTTTAGTCTATGTCTGAGGCTGCTTAAAAGACGTTGTATCCAGGTTGTACAAAGTACACCAAACTTTCCGCCGTGATAACACTCTTCAACATTAAGTCGAAAGCTGGTTGGACGGACTCTAGTTTCACATCGCTGTTGGAAGTTTTAGCTGATATGCTCCTTGATGGAAATGAACTGCCAAAGTCGTACTATTATGCTGAGAAACTCATGTGTCCTTTCGATATAGAGTACGAGCGGA
This sequence comes from Beta corolliflora, assembly GCA_947648045.1. Lineage (NCBI taxonomy): Eukaryota > Viridiplantae > Streptophyta > Magnoliopsida > Caryophyllales > Amaranthaceae > Beta > Beta corolliflora. Next base: position 151,221 of record CANSZD010000504.1, on the reverse strand, counting down.
TACATGCTTGTCCTAACGATTGTGTGCTTTATCGTAATGAGTATGAGCATTTACACGAGTGTCCACGTTGTGGATTGTCGAGGTACAAGCGTGAAGGAGCTGGGGGTAGTGAAGGACCACCAGCTAAGGTGTTGTGGTATCTACCCATAATAACTAGATTTAAGCGTATGTTCTCAATTAAAGGAGATGCGAAGAATTTGAGGTGGCATGCAGATCGTAGGAAGAAAGACGGTCTGCTGAAGCATCCGGCTGATTCGCCTGAGTGGAAAAGTATCAACAGTGTGCATAAGGCATTTGGTAATGAGGATAGGAATCAGAGGCTTGGATTATGTACGGATGGCATGAACCCTTTTGGCAATCTTTGTTCTCAGCATAGTACATGGCCAGTAGTTTTAGTGGTTTATAACTTGCCTCCTTGGTTGTGCCTGAAACGCAAGTACATCATGTTGTCGCTTCTCATATCGAGGCCGAAACAACCTGGAAATTACATAGATGTATACCTCCAACCGCTTGTTGAAGATTTACAGAAGATGTGGAACGAAGGAGTGTTAGTATTTGATGCGTATGCTAATGAGATGTTCACTCTGCGTGCCATGCTTTTGTGTACTATAAACGATTATCCACCGTATGGGAACTTATCTGGGCATAATACTAGAGGAAAACAACTGTGCCCGATTTGTGTAGATGACATGAAGTCTACACACCTTAAGGGTTGCAAACATGTCTATATGCGCACACGAAGGCTCCTCAGACGCGACCATCCCTATCGGTTTAAGAAGAATGCATTCGATGGGACGGTTGAAGAGGAAGTTGCTCATAGACCATTAAATGGTACTGAAGTTTATAATCAGGTTAAGGGCATTGAAACAATCTTTGGTAAACCTGCGAGTGAGGTTGATGGACCTATAGGATTATGAAAAAAGGAGTCCATTTTTTGGAAACTCCCATATTGGAAATATCTAAAGGCCAGACATTGTTTGGATGTCATGCACATAGAGAAGAATGTTTGTGAAGCTATTCTTGCGACACTTATGGATATTCCGGGCAAGACAAAAGATGTTAAGGCATCACGACTTTACTTGGAAAAACAGTGGCATCGACCAGAGTTGTGGGCTCAGAAAAGGGACGGAAAGAAGAAGAAAGTAGTGGAGGAAAGGGTTGATGAGGAAACTCGAAAAAGAAAAAAGAAGGTGGAGGATTCGGAGAAGAATTATTTGCCACCAGCTTGCTACACGATGTCGCGTGCATAGAAACGGTTTTTTTACGAGTCGTTGTATGGCATTAAGGTTCCAACTGGCTACTCATCGAATATGAAGCGATTTGTTACCTTAAATGGTGAGTTGAAGTTATCGAGTATGAAATCTCACGATTGTCATGTCATGATGCAAGTATTCTTACCGATTGCAATTCGTGGGATACTTCCAAAGCATGTGAGGCACACCATTACAAGAACTTTGTTCATTTTTCCAACAATAAACAACAAACTCCTAGAACCGTCGACCTGAGATTCCTTGCAAGGCCGAGTAGTTGAAACTCTATGCAAATTTGAGATGTTTCCCCCCCGCATTCTTTGACATTATGGTCCATCTCATTGTCCATCTAGTTCGAGAAATTAAGTTGTGTGGTCCAGTGTTTTTGAGGTGGTGCTATCCTTTTGAGAGATATATGGGTACTTTGAAAAAAAAAAAGTTCGAAATCCTGCACAACCAGAAGGTAGTATAATTCAAGGGATTGTGGGTGAAGAGGTCAGTAATTTTGTGGCTGAGTAGTTTGCTAGTGTTACTACTGTTGGACTTCCGACATCTTGACACGAGGGCAGACTTGAGGGCAAGGGTACAATTGGTTCAAAATTAATCTCACCTTCTGTAGAGAAGCGTACACAAGCTCACTTAATTATGTTACACCACGTAGCAGCTGTCCATCCTTATTTAGAGGAACATATGGAGGAATTACGTGTTAGCAACCCTAGAAAAGGAATAAGGGCATTGACGCAAATGCATAACAAGACGTTCATTGATTGTTTCATAAACGAGTAGTGAATGATTTGGATGAAAGTGTTCCCAAAACAGTCTAGTGGTTAGCATTTGGTCCTCGTTAAGTTGTACGCTCTTATGAGGGTTATGAAATTAATGGGTATGCGTTTTGGACTGAACGTCAAGATCTTAAGTTGACATCGCAACAAAATAGTGGTGTTTCACTTGAGGCGTCATCTACACAATACGCAAGCTCGAAGGATAAGTCGCCTATACATGGTGACATCAATTATTATGGGCGAATTCAAGAAATATGGGAGCTGGACTACTGTACTTTTCATATTTGCCTCTTGTGTTGCAAGTGGGTTGACGATAATCGATGTTGCGTAAAAAAGATGATCCATGCGGATTCACTCTTGTGGACCTTGGTCGTCTACGTGAAACTCAGGAGCCATTTGTACTTGCATCACAAGTTAAGCAAGTATTTTATGTAACTGATCCTCCTGATAATAAATGGTCAATTGTTGTACATGGCAAAAGGAGTATCCTCGGCCTTAGTGATGTTGATGATGAGGAAGAGTATGATGCATTTGAGGACATCCCAACTTTTATCTATCCTGAAAATAGTGTGGAAGATGATGTGAATATGTCGGAGAACTATATGCGTGTAGATCACACGGAAGGGATACATGTTGTTGAAGATCCAAAGAAACGGCGGAAGGTCAAAAAATCATGAGACATATACTCAGGTATGTCTAATTTGTCCAATTCGTAACTAATATGATTATTTTTAGGGTTATTTTTGTTGTTGGTTGAATTTCGGGAACGAAAAGGTCATTTTAGGCTTACATGGCAAGGGGGCAGTGCAGTGGGGGGGAGTAGTGGACTGTTGCAAATGTGGAGAGTGAGGTCACATGGCAATGGAATGCCCATCTGGTGCTCTCCACATTTTTAACAGTTTCCACTATCTCCGCCGCTACCGCCTGATGGGCATTCCCTTGCCATGTGACTTGAAATGACCACATTAGTAACAGTTCGCACCACCAGATGGGCATTCCCTTGCCATGTGACCTCACTCTCCACATTTGTAACTATTATGTAGATTTTTAGCTTGCATTTGTTGTTGGTCGAATTTCGGGAACGAAAAGGTCATTTAAGACCTATTTTCGCCTTTTCGCGTCCAATTCGTACTTCTCGAGTTATTTAATATAAAGAAGGATTTGTTCTCCCAAAAGGCCTCTACTAGGTTGAGGTATCCACCTTTATATAAAGAAGGATTTGTTCTCCTCAACTTTCGATGTGGGATAGCCAAGATCTTAGGCACCTTCTCCCCTCCTTTAAAGAGATCCTGCGTCCCCGTAGGCACTTCATGACACCAGAATGGGCCCTGGCTCTGATACCATATGTAACACCCCTGGCTCTGATACTATTGTGTAGATTTTTAGGCTTGCATTTGTTGTTGGTCGAATTTCGGGAACGAAAAGGTCATTTTAGGCTTATTTTCGCATTTTCGCATCCAATTCGTACTTCTCGAGTCATTTAACCCTAATTTCTTTTTGAACATGATAATATGAGGTATAATGTAACTATTGTGTAGATTTTTAGGCTTGCATTTATTGTTGGTCGAATTTCGGGAGCGAAAATGTCATTTAAGACCTATTTTCGCCTTTTCGCGTCCAATTTGTACTTCTCGAGTCATTTAACCCCAAATTCATTTGAACAAGATAATATGTGGTATAATGTAACTATTGTGTAGATTTTTAGGCTTGCATTTATTGTTGGTCGAATTTCGGGAACGAAAAGGTCATTTTAAGGCTATTTTCGCCTTTTCGAGTCCAATTCGTACTTCTCGAGTCATTTAACCCCAAATTCTTTTTGAACATGATAATATGAGGTATAATGTAACTATTGTGTAGATTTTTAGGCTTGCATTTGTTGTTGGTTGAATTTCGGGAACGTAATTGTGATTTTAGGCCTATTTTGGCCGATTCGCGTCATTTTTTTATATTTTTGTTGATCTAACTCCAAACTTTTGGTGCATATGCCAATATGAGGTAGAATGAAACTATATATTAAGTTTTTGTGCATAAATTTTCATGTAAATGAAATCGGGAAACAAAAAGGCTTAAAGAAGGGGGGGCGGGGAGCAACTGTGGAGGGGATGGTTGTTAGGGGCTTGGGGAGGGAGGAGAGGGGTGTGCGGTGGCTTGGGGGGCTGTGCGGGGAGGGGAAGGGCAGGGCAGCAGTGGGGGGGGGGCGGCGGCTTGGGGGGCGCGAGGGTTAGTATCTATCTCTGCCGGCCCGCCAGCCCCCAAGCCCCCGCCGCCCTCCCCCGCCCTACACAGTCCCCCCCAAGCCAATGCACACCCCTCCCCTCCCCTCCCCTCCCCGCACGAGACCCCCAACCCCCGCGCACCCCCGCCCCGCATAGACCCCCCCCCACCCCTTGCACACCCCCTCCCCTCCCCGCCCAGGTCCTCCCCCTCCCCGCACGAGACCCCCCAACCTCTGCCCCCAGCTCTCCCCTCCCCGCACAGAGCCCCCCACCCCCCGCCCACCCCTCCCCTCCCCGCACGGACCCCCAACCCCCTGCCCAGCCCTCCCTTCCCCTACCCAGCCCTCCCTTCCCTGCATGACCCCCCCACCCCCTGCCGAGTCCCCCTTCCCTGCACAAACCCCCCAACCCCCTGCCTAGCCCTCCCCTCCCTACACGAGACCCCTTTCAACCCCCCTGCACACCCCTCCCCTCCCCTTCCCGCACAGACCACCCCCAACACCCCGCCCACCCCCTCCAACCCTCTGCACAGACCCCCCCAACCCCCTGCCCGCCCCTCCCCTCCCTAGACAGACCCCCCAACCCCGTTCCCGGCCCCTCCCCTGCATAGTCCCCCTTGCTACACTCCCCCTACTTGCCCCTTAGTGATATTGTGTAGTTTTTTTTTCTTGAGTTATATATATTAATGCGTATATTTGTACAAATTCAGGGAGATGGTGGATGTGCATACGGATGAGACCTCGGGTACAGAACACACTACCGAGGATGAGTCATATGATGAGAGAAAGGAATGGGATAAAGGTGATCCCGAGGATCGGGATCTTGAGGGTGACTTCATTACTAGGCTTGAGGACATAGCGGATGTAAATGCTCTCATTGGAAAGGATTACGTGCAAGACCGACATCGCCGTGAAGAAGTGAATGCAGAAAGTACAAGAGTTTCAAAAACACCACAAATTGGTAGGAAATTATTGGCGACAAAAAAGAGAAAAGGAAGGGGACCTACAAAGTCACTAGGGAAACACACAATTATGACTTTGGAGTATGATAATATGGGTCAACCTTGTTAAAAGTGGCGTCATAAGTATGGCATGCAAATTGGCCTTTGCATGCGGAAACTCTCCATTGTGCAATCATGGAAAGAGGTGCCCGAGGGGTTGAAGAAGTGTCTATGGGATGATACTATGGTAAGCTTCACGTACAATAACGTTTAGTTTCTTAATTATTTAGTTAAATATATGTGTAATATTAATGATAGTGTATAAATTACAACAATTGCGGAAACTAATTTGTGAAATGCGTTTTTTTGTAGAATCTATTCAATATCGAAGATGATGAAGCCAAGAAGAATGCATTTCTATCCGCGGTTGCCGAGAGATTTAGAGGTTTCAAGGCTAAGTTAGTGTCTGGGTAGATCACTAAGCGGAGGAAAGTAGTAGGTACAAAGAAGAAGAGAATCTACGGCGGAGAAACGCCATCCGATTCTCAGGCTTCACCGGAAACATCATCCGAACCCTCCAAATTACCATATCCGATATGGAAAACTATTAAACCTGATGAGTGGGAAGCATTTGTTGCCAAAAATACTACCCCACAAGCTATTGTAAGAATATTTTATTAATATTTACTACACTTAGCTCCAGTATTATTGTATAACACCGTACCTAACCTTTGTTTGTAATGGTGTGTTTTAGGCAAGACGTGAGAAAAGTAGCGTGTGTGCAAAAGCTAGGAAGTATTATCATCATTTGGGTGCTAATTCGTACAATGAGGCGAGAAAGAAGTGGATGTTTGCCCATTACCCCCACAGTGGGGTCGACAACGGCAACGGGGACTAGCTCTTCGACCATAGTTAAACAGGCTCGGCAACCAGATAGAGTCCTCGATTAGTGGTGTTCGATGCATGGGGTTGATGCAAAGGGAAAAAGAGTCTTGCCAGATCCCGGTACAGAACAGATAGCCAATGCCATTGTAAGTACACAATAAATGTCCTTTTCTTGTATTCCAAGTCATGTAACCAAAATCTTGTGTTGAATATGATAATATGAGGTAGAATGTAAATATTTACAATAATCATGTCCCCTACTTTAGATTATATTGAATTTCGAGAACGAAAAGGTCATTTTAGGCCTATTTTTGCCTTTTCGCGTCCAATTAGTACTTCTCGAGTCATTTAACTCCAAATTCTTTTTGAACATGATAATATGAGGTATAATATAAGTAGTGTGTAGATTTTTAGGCTTCAATTTATTGTTGGTTGAATTTCGGGAACGTAAATGTCATTTTAGGCCTATTTTGGCCATTTTGCGTCAAATTCTTGGATTTTTGAGTCATTTAACCCCAATTTATTTTTAAATATGACTATATAAGGTATAATATAAGTAGTGTGTAGATTTTTAGGCTTCAATTTAATGTTGGTTGAATTTTGGGAAGGTAAATGTCATTTTAGGCTTATTTTGGCCATTTCGCATCCAATTCTTAGATTTTGAGTCATTTAACTCCAATTTATTTTTAAATATGACTATATAAGGTATAATATAACTAGTGTGTAGATTTGTAGGCTTGAATTTGTTGTTTGTTGAATTTTGGGAATGAAAAGCTCATTTTAGGACTTTTTTCGCCTTTTCACGTCCAATTCTTAGATTTTGAGTCAATTAACTCCAATTTCTTTTTTAATATGGTTATATATGGTATAATATAACTTTTGCATTCACGAGCATTTCTCTCTTATCCTTATGTAGATTGGCTTAAAGGCAAAAGAGGCAACCGGTGAGTTCACTCCTATAGCACACATTGATGCATTGCACGAAACTTTAGGAAAGGACCACAGTGGACGCGTGAGGGGCGTAGGAGGTGTCCGCCTCAGTTTGAGAAAGGTATATGGTGATCAATACACTACAGCGACAAAATCAAGTGTAAGTAGTGTGAATTCGGCGGCGTCATTAGATGTGGAGTATATCAAAGCTGCAATCCGGGAGGAGCTCAGGGAGGAGATGACACATAACTTCAACGCCATGTTGGAGCAAATGGGTTTACCGACTTTTGCTGCATTGAAGAAGGGTAGTGATATTCCACCTAGCCAGCCGACCAGTGATCCACGAACATCTGATGATCAGATGATACCTTTACCTGATCCACCTGTGGTACCCGAGTTGAAGGTAATCACTTAATCCCTTTGCTTTGTTAAATAACTATTGTTCTTAAATGCATGAAATTCTTACTATAATAATGTTGTTTCATAGACTAACTATAAATCGAGTTTTTTTAAAGGAGGAGATCCCATGCAAACTATTAGCTCGAGGAGATGGTTATAATAGTTTCATTCTGGTAGCTTATGGCCATGCACAACCCCCTAGTGACCGAGTACGATTGCATAACCAGTTAGTGGATAATAATCACTATGTGGTCACCCTCAATGACATTGTGTCTGGTTTCGAAGAATTAACTCTTCCGCTGCCGAAGCCATAAGTTGGTCTACATTTACTGAATGATGCCATTGGCAGTTATGTTCTATGGCCGCGTCCATTGGTGCGTTTTTCAGATGAGGTACAATGATTAACATACATATATATGCGTGTTTTTCTACTTCCTATGATAGTTAGTAATATCTTTACTTTTAACTAATTACTAGGTTCAGGGGGAAGGCCGGTTCACATGACAGGAAGGCAAAGAAGGCATGTTCACCTGATAAGAAGGCAAGTTTACGTGATGAAGGTGAACGAAATGTGTTGAAGAGAAATGTTTCTATGACAAAGAATCCACTTATTCTCGAGCCAAAGGTGGTGCGAGGCCTTAGTATTCCATGCTATTGGTTACATGAGTGCGCTAGCTATTTACCCGATAATAGTACAATAGAGGTTCCTTTGGAGGTGCAACAATTCCACTACCTTGAGGAGTCATCGACATTCATTTCTAAGCTCGATATCAAAGAATTCTTATGTGGGGTAGAGTTGAATGTTTCCATGATACAAACTTTCATGAGGTAATACATAAGTATATAAATATACATATACATATGCTTAATTAGTTTTCAATTCAACTTCCATAATAAGTAAGTTTACTTTTAATCAATATGATTTCTCAGGTTATTATACAATGAATTGCTTGGAACATCAATTGGGTCAATGTTTGGTTGGTTATGTCCAAACATAATACGAGATGACAATTGCTTAAAAAACAAAGTCGAAGTGAAAGAGTATCTCGATATGAGTTTCAAAGCATCATCTCGTTTAGGATATCATCATATCATCATTGTCCCGTATATTGAACAGTATGCTTGTTAAACCCACTTTACTTTTATTATTCGATAATTAAATTCACCTATTAATTGTTCTATGATTAATAATTATATTTTCTTGTTGTAGGGCTCATTCGACACTGCTTGCGATATGTTTGTCACGTAACGAAGTCTACCACTTTGATTCTTTGCGTCGACAACCACCACGGTCCTTACTAATCAAATCATTGTTAAATAGGTAGCCTAACCGAAACTAAATATATCCCACTTATTAATATTACACATTATTCATCATCTTTATGTGTATAAACAGTGCATCTTATAATAATGTATTGATGTAGTGTGATGAAGCATACTAGTGGAGTAGGACTTCGAGCACCAAAAGCTCCTGTTTGGATATCAGTCGAGGTAACATGACTAATTTGCTTGTCCTTATATAGAAACACTTTTCGCCGCATACTACACATCTAACATGAATGTCATTGGATGCATGTTTTGGTGAATTTTAGTGTCCGCAACAAGATAATGGAGTTGCATGTGGCTATTACGTGCTGAGGTACATGTTCGATATCGTCAACCATTGCACTAACATCGATGATCTAAAAAAGGTATGTAACTTATTAGTATATGTTAGTTTATTAGATTAGATCGATGGGTAATAGTTAATTGGTTTAGAAACCAAAGTAGCACATATTCGCAAAAAATGACCACATTCTACCCAAAACATTGTACTTTGATGCATTTCATATTAATATGAGGTATAATGTAACTATTGCGTAGATTTTTGGACTTGCATTTGTTGTTCGTCGAATTTCGAGAACGAAAAGGTTATTTTAGGCTTATTTTCGCCTTTTCGCGTCCAATTCATACTTCTCGAGTCATTTAACCCCGAGTTCTTTTTGAACATGATAATATGAGGTATAATATAACTAGTGTGGAGATTTTTAAGCTTGCATTTGTTGTTGGTTGAAATTCGGGAACGAAAAGGTCATTTTAGGCCTATTTTCGCCTTTTCGCATCCAATTCGTATTTCTCGAGTCATTTAACTCCAAATTATTTTTGAACATGATAATATGAGGTATAATATAACTAGTGTGTATATTTGTAGGCTTGCATTTCTTGTTGGTTGAATTTCGGGAACGTAAAGGTCATTTTAGGCCTATTTTCGCCTTTTCGCGTCCAATTAATAGATTTTGTGTCATTTATCTCCAAATTCTTTTTGTATATGACAATATAATGTATAATATAACTAGTGTGTAGATTTTTAGGCTGGCATTTGTTGTTGGTTCAAATTCGGGAACGAAAAGGTCATTTTAGGCCTATTTTCGCCTTTTCGCGTCCAATTCGTATTTATCGAGTCATTTAACTCCAATTTCTTTTTGAACATGATAATATGAGGTATAATATAAGTAGTGTGTAGATATTTAGGCTTCCATTTGTTTTTGATTGAATTTCGGGAACGTAAAGGTCATTTTAGGCCTATTTTGGCCATTTCGCGTCCACTTCTTAGATTTTGAGTCATTTAACTCCAATTTCTTTCTGAACATGATAATATGAGGTATAATATAAGTAGTGTGTAGAGTTTTAGGCTTGAATTTGTTTTTTTATTGAATTTCGGGAAGGTATATGTAATTTTTAGAACTATTAACTATGGTAAATGATTGAATTCTTATATTATGTGTTTTATTCCTTGGTTGTTTTGCAAGGTTTATATGAATAACAAACCAAATTTGAGGGCCTTCACCATGGAGATATTACATGAAGTTCGGGATAAGTTGGCGACCTACCTTTGTGATGATTGCTTATGATATATTTTGGTGGCTTTTGCAATATAATTAGCTAGATCTAGTTGGTATTTTCCTTTCTTTATATAGTTATTAGCTAATATGTTTGTATTTTGTCAATTCTATGTACACTTTTTACATTATTAAATATATTTAAAGTTAATTACGTTGAAAAACTTGTGATATATTGCAATTCGATTTTTTTTTGGACGGGAGATGTTGGGGTGGGGGCCGCCACGGTGGGGTGCGGGGTGGGTGTCTTGCGAGGGTGGTCTTTGGGCCGGGCTAGGGGGTGCGGTGGGCGCAGCAGGGGGGATCGAGGGCGGCACACGGGGTGCTTTGTTGGCGGGGGGTGGGGCTGGGGCGGGGGGAGGTGGGTCGGGATGGCGGCAGGGGGGGGGGGTGGGTGGGTGGCGCAGGGGGTGCTAGGGTCGGGTGGGGGTGCGAGTGGGCGCGGCGGGGGTGCGGGGGGTGGCGGGGGTGCGGGGGGCGCGGGGGGCGACATGGGGGGGGTGGGTGGCCGGGCATGGGGGGGAGTGGGTCGGGCCGGGCAGGGGTGTTGGGGTGGGGTGGCGAGGGGGGGGGGGGTGGGGGTCTTTGGGTGGGGTGGTGGGGTGGGGTGGGGGGCTAGCGGGGAGGGTGGGGGTCTTTGGGTGGTGGCTGGGCTAACGGGGGGGTGGGGGGTGCTTTGGGTGGCCGGTGTAGACACATAATCGTGTCTCCCCATTTAGTACCCTATGATGACCAATACCCTGCTCCAATTGGTCCGGATCGAGGAAAGAATAAAGAATGAGTCTAAAATAAAACGTTTTAAGCCCAAACAATTTTATAACCTTTTTTATTAAATCATTTCCAAAACCCTTTTTATAAATAATTTTATAAAAGCCCATTTTCTAAAACGTTTTAAATTAACTTTTTAAGGCCCATCTTTGAAAACCTTTTAAAAATAGTTTTATGAAAGCCCAATTTATAAACCCCTTTTCTAGCCCAATTTAATTAATAGAATTAATTAATTTTATTGATTATTTTTATTAATAAAAATATCTTTTATAAAAATAATCTTTTCTCCAAAGTGTTTTTAAATATCTTTTATCTAACTCTTTTCTAAAATCTTTTTTTAATAAAAATCTTTTAGAAACCTATTATCTTTCAACAACCTATTGCAACTCAACTACCTAAACCTATATGTATCCTCCATTTCATAATTCTCACGGCAGAATACATCTCCTAACAAATTCCCACGGCACTCTCTAATTCCCTCGGCAACACCACTCAACAAACTCTAAATCCTCTCACTCACGATCACTCGCAACTCCCTAACCGAACTACTTCCTCACGCCTAATCCCATAAATCATCTACATTCTACGATCCCCAAGTCAACACTATTACCACTTGATTCATCATCACACACCAATATCCACATCATCCGATCATCATCACCTTCCTACACCTAAGCGCCCAAATCCAATCCAAGTCACCTTGCTACTATACTAATCGTCCTAAATCTACACTATTTTATAGTGACATCTTCCAATCCAAGTCAAACTCGCACAATATTCCTGCAACGACAAATAACCAGTTACTATTAATATTCATCAGCATTAACGTAACTCATCTTCGGCAACATACTTTCGAGTGACACAAACACAACTTTTTTAAGACTAGTACGACTTTCGATCCAAGATCCGTACAAATCAACGACCCCGGACGGTGGTATAATTTCTGAGGATCAACTAAATTAACTACCTTTATTTTATTTCTTTATTTATTTTTATTATTTTCTTGAAGTTACCAACATTCTATTCATGATGTAGATTGTTAACTCGTCCCTGCGACTGTAAATATTGTACATATTATACTAACTCCTTGCACTATTTTCTTTTCTTATTTTTCTTATTTTTCATGAACATATTATTTTTTATGCCTGATTGCAATATTTATCACCTTGTATTTATTGTTAATCAAGACCTGAATAAATGTTCTAACTAATTCAGATAACATGGACAACATGCTAGGAACCCATTAATATTGATTGTCTAATAACATACCACTAAAAATTAGTCTTTTATGTGTTTCCTGAACCAATCTAGATTAATTATTTTTAGGGTGTATGAAAACGTTATATGATTATTCTTTGGCATAAAATCTGTTATGAATCGATATTTAGTAAAGGCCAGCAATGGGCAAACGTGGTTCGTTATGACCATATTTGTACCCTCACCCCTGAACTCAATCTATGGTTCACTTTGACCATCTATGGAATCAGGACGGGAAAATCTACATTGGATAAGTCCTTAAGATGTCCCTACAGTTCAATATCCAATTAGGTTTATAAGTTTTCCTTTAAAGACTTGTTGGCGACTTCAAAACATATTTTTAATAAAACCTTAACAATGGGGTAGTCAAATCTAATACGCGCTCACACCGCGTAGGCGAAATAGAAACACGCCTACAGCTGGGCTGGGGTGCTGCTGGGCTGGCAGAATTTTTTTTTAAAAAAAAAATTACGAACTCGAAGGGATGCGGTTTAAAACCGCAGCCTTTCACTTTTGCCGAAGGGCTGCTACGCAAGGGCTGCTGGCCAAAAACGTAGCCCTTAGGGCTGTTTTGACCGCAGCCCTTGCGTTTTTCTCCACTAGTGCGTGGTAGGTTCAAATTCAAAAAAACATGAGAATTATACCTGCATAGATTTCAAGACAATTTAGTTCGACTATTGGATCCATGAAGGTTCTTGAAACTTTTAAATGCACTAAGTATAGAATTCTTCTGACAATTACTATAAACACATATAATTTATTTAAAACATAATAATGTACATGTAAAATAATTAACATGTCTAATATTATCAACTTACGTATTGATCATTGGTAACTTGATAGCTAAGATCGATCTCTTTCTTTTGAGCGGATCAAATATATATATGTAGGTTTTGAATGATGACAAACAGCTGAAGGGAATAGTTGTTATTTACATGTGGTTCTAAGCTGTTTGGAAACAGCTAAGAAACTAACTATGCCTGACTCTATACTGAAACAGTCGAAAGAGTATTTGCTATGCTATGATATTGTGTAGCAAACAGGTTATTCCACGACTTGAAGCTAGGAGGCCCTCTCGATAATGTTAGAGAAAACACAAAGTTCAACATTGTTAATTATTCAAGGGAAGTTTCAAGGATTAATGTGCATGAAGATAGTTTAGAATTCTTTATTTGATTCATCTTAGGTCTTCATGTAATATTTGCGTATGATATTCTTAGTGGAATTGTTTTTGTTGTTCTTAAGTGTGAAACAGTAGGGTTTTTAATATGGGAACCAGTTGGTTATATATTCATACCATTACTTAGTAGGGTAACAGGTTTGGGTACTAGTTACTTTGCTGGGTGATTGAGCTAGCCGTTTTAGAAAATATTTTCGGAAAAATATTTTCTCAAATACTTTCCATAAGTAATGTTTGCCAGCCATTAGAATCACAATTCAGTATTTACTTACCTTAAAGGGTATGTATATCTTGGATAATATATTTCCTTTAAAATATATATTGTTCAAGATTTACTTTCCATAACTTAAGAAAATCATATCTTGGATATCTTAAGTTAGGGCACGCTTAAAGGTTAGACTTAGGTCTATAAATATTGAATAATGATTCTCCTTCACCCTTGATGCTCTCTCGGATTTTATTGAGAAATACTAAGAGCTTTCACATAGAGAACAACTAAACAGTTTCCTAAAATATAGTACGCGTCTCATAGAGCTTCACATTACTCTTTGTTTGCCGTGTAAGAAAGTGTGAGTAAAGAGAAACTAATTGTATTGTTATCTAAGAAAAGGGTTAGAGATTAGGTAGCGTTTGTGAGTTCATTCGCGAGTGCTTGTGAGGTCAAGTGCGAAATAACTCACTAGAGTTAGTGTGGAGTGTGTTATTTTCCTGAGTAAGGGAAACATGAGAGTGCAAGAGTATTCTTGTTCCTCAGAGTTGATTAATAAGAAAACTAGCGTAGGAGGATCTAGGCCCTTGTTTGGCTTAACCTTGTTAAATTTGGTGTATTCTTTACTGCTTTCAAGTTCTATTGATCCTGCTGTCAAAAATCAGCTTAACTGGTTCCCCATTAAATCGAAAGAATTTGAATTTGACACCAGTTCGTATAAGTACTTAATTCACCCCCCTCTTGAGTACATTGCAGACCTTCAATTGGTATAAGAGCAGGTTCTTCTTAATAGGATAACACCTAGAGAAGTTCGTCAGGGTTACTCAAGAAATGAATACTATAGGATACGACAACAAGAATTCTAAATTCAATGGGAAAAATTATGCTTGGTGGAAGAATAGATTGAAGAACATCATACGAGTGTTGGTTAATTGTCAAGAATGGACCAATAGACATTACCAAGGAGGTTACTGGTTCGTCAGTGACCAAGAAAGAAAACGAATATACTTCTGCTGACTACAAGAAGCTAGAGAATAATGCCAAAGCCATGTCCATATTGCAACAAGCAATTGGAGAGAATGAGACAAACAAAATCTTTGCTTGTGTCTCCGCCAAAGTGATATGGGATACTCTCGAACTTGCTTATGAGGAAATCAGTGAGGTAAAGAGGTCTAAAATTGATTTACTTATGTCTAAATACGAAGCTTTTAACATGAATAAAGATGAAAAGGTTAATGATTGCTTTGGTAGATTTATGACTATATACAGTATATGATTTAAATCTCTTGGCAAAAGTTTTTCTGACGAATATTTGGTTAAAAAAATGTTGAGAAGTTTAACAGATATATGGACGGCTAAAGTAACAGCTATGTATGAAGAAAAAGATCTCACACCGCTGAGTCTGGAACAGCTGATTGGTTCCCTGTTAACTCATGAAATGCTGGTTGAGTCTAAGAGTGACAAGGGACCAATAAGTGGTGTTGCCTTGAAGGGAACAATTGAAGAAGAAGAGGATGACATAGCTATGATGGCTAAAAATGTTTTGCAAGGTATTTCAGAGATACACGGAAAAATTTTAAAAGGTAAGAATTTTAAGAAAAGTAACCCTCCATGTGTAGTTTTTTTTAAGTGTGGAGATTTTGGTCACATCATTCGTTACTGTCCAAAGTGGAAGGATAAGTTATCCAAGAGCAATGATAAGAGAGCGTTCAAGAAGGCTATGATAACAGCCATGTGGGGTGATTCTGATTCTAGATCAGAAGAGGATGAACAGTCACCCAATCAAGAAACTTGTGTGACTGCTATTATAGATCAAGGAGGAAACAGCTTGGCTGATGGAACCAGGAAGGGGAACAATACATCAAATTATAGTGAACACAAGGTAAATTTGGAACAAATTCGTGAAGACATGTATCAATATGATACAGATAATATGCTTGAATGTATTGATTCTTTGTTAGATGAATATCTTAAACTAAGTGAGGGTTACATAACTGGGAAACGTGAGCTGATGCAAAAGAAAAATGAATGTGATATTGCTATTGCTAGTTGTGATCACTTAAAACAAGCATGTGTTAAGTTAAAGGATCGAGTGGTTGAACCTGAGGTTGCACTTGATAAGTGCAAAGTCGAGTTGGAAACAACTAAGTCTTCTTTGCTAGATAAGGATGAGGATAATTATAACGATAGTGAAGAAAACTTAACTGTCCCCCCTGCACATGATTTGTTTAACTCAGATAATCCCCCAAAATTTATAGCTATTAAGAGTAAGGCCAACACTCTAAGCAAGTCTAATTTACTACATGCTTTAACCCTCTATGTTGATGATGCAGAAGAATTACATAGAGGTTTGTCACACTGAAGACTGCCCAGCCAACTGTTTCCCCCGCAGGTCGTTATACTGAATTTAGCAAGATAATTGATGAATAAGAAGGAAAAATATGTGATTTATATTCATGTTAAAATCTCGGCTTGTGTGTCCGCCAAAGAGATATGTGATACCATCGAACTTGCTTATGAGGGAACCAGTGAGGTAAAGAGGTCTAAAAGTGATTTACATATGTCTAAATACGAAGACTTTGACATGAATAAAGATGAAAAGATAAATGATTGCTTTGGTAGATTTATGACTATAGTAAATGATTTAAATCTCTTGGCAAAAAAAATTCTGACGAATATTTCGTTAGAAAATTGTTGAGAAGTTTAATAGATATATGGACAGCTAAAGTAACAGCTATCTATGAAGCAAAAGATCTCACACCGCTGAGTTTGGAACAACAAATTGGTTCTCTTATGACTCATGAAATGATGGTTGAGTCTAAGAGTGACAAGGGACCATACAGAGTTGTTGCCTTGAAGGGAATAATTTAAGAAGAAGAGGATGGCATAGCTATGATGGATAAACGTTTTGAAAGGTATATCAGAGATCAATGGAAAAATTACAAAGGTAAGAATTTTAAGAAAACCAACCCTTCAAGTGTAGGTTGTTTTAAGTGTGGAGGTTTTGATCACATCATTATTGTCTGTCCAAATTGGAAGGACAAGTTATCCAAGAGCAATGATAAGAGTGCGTTCAAGAAGGCTATGGTAGCAGCCATGTGGGATGATTCTGATTCTGGATCAGAAGATAATGAAGAGTCACCCAATCATGAAACATGCATGACTGCTATTATAGATCAAGGAGGAAGCAGCTTGGCTGATGGAACCAGGAAAGGGAACACTACATGAAATTTTTGTCTTATGGCAAACAAAGATTTACATAGTGAATACAAGGTAAACTTGGAACAAATTTGTGAAGACATGATGTGGATTTTCTTGGCTCGTTCCAATCTTTTTGTGTGTTTATTAACTCGAACTGAATTTATGGTGTTTTAGGTAGAATATTGGACAAAAAACAGTAACAAAGGATATGAAAAATTCAACTATCTCGGCTAAATTGAACTAGGTTTGAAGAATAAAGCCATCTCGGCTAAATTCAACGATGTTATTTTGCTATCTCGGTAAAAACAACAATAATTCACAAAGGAATAATCTTTTCTCAAAAGTCAAAACTGGTTTTTATTAATGAGCATAAAGGCCTTATATAGGCGTGCAAAACAAAAAAAAAACAAAGCAACTCTAGTCCTACTAAGGATAGGAAACTAAGAACAAGATAACAAAGAAAACACACTCCTAATCCAAGTAGAACAAGCTCAACCTGGCGCCTACTAACTAGACTCCTAATACTACTATAACTCTACTCCAATTTGAATCCTAATCCAACTAGGATTTAGATTTCTAACTCAACTAGAATTACAACCAAACTAAAACTTTAAGACTCCTAACAGAATTAGGAGTTCTAATCCTACTAGAATTAGGACACCTAATCCTACTAGAATTAGGACACCTAATCCTACTAGAATTAGGAAAACAACACAAATCCTAACAGAACTAGGACTTGTTCTAGTGAAGCCATCCATGTCCACATCATACTCCCCCTCTTGAAACGAACTAGTCCTCAAGTTCCAATGTAGCCATGCAACCATCCATACCCGAAATCCATGAACTAGAGGAACAAGATTGCCATGGATATAGCCACACTTTCTTTAAGAGCATGCCTACATGCACCAACAATCAAACATTGGAAAAAAAATCAACAAGAAATATATCAAGCTCCTTTGTTGAACGCTTGAATTTAACGTTGTGCACATTTCAAATGGCGAAGATCGGAGCTTTCCTGTTTGCACAAGCCAAAGATTCAATCTTTAACTCATCTTCAACATGAGAAGGTTGTGTAGCACTCGCTTCCAATGTCAGGCATGGAGAATATTCAACAGGTGTATCAATTTCAGCAAAAAGATTATGCAAAGCATGCCTTAAAGCCTCACTTAGTGTTTTTGCAATTTTAGAACGATCCAGGGGTTGTATGTATAACCTCTCACGTAGTTCCTCATCATTATAAGACAAGTCATCCATGGCAACATCTAGGAAGAAACTCAAATTTATTTTCGAAATTTC
This sequence comes from Beta corolliflora, assembly GCA_947648045.1. Lineage (NCBI taxonomy): Eukaryota > Viridiplantae > Streptophyta > Magnoliopsida > Caryophyllales > Amaranthaceae > Beta > Beta corolliflora. Next base: position 133,030 of record CANSZD010000504.1, on the reverse strand, counting down.
AGATTCTGACGTTGGATGTCTCTGACTACTGTAGATTCGTTTCCCATAAAAATCTTATGAAATTTGAGCTGTAAAAATCTAAAGATGTCTTCTTTCCACAAAATCAAGAAACACTTAAATCCAATGTAACACACTCCTGCACGCTCCTCTGAAAGTTACTGGTGTCAAAATGTTCAGACAGAATTTTGACGCAAATTTTTTTGGCTGCTGCGACTTGTTACTGGTCGGATTGGGCTGAAATTTTAACACAACGTAGCTATGTATGTTAGCTTTCCAACGAAACCAAACAATCACGTTTTGGCCACCGCACTCACCCTCACGCGCCATCGAAATGAACACTGCTCTGATACCACTTGATGTGGATTTTCTTGGCTCGTTCCGATCTTTTTGTGTGTTTATTAACTCGAACTGAATTTATTGTGTTTTAGGTAAATAATGGACGAAAAAACAGTAACAAAGGATATGAACAATTCAACTATCTCGGTTAATTTGAACTAGGTTTGAAGAATAAAGCTATCTCGGCTAAATTCAACGATGTTATTTTGTTATGTCGGCAAAAACAACAATAATTCACAGAGGAATAATCTTTTCTCAAAACTCAAAACTGAATTTTATTAATGAACATAAAAGCCTTATATAGGCGTGCAAAGCAAAAGAAAACAAAGCAACCCTGATCCTACTAAGGCTAGGAAACTAAGAACAAGATAATAAAGAAAACACACTCCTAATCCAAGTAAAACAAGCTCGACTTGGCGCCTACTAACTAGACTCCTAATACTACTATAACTCTACTCCAATAAGAATCCTAATCCAACTAGGATTTGGATTTCTAACTGTAGACACATAATCGTGTCTCCACATTTAAGGATCCAATGATGAAACATACCGCGGCATTAGTTGGCGCGACCCAACGGAAGAGTAATCAAAAGAACCATTCTAAAATGTGTTTCGAAATGATATTCTAAAGCCCAATTAATTGTTCATGATGATTAATTGTATTTCAAGCCCATAAAATATTTTAAATCCATATTTATTATTTTAACAAATATTTTTCATAATAATTTTCGTTATCTTCAATCAAAAATCATATTTTTAATCCGTAAAATTTCATCTCCGGAATTTTAGGGATAAAAAGGTATATTCGAAAGACGTGCAATGGAATATGCTCGAATATTCCAGAATATGCGCCGGACGCGGGGGCTGCGCTCAGCACGCCATGTGCGTCCAGCACATTGGCCATATCGCGTCAGGCGAGCCAATGAGCGCCTGACACGTAGATTTTGTGACTCACACGAGTCTGCGTCGAGCGCAAGTCTTGTGTGAGACGCAACATACTTTTCTATCTTTTCAAAACTCGTTCACACATGTGCATCTCTGATTGGGCTGGCTGCGTCAGGCACACCGATGTGCGCCTGATGCGTGGCACTGCGCCTGCCACGTAGGCCTGCTCCTGACGCAAGGCGTGCGTGAGGCGCACGTGCCTTGTTTCCTATAAATATCCGTATTTTCTTCAGTTACGGACGGTTTTTCAATATTATTATTTCACGCACATAAATTCTCTCGAATACTTCGAAATACACTTCGAATACTTCAAACACTCAAATACATCCAAATACTTTCAATCAATCAATCAATACTTTCAATCAATCAATACTTTCACACTACGTTCTTGGTTCCACGATTGCTCCGCCTAAAGATTGTTGCGCTCTTCAATCTAAGCCCCATAGGTATAATTCCTGAGGATCCTTGAATAATCAATTATATTTATAGCTTTGAAGTTACTAACAATTTATTTCATGATGTAGATCTTTAAGTAATAATCGTTCTACTGTACATTCTAATCTCTTTTCTATACTTTCTTTTATTTCATATTCATATTATATATATATTCATGCCTTTGTATATTATATACTTGCCTGATCATTCTATGCCTATTATATGATTGTCCTCCTATTGCTTTTATCACCCACATGTTATTTATTGCTAATCAAAGACCTAAATAAATGTTCTAATATTAATCAGATTAATTTGGACAACCTGCTAGGTTCCCTGTAAATTGATTGCCTAATAACATGTCACTAAAATTAGTCTTGTTATGTGTTTCCTGAACCCACTTAGACGAAATATTTTTAGGGTGTTTAAAACATTATATGATTATTCTTTGGCATAAAATCTGCAATGAATCGATATTTAGTAGAGGCCAGCAATGGGCAATATGGTTCCTGACTGTATTGTACCCTCACCCCCGAACTCAATTATTGGTTCACTTTGACCATCTATGGAGTCAGGACGGGGAAATCTACATTGGATAATTAGTCCCTACGATTTTCCCATATCCAATTAGGTTTATGATTCTTCCTAAAAAGAATTGTTGGCGACTTCTTTCAAAACAATTTTCAATAAAACCTTTACAGTGGGGTAGTCAAATCTAATACGCGCTCAACCCGCGTAGGCGAAATAAAAACACGCCTACACTAACTCAACTAGAATTACAACCAAACTAAAACTTTAAGACTCCTAACAAAACTAGGAGTTCTAATCCTACTAGAATTAGGACACCTAATCCTACTAGAATTAGGAAAACAACACAAATACTAACAGAACTAGGACTTGTTTTAGGGAAGCCATCCATGTCCACATCAAGACATGTATCAATATGATAGAGATAATATGTTTGAATGTATTGATTCTTTATTAGATGAATATCTTAAACTAAGTGAGGGTTACATAACTGGAAAACGTGAACTGATGCAAAAGAAAAATGAATGTGATATTGCTATTGCTAATTGTGATCACTTATAAAATGTATGTGTTGAGTTAAAGGATCAAGTGGTTGAACTTGAGGTTGCACTTGATAAGTGCAAAGTCGAGGTGGAAACAGTTAAGTCTACATTGCTAGAAAAGGATGAGGATAATCCTAATGATAGTGAAGAAAACTTAACTGTTCCTCGTGCACATGATTTCTTTAACTCAAATGATCCCCTAAATTTTGTAGCTAATAAGAGTGAGGCAAACACTTTAAGCAAGTCTAATTTACTGCATGCTTTTAACCTCTATGTTGATGATCAGAAGAATGACATAGAGAGTTTGTCACACTCAAAACTGCCCAGCTAACTGTTTCCCCCACAGGTCCTTGTACAGAATTTAGTAAAATGATTGATGAATAAGAAGGACAAACATCTGATTGATATTCATCTGAAAATCTCTGCTTGTGTCTCTGCCAAAGAGGTATGGGATACCCTCGAACTTGCTTATGGGGGAACCAGTGAGGTAAAGAGGTCTAAAATTAATTTACTTATGTCTAAATACGAAGCTTTTAACATGAATAAAGATGAAAAGATAAATGATTGCTTTGTACTAGTGGAAAAAACCTCATCCGCTCCGGTCAAAATGGGCCTTACTAATTCGGAAATGGACCGGAGCGGGTGAGGCCGCAGCTGTTAAGAAAAACTTAACTGATCCGGTTCATAACCGGATCAGATAATACTTAACTGATCTGGTTATACTGACAGCCGGATCGATTAGTTACACTAACCGATGCATGCTTAGGACCAGTTAAGTGTACATTTAATTAAAAAAAAGTTGGCCAAACTAACTAATCCGGTTGTTCTGGTGTGACCGGATCAGTTAGGTGTTGAATTGCTTAAAAAAAATTCAGCCCGCGTGTTGAAGACATGAAGTTACTTATTTCATTGAAGACACTACATACTAGCTTTTTCAGCTGAATATTTTAAAACAAAATCAGAGAGAAGATCTCTGTTTGGACTATATATTCCAACATTCCTTCCTGGTTGTTGTGGCCCCATTTCCTTCTTGCAGATCATATTGTTTAGGTTGAACTTTCTAGTCAGGGCCATTAGAGAAGGCTCAATAATTCCACCACAGAGCTTCAAAACCAAATGAAAAGTAGTTGGGATTCAGCAGATACGATTCACCCATTTCGCCAGCACAAGGCAGCATCTGTTTGTACAATACCCTAATCTAGGATAGACCTCCTTTGCAGCGCCATGAAGATATTCGCAACAGAAGGCATGTGATACACCTCTTGCTCCCTCATAAAAGGCATGTTCTCCAAAGGCAGCATATGTGATCAGTTTCATTACATTAAACTCAGCAAAGGAAACACGAAGTATAACAATAGTTGCGACTTTCATCACCTAATGTCAGATTTGGAATTTATGTCATGGAAGGGAAAGAGAAAAAGGATTTCACACATTTAGGTCTTCCATTGAAGTGAGACGTAACTGTGAAGCAGCATCATGAGAATTTACATCATACTTACACCTGCATATTGCAACCATCACCATGAGAAAGTAAATCATGCCAAGACAATGCAAGAAAGACAAAACAACCATTACATACTAGCATTCACTAACATAACAAACTTAGAAACTAGTCAACCAATAGAATACAAATATCCAAAGTGTAATTTTACAAAAACCACACACAAAGTGGTGCTATGAATTCAAATTAATTAAGACTTAAAACAAGCAACTTAGGAGCAAGGGGGATAAGATTGTATTACAACTGACCAGAATAGCCAATTCAATACAATTCTCAACATTCGAGAGATTGAGACCTCTCCGAAGGAGTCCTTTCTCTTTCTGCTTTTCTCGCTGCCTTTCTCTCTCAGTCGTCTCACTACAGTTACCCTTTTATTACATCATCACACACCACTACCTTCTAACAGAATTACAACTAAAGGACATTTTATAGATTTCATTGTCATGTAATCAGGAATTACTACTAAATGTCTTAAAATGAAATGTCTTAAAATGACCTTATACTAAAGGAATTATAATGACCTTACTAGAGTATTCCATAGTATAAGATTTCATTGTCATGTAATCAGGAATTACTACTAAATGCCCTGTTAGAATTGCTTTTGAAATGTCCTTATAACATAATTACTACTAAATAGTAAAGGTTTTAGCCATGTAATAAGGAAGGTTTCATTTTATGAGTGTTCTAATACTTGCATCTTCCTATTTTGTGCCATATCAGAATTCAATTCAAGCAAATCTCTATATTAACCCTTTCCTTAGAGTGTAGGAGAAATATCAATAATAGTCTCAGACTCTCAGTGATAGAACTAAAAATAAATAAGGAACTGCTAGCTCACTTACAACAACATATTCAGGTCCACAGTTGGATCAGCAGTAGCATCATCAATAGCGCTTTTCAAGCTCTAATTTGCTATATATTTGATTGAATAATCACACAATAAACCTTGAATTGATTATTTAATTATAAAAAACTTAGGAAAACAGACTTCATAATTTAGCCAGCTAGGAGTCAATATAAAATTATTATACACTAGTAGAATAATTGCTTATTGCTGCGGTTTTTAAAGGTCCTATTGCTGCGGATATAGCCGCGCCGCAAATAAGGGCGCAACAATAGGTAATTTACCTATTGCTGCGGCTGCGGTTCCTACCCAAAACCGCAGCAACATGTTTTTTTAGTATTAAACAACAAGTCTATTGTTGCGGTTTTGGGTAGAAACCGCAGCAATAAATACAAGTAAAACCAAATTTTTTAAAAAAAATTCTGGCAATTTTAAATCAACTCCAATAACTAGAATATGTCCATATGTCGTCTGCCTATTACATAAATATAAAAAGAATCAAAAATAAAAATGAAAGAATGCAAAACTAAAAATAACTGGATACAAAAGAAATCGTAATCAAACAAATAAAAATATATAATAAAAAATCACAGATCCAAAAAAAAAAACAAAAACCTACCTAAAAAATCCTAACATCTCATTGATGTAGAAAAACTAAATGTACACAATTGAAAAAAATAAAATATCATCAACTAACCTCAGATCTTAAAAAAAACAAATCCTAAATAAAAAAGAAATAAAAACAAAAGAAAAAAACCACACGGTTTCACGCAATTCTTTGAACACGAAGTGAGAGCGAGAGGAGTGAGAGGAAATTAAAAACTCGCCAGAAGGAAATTAAACTCGCCGGAAGGAACTTAAACTCACCAGAAAGGAACTTAAACTCGCTGGAAAGGAAGACAAACGAAACAGACATCGCCGGCTGAACTCGCCAGAAATTCATAGGAATTTGTGGAAGAAATTCATCGCGAGAAGAAACTTCGAAATCAAAACTTGATGTTCAGTTCAGATCTGAAATTCGCGAAAAACATAATGTGTAATTTCCAGATCTGAAATTCGCGAAAAAAAAAAGAAACAAGGAAGGTGTAATTTCCAGATCTGATATATGTTCGTTGATGTTGAGGGAGTATGATGCGAGACGAACGATGAGTTCGTTGATGCTGAGGAAGATGATGTTTGTTGATGTTGAGAGATGAGGTGCGAAGATGCTCGTTGATGTTGAGAGACGAGGTGCGAAGATGCACGTTGAGATGAGTTATGGAGGAGTGAGAGAGGAGTGATAGGAAAGAGATGGAGAGGAGTGAGAGAGTGAGAGAGTGAGAGGAGTGAATGAAGAAACCCTAACTTAAGAAGTAAACGGCGCCTAAGGTGAGGTCTGAATGAGGTTAAATGAGAGAAGTAAATGGCGCCCACCCACTAACTTAAGAAGGAAACCCTAGCTGGGCCCTTTTATTATTAATTTTAAAAGTTTATTGCAGCAGTTTTTTATAGGAACCGCAGCAATAGATTCAAATATTATTAAAAAAATAATATTTGGAAATTTGTCAGAAACAACTTTTTAAATACAAATTTTTTCGAGAAACAACCTTTTAAAAAAAATATGGCAAAAGAAGACCTTAAGAAAAAAATATTTTGCGAGGAATAACCTCGACCCATTTTCCGGCATGGACCAAGCATTTTTCAGCATTGACTCGTTCAAACCAAACATGTGGAGTGCACGTGAACTGCATCTCTTATGTTTCAACCCTGTTTTTCTCCATTTTTCGACATTGACCAAGTATTTTCCGACATTGACTTCATCAGTATATGAAGGGAAATTGGGTTGAAACTTAAGATACGTGGATTACGTGCCTTGCCATGTTTGGTTTTAGTAAGTCGAAGCCGCAAAATACTTAGTCAATGTCCGGAAAATGGGTCAAGGTTGTTCCACGCAAAAAAAATATTTTTAAGGTCTTATTTTGCCAGATTTTTTTAAAAGGTTGTTTCTCGCAAAAACTTGTATTTAAAAGGTTGTTTTTGACAAATTTTCCATAATATTTTAATCTATTGTTGCGGTTTCCACACAGAACCGCTGCAATAGGTTGATTTTTTATTTTTCCTTTTCTTTTGACGTGGTTTATTGCTGCGTATGGGTAAAACCGCAGCAATTCAGCCGCAGCAATAAGGAATTATTCTACTAGTGATAACCAACCTAGAAAAAAATAAGTTGTATAAAAAAATTATTATAACCAACCTAGTCAGTAAGTGGGGGGATAAATTCTCTACAAAAGTGCAAGAAAGCAGAAAATTGACAGAAGCAACTTAGTTATAAAACACAGTATACTGTCCACAACGGAAAGTGAAATAGGGAAAAGCAGAAAGCAGTGTAGAAGGAGCATCATAAGAAAAACCAAACTAAAACACTCTGAATAAGAATTCTAACCCACACTCATAACTCATAAGTATCATCAAATTTATTCAACTGGATTCGACTCATTTTCTTCATGTATTGCGACTAATTGACAACAAACCAAAGAAATATTAATAATCATGCAAAGAGTGAAATCAATCATAAACTATGAAACTAAAGAAAAATATAAGATTCAATCCGTAATACACTTAAGAAACCTCAACATGCATAATATCAATGTCACTCATATAACCTAATCCATAATACATTCCAATTTCTCAAAATTCGCCTTTCTCAAGAATCAATCAAAACAAACACACCAAACTCTTTCATTGTACATCTCCAATTTAGCACGTAAGTGAATCATAAGCACTAATTTCAGCCCCAAAAAAAAAGTAAAAAAAAAAATGTAAATCATGAAGAAAGAGTAAGATATAAACCTTGGCTTCATAGATGTGAGTTCCCTCATGCCTCCTGCTTGTGAGCCGCACTCATCATACCTTCGAAGTCCACGTCTACCAAAGAATTTATCCCCAGAACAACCTTATTGGATCGACATAGAGAAAAATCCAAGCTCTAGAACATTAAGGACGAGGCAGTTAGGATATTTCGGACCAGGACAAATCAGATCTACCTTTTTCAAATACAATTCAACGAAACTGATGTAGTATTGGAAGCTCCTTGCCCAGGCAAGCCAGGTATCATCAGAACAGCAGGCGACCCATAGTGTAATGAAACTGATGTTGCCACTGGACTCATATTAGACGTAGGAGATGCAGTTGTCCCAGAACTTGAAGAAGCCAGTGCAGATGATGAACCAGCTGAACCCATCGCACTTGCATCTTTTACAACACTACTGGCTGAACTCTGATAATAATGAAGCAAAAAGCATTTCAGAATCACATATCCAAATGCATTTCATACCAAAGTAACCCAAGAAAAACAGGAACTTCATCAAAAAGGAGACGTGCAATTTTCCCTCAATCTGATTTGCTTGAAGCCTTCAACAACGGAATTGATCTTAAATTTTTCTTTAATCAATAATCATACTCCATCATTATCTTTTCCAAGAAAATTTGAAGTACCAAATATCATAATAAAATTCACCTAAACACAAATACAGAACAACAACAGCAATTACTTCAACTACTACTATACTATAATTGGCTAATTGCTAAACTGATTCGTACTTCAATTTCCAGAAATTCAGTTTCCTGTTCTGTAATCTACTTATCAGTAGCACAATACAGAGTCGAAAATTTTACTACTATATAAATCAAGTAGAAAATTAGTAATAAAAGCATAAAAATCAATGGCTAAATCAACTTTAAGAGTCGAATTTAGACCAAAAATAAAGTGAATTTCTAAATATTTCTCTAATAATATGTTGAAGCAAATTAAGGCACGCAAAGTACCTTAATTCCACGCTGAAGAATAATCATGGCGTTAGGTTTAGCGATGATATGACGATATGTGTTGCTGGTGGTTGGCGTTTTGAACACAATGGATTGGTGGCTTCTGTGATTCCATGGATTTGCAGTTGTCACCGAGAACAAGGCTCGATTAGCAGTTGCAATCGCGGGTCTTCAGCGACGACGAGGAGAGAATGAGAAAGAGAGAGAGAGAGAAAGGGGGGTTAGGGTTTAGGGATTGTGGGTTGAGAAGACATGGGCGAGGAGAGAGTGGGTGAAGAGATAAGTGGGTGAGTTGGGCCGGTTTCGACCCAATTAACTGATTTGGTCATAAGATGGACCGGATCAGTTACTTGATCCACATCTGCGCTCCAATTTATTTAAACTAACGGATCCGATTTCAAAAGAACCAAATCAGTTGACTTGTGTCATTTAAGGTTTTTTCCACTAGTGTTGGTAGATTTATGACTAGTAAATGATTTAAATCTCTAAGCAAAAGTTTTTCTAACGAATATTTGGTTTGAAAAATGTTGAAAAGTTTTACAGATATATAGACGGCTAAAGTAACAGTTATCTATGAAGCAAACGATCTCATAGCACTGACTCTGGAACAACTGATTGGTTCCCTTATGACTCATGAGATGCTGGTTGAGTATAAGAGTGACAATGGACCAATCAGAGGTGTTGCCTTGAAGGGAAGAATTGAAGAAGACGAGGATGACAAAGCTATGATGGCTAAACGTTTGAAAGGTATTTCAGAGATCAACTAAAAAATTTCAAAGGTAAGATTTTTAAGAAAACTAACCCTTTAAGTGTAGGTTGTTTTAAGTGTGGAGATTTTGGTCACGTTATTCTGGAGAGTCCAAAGTCGAAGGACAAGTTATCTAAAAGCAATGATAAGAGAACGTTCAAGAAGGCTATGGTGGCAGCCATGTGGGGGTGATTATGATTCTGGATCAGAAGAGGTTGAAGAGTCACTTAATCATGAAATTTACATGACTGCTATTATGGATCAAGGAAGAAACAACTTGGCTGATGGAACCGGGAAAGGGAACACTACATCAAATATTTGTCTTATGGCGAAGAACGATGTACATAGTAAAGACAAGGTAAATTTGGAACAAATTTGTGGAGACATGTATAAATATGATAGAAATAACATGCTTGAATGTATTGATTCTTTGTTAGATGCATATCTTAAACAAAGTGAGGGTTACATATATAACTGACAAACGTGAGTTGAAGTAAAAGAAAAATGAATGTGATATTGCTATTGCTAGTTGCGATCACTTAAAACAAGTACGTGTTGAGTTAAAGGATCAAGTGGTTGAACTTGAGGTTGCACTTGATAAGTGCAACGTCGAGTTAGAAACAGCTAAGTCTTTTGTTCTAGAAAAGGATGATGATAATCCTAATGATAGTGAAGAACTGTTCCCCTTGCACATGATTTGATTAACTTAGATGATCCCCTAAATTTTGTAGCTATTAAGAGTAAGGCAAACACTCTAAGCAAGTCCTTGTACTGAATTTAGTAAGATGATTGATGAATAAGAAGGAAAAATCGATGATTTATATTCATGTTAAAATCTCTGCTTGTGTGTCCGGCAAAGAGATATGGGATACCCTCAAACTTGCTTATGAGGGAATTAGTGAGGTAAAGAGGTCAAAAATTGATTTACTTATGTCTAAATACGAAGCTTTTAACATGAATAAAGATGAAAAGATAAAGGGATATTATCTCAGATAACCCAAACCCTGACTTATAGACCTTTTTCCAATATAATTCTGACTTTGGCAGGCCTGTCTACGATAACCCTAAACTTGATTTTTGTCATTAAACTGGACGGAATTTGTCACGGCGTTTACTTTGTTTGACTTTTGCTAAATTTATCTCTTTCTCTCTCTTGTTCTTCATCTCTTCTCAAGCATTCATCAATGGTTTCCACCACTTTCTCTCTCTTCAACTTAGGTAAATCTCTTTAATCTTTAAAACCACCACCATCCAGCCACTACTCCAAAACTAGAACAAAAAAAATCACAGAAATCGCAAATAATATCATTACCACATTAATAATCTCTTGGAAATGACATTACTCTTACCACTTCCATTTGGCCTAACTTAATCTAATCATTAAAGGCATAATTGGGCTTGAGGCTTTTTTCCTTGCTCACAAATCATAACTCATAAATCACACACGCATAGAGAGTAGAGTCTAGAGGTCCTCTTCAATCTTCAAACCGAATGGACATGTCCTCTGAATCTGATTATGTACCTCAATGCCCATACCACAATTCATGTTCCCTCCAAAACAATCCATCATCAAACATCTCACTCATCCTTCTTTTTCTTCTTCTCTCTTTCCAATATCACCTCCATCTCTCTCTCTCTCATCGCAGACAAATGCACCTCAATGCACCAACTCAAACAACTTCACGCCCATATGATCATCTCTGCTCGCAGTCACGACAACTACGCTCCTAGCCGATTGCTCTCTTTCTGCGCTCTCTCCAGTGCAGGGACATCAATTACGCCGTAAAGCTCTTCAATTACACCCAACAACCTAATAATTTTATGTACACCACAATGATCAGAGCACAAGCTAGTGCGCAAAATCCTTTAAATGCTGTGTTATTGTTTGTGCAAATGAGGAGGATGGGTGTTTCAATTTTCTTATTCTGTTTAGTTGGATAGTGAGGAACCCTAATTTTGACTGATTTTGTTTTTCTATTTAGTTATTAGGTAGACAATAATTTTGCTTGATTTGTGAAACTGTAGTAGAGGAATTGACTAGCTGGAGTTAGGGTTTTGACATTGGATTTTTAGTTACTAGCCCTATGAATTTTCATGCTACATAAGAACAACCATTGGAGGAAATTTGGATTTTGTTATGATTTTGGATAAATGGGTTTGGGAAAAATTTGAATTTTGTTATGAATTTGGGAAAAATTGATGAATACTTGAGAAGAGATGAAGAACAAGAGAGAGAAGGAGATGAAGAACAAGAGAGAGAGAAAAAGATGAATTTAGCAAAAGTCAAACCAAGTTAGGGTCTACTTAACGCCTTCTCTAATTCCGTCCAGTTTAATGACAAAAACCAAGTTCAGGGTTATCGGAGACGGGGCTGCCAAAGTCAGGGTTATATTGGAAAAAGACCTATAAGTCAGGGTTATCTGAGATAATATCCCAAAGATAAATGATTGCTTTGGTAGATTTATGACTATAGTAAACGATTTAAATCTCTTGGCAAAAGTTTTTCTAACAAATTTTTAGTTTGAAAAATGTTGAGAAGTTTTTCAGATATATAAACGGCTAAAGTAACAACTATCTATGAAGCACAAGATCTCACAGCAGTTAGAACTCATTGGTTCCTTTATGACTCGTGAAATGTTGGATTCAATCTATGAATGACAGGGGACCAATCAGAGGTGTTGCCTTGAAGAGAACAATTGAAGAAGGAGAGGATGACATAGATATGATGGCTAAAAGTTTTGAAAGGTATTTCAGAGATAAACGGAAAAATTTCAAAGGTAAAAATTTTAAGGCAAAGAGATATGGGATACCCTCGAACTTGCTTATGAGGGAATCAGTGAGGTAAAGAGGTCTAAAATTGATTTACTTATGTCTAAATACGAAGCTTTTAACATGAATAAAGATGAAAAGATAAATGATTGTTATTGTAGATTTATGACTTTAATAAATAATTTAAATCTCTTGGCAAAAGTTTTTCTAACGAATATTTGGTTAGAAAAATATTGAGAAATTTAACAGATATATAGACGGCAAAAGTAACAGCTCTCTATGAATCAAAAGAGCTCACAACGCTGAGTCTGGAACAGCTGATTGGTTCCCTTATGACACATGAAATGTTGGTTGAGTCTAAGAGTGACAAGGGACCAATCAGAGGTGTTGCCTTGAAGGGAACAATTGAAGAAGAAGAGGATGACATGACTATGATGGCTAAACGTTTTGAAAGGTATTTCAGAGATGAACGGAAAAATTTCAAAGGTAAAAATTTTAAAAAAACTAACCCGTCAAGTGTAGGTTGTTTTAAGTGTGGAGATTTCGACACATCATTCTTGACTATCTAAAGTGGAACGACAAGTTATCCAAGAGCAATGATAAGAGAGCGTTCAAGAAGGCTATGGTAGCAGCCATGTGAGGTGATTTGATTCTGGATCAGAAGAGAATGAAGAGTCACCCATTCATGAAACTTGCATGACTGTTATTATGGAAAAAAGGAGTATGCAACTTGTCTGATGGTACCAGGAAAGGGAACACTACATCAAAAATCTGCTTATGGCAAAGAAAGATGTATATAGTGAACACAAGGTAAATTTGGAACAAATTCGTGAAGACATATCACTACTACATAAATGAGCTAATGCAACCCCTAAAACTCGTTGCAATAGAGCCCAAAACCATTGAAAAAGAGCTATTGCAACGGTTGAACAACCGTTGCTGTTGCTGCCATTGCATTAGGTCTATTGCAATGGTTTTTAGGCCTATTGCAACGGCTACCACAGAACAGTTGCAATAGGTGTAAATAACCGTTGCATTAGCTATAAAGCCTATTGCAACACCTCTATACCTATTGCAACTCCATCCGATAGCTATTGCAACACCTCTATTACTCATATTGTGTCCCATTTTGGCATCTATTACGCGTCCATATATATTGCAACAAATCTATTACTAATATTATGCCTCATTTTGTCTTTTATGGCAACGCCTCCATAGCTAATGCAACTCCAATACCTTATAAGTAGTCTAATAGTAATACATTGATATACATAAAATTATATATTCATAAATTTATTTTAAAATTTTTTACACAAAAGAGGAATTATGCCTACAATATTCATGCTCCACATGAACAAACTTACAAAATACATTATTACAGAAGTCTATTAACTAAAAAACTATATATAATTTACGGTTTTTTCACCATATACCCCGCCAAATTGAAAAATTCACCATATACCCTCAATGTTTCAGATATACACCATATACCCCCGAGTTTTCGAAAACGTTCACCATATACCCTTTTCCTAAAAGCCGTTAACTCACCGTTAGCTGTATTTACGATTTTGCCACCATTAACCCCTAACCCCTAATTCTAACCCTAATCCTAACCCTAATTCTAACCCCAACTCCCCTCCCGGCCCCCCTACCCTCCACCCCACCCCCCCCCTCCTCCCTCGTGCCCCCCCCTCCCCCCCTCTACTCCACAGGCCCCCGCCCCCCACCCCACCCCCGTTCCACTTCCCACGTCCGTTGCTCCCCACCCCGTCGTTGCTCCCTTCCCCTTCCCCGTCGCCGAATTTCCCTCAAGTTGCGGGAAGAGGAGAGAGAAAGACGCATAGATTTCGTCCCCGAATTTTCCGCCATTAGAACGAATTTTCCTCCCCTTCCCGTCACTTTGCTCCCTCCCCTTCCCCTCCCCTTCCCAGTCCTGAATTTCACTCAAGTTGCGGGAAGAGGAGAGAGAAAGATGCATGGATTTCGTCCCCGAATTTTCCGCCATTGAATTTTCGATTTAGAGTTTTTGATTTAGCGAACAATGTTGATGAAGATTTTTGATTTCATCGACGGGGAGCGGCGGCGGGAAGGGGAAGGGGAAGGGGGGGGATGGGAGGGGGAGCAACGGCGAGGAAGGGGAGGGGTGGGGAGGCGGAGGGAAGGGAACGGGGGTGGGGGTGGGGGCGGCGGTGGTGGAGTAGAGGAGAGGGGGGAGGTAGGGATGGGCAAGGGTCGGGTGCAGGTCGGGTCCAGTGCGGACCCTGAGCCCGGACCCTAAATTTTTTTGTAGACCCGGACCGGGACCCGGACCCTAAGGTGCAGGAAAATTGGACCGGGCCGGACCCTTAGGGTCCGGAGGGTCTAGAGGGTCCGGAGGGTCCAGGCCTAAATTCTTTAAAATTGACAAATTTTCACCATTTTTAATATCAATAATCATCTAGAAAAAATACCCATAAATGAGAAAAACATAAAATACAATAATAATTATGTCTAGAGCAATTTATAGTATTTAGGACAATACAAACAATGTCTTGGAAGACTAATATCCAAAAAAACAACGAAAAAAAAGACTAAAAAATGTTTAATGGCTTCATAATTTCTTGTAGCCATGAGTCCATTACTCAATTCATGCATCCTCAAACCTCCATAATCCATATGCATCCTCAATCATCCATATAATCATCCAACTCATCATCAAGATCCTACAAACCAATAAAAAATAAAAAATAAGGCTCTTTATACATTTATATGAATTTGAAAATTTTAACAATCTAAACGTACCATATCAATAATATCAACTACTTCCTCATCGCCTTCAACATCAGAATCATCGGTAACAGTAGAGCAAACATGAGAGCTTTCCAATGTACCTTAATACATATTACGATGTTTAAATAAGTATTTAGTATATAAATTTATAAATATAAAAATTAATATAAGACATAAGAGTATTACCTTTGAGGTCTTGGGTCATCCAATTTTGCAAGCACATTAATGCTTCAACGGTATGTGAATGGAGCCTAGAACGGTGAGGACTAACCACTCTTCCACCCGTACTAAAAGCACTTTCCGAAGCCACGGTTGAAATGGGAATAGCAAGAATATCTCTAGCAATATTTCTCAAAATTGGATACTTGTTATCCTTTCTCCACCATTTAAGAACATCAAACTCATCATCTTCTGGTAATGGATCACCCTCCAAATAATGATCCAATTCACACCTCACATTCAAAATATGGGCACTACATCGCATATGTAGAAACTCTCCACCCAATACAAGTGAACTTTCCTCAAATTTATCCAACAAAATTTTCATCATAGCATCATTAGTGGAGCAATTATCAACAACCACAGAAGAGATTTTGTTCTCTAAAGAATATTGAGACAAGCAATCCATCAACACTTTAGCAATAACCCCTTTTGTGTGAGGACATGGCACATAACAAAACCTATATATATATATATATATATATATATATATATATATATATATATATATATATATATATATATATATATATATATATATGATATCAACCAACTAACCAACCAACTAATGTATATACAATGAAGAAAATAAAATTCAACTAAGAACCAAATATATAGAATTAAAGAAAACTACCTCAAAGTGCGACTCAGTAGGATCCATTGTTGGTCGATGAAATGGGAAGTAACAACCATATAGCCTTTCTTTTGATTAGAGGTTGTCCCACATATCGGTAGTAACGGACACCCTACTCTCATTATGCTCTAATAATGCCTTGAGAGATGTTTTGTCTTCATTATACATTTTCATGATATCACGCTTCAATGTTGTTCGAGAAATCATCTTGAACGAAGAATTGAGACTATGAACGAACCTCCTAAATGCAAAATGATCTACTATGGATAACGGATATTCATGCATAATGACCATCTGAACTAACTCCTTCCTTGACACCTCTTGGTTGAATTCCGCTTCTTTTTCTTTACTTCTGAACTCCAATGAAGTTGACCCATCAGCCTCTGTTTTCATTTTCAATTGTGTTTGACCAGGAGGGATCCTTAAGTGTCTTCCAGGACACACCTTATCAGCATGCTTATGCAAATGTGAAGTACCATGATTGCCACCTGCTTTAAGTTCTGCATTGCAATGCTTGCACTTTGCCCCTTTTAAGACACCATCCCCCATAATCTTGGTAAAGTATGTCCATACAGATGATGTTTGTTTCCTATTAGATGTTCTACTACTATTCGTAGGTTTTGTATTAGTAGTTTGCTCACCCATTTGATCTACATTCACAAATCCTTCCTCATCCATACCCTCGTCTAAGTTTACAAAATTTTCTTCAATATTCTGAGATACATCTTTGTTTTTAGAACCAAATTCAGATTGTATCTCATCCATGGCCTACAGAAAATATCATTTCATCAACATAAAGTACACATTTCAATTTTTTAACCCTAATTTTCTACAAATTCGACTCAGCAAACACATTCGCATGAAACAAACACAATAAACTGAAAAAAGGAAACAAACACAAACATATAAACTGAAAAAAAAAGAAACAAACACAAACATATAAACTGAAAAAAAATAAAAAGGAAACAATACAAACATATAAACTGAAAAAAACAAAACAAACACAAACATATAAACTGAAAAAAAGGAAACAAACACAAGAGTTCACCATAATATGCTCAAAATTCAAACAAATAAACTGAAATTAAAGAGAAACTGATGAAAACAACAAGAATTCGCATGAACAAACCCAGAAAATTCGCATAAAACAAGCCCAGAAAATTCGAAACAAAAATACCTAGCTTGAGTGACTGTTTCGGCGAATGATTGATGAAATATACAAAAAACGAAACTGAAAAAATGAAAAGAAGAAAATCAGGAGTGAAATGAAGAAACAAGCCCAGAAAAAAACGAAACAAAAATGAAACAATGAATGTGTAAATAAATCAGGCGACGAAAAATACCGAAGCACCTAGCAAAGGAATGGGTAAGGGGTGGCGCGCCCGGGGGGGGAGGTTCGCCGGCGTGCTCGTGAGGCGTCTTCGCCGGCGTCTTCGTGAGACTCAGACTCACTCTCTCTCCTCTTAACGGCTGTAGTATGTAGCAGAGAATGGCTACTGGCTAGGTTTTCAAAGTTAGAATTGTGTGTTTAGTGTTTTACAAAATCAGTTTTTTTTTTTTTAAAAAAGTAAAAATTTATATATTAAATAAGTTTAGGGTCCTAGGGTAGAATGCGGGTCGGGTGCAGGGTCTAAAATATATGACCCGGACCAGGACCCTAAAAATTGCTTGGCCCGGGACCGGACCCGGACCCTTAGGGTGCGAAAGGTTGGACCCGACCCTTAAATTAGGGTCGGGTCCAGGCGGGGTCCGGGTCGGGTCCTGGACGCATGCCCATCCCTAGGGGGAGGGGTGGGGGGCTGGACTGGGGTTGAGGGGAGGGGGAGGGTTAGGGGTTAGATTAGGGTTAGATTAGGATTAAGGTTAGTGTTAGATTAGGGTTAGGGTTAGATTAGAATTAGGGTTTAGGGTTAATAATGGCAAAATAGTACATAAAGCTAACGGTGAGTTAACTAGCGATTCTGAAAAAGGGCATTTGGTGAAACAGTTTTGAAATGTCAAGGGTATATGGAGAACGTTTTCGAAAACTCAGGGGTATATGGTGCATATCTGGAACATTAAGGGTATATGGTGAATTTTCCAGGGGTATATGGTGAAAAAACCGTATAATTTATGGTTTCTCAATTCTCTTCAAGAGAACTTCTACATGTAAAATGCTCCAATAGATCACTCTATATCTAAAATGCTTGCATGCCATCCTATAAGCAACTAGCTTATTGAATGTGGCGTTCCATTTCTTCATTTATGACCACCTGCAAACTCAAACGTATTTGATCAAATTAGTAAAAATCAAATGTTTGTAATTAAGTTTCTTTAAACATAATTGTCCTATTATAGAACAAAAATCAATTTTTCAAGCAACAATAAAATATACAGTTTTTTTACCATATACTCCTGACAAATTTTTTTTTGCACCATATACCCTTTCAACTTTCCAAATTCACCATATACCCTCCACTTTTCAAAAAATACATCCACTTACCCTTTTGACTAATGGTGTTAGACTTCCGTTAATCATTAGGCCATAATCCTCCCAACCCTAATTAACTAACCTAAATCAAACCCTAATCCTAACCCTAACCCTAATCTAATACACTAACCCTAACCACCCCTCCCCCACTTGCCCCACCACCCCCTCACCACCACCACCCCCTTCCCCCCCCCCTTTGACCCCCCCTCCCTCCCCTTCATCCGCCGACCCCCTCCCCTTCCCCGCTTTGTCGGCTGTCCCTTTCCCCGCCGACCCCCCTCCCCTTTCCCCACAGATCCGTCGTGCTTGCTGCCCGAAAAATCGACGAGCCCGCCGCCCACAAACGAAACTCAAACCACGTGCTTCTTGCCCCGAGAAAATCGACGCCCCACCTACCCAAAAAATCGAACTTCGAACTTGGAGGCCGGAAAATCGACGCCCCACCAAATTCGAGCCCGGAAAATCGACGCCCCACCAAATTCGAGCCCGGAAAATCAAAGCCCCACCAAATTCGAGCCCGAAAATCGAAAATCGCGCCCGTGGGGGAGGGGAGCGAAATTCAACGGGGAGGGGAGGGGAAATCGAGTCGGGGGAAGCGATGGGGTGGGGGGGGGTTGCGGGGGAGTGGGGAGGGTTAGGGTTAGGGTTAGGGTTGGGGGTAGATTTAGGTTAGTTAATTAGGGTTAGAGGGAGGTTTAGGGGTTAATGACTAACGAAGTTTAACGCCGTTAGTCATTAAGGGTAAGTCGATGTATTTTTTAAAAGATGGGGGGTATATGGTGAATTTCAAAAGTTGAAAAGTTATATGGTGCAAAAAAAAAATTGTCAGGGGTATATGGTGAAATAACCGTAAAATATAAGCATAATGATCAACGTAAAAGGAACGGATTACATTCATTCCAAGTAAGTAAAGAAATACAAAAACTATTGGAAACAACTTGAATTATGGAATTCAAACGTGCAACACTAAACAAAAAGATCTCCAGTATATTGCCTTACAGAACGTACAAAAAAACAATATGTAATGAGGGCTCACAAATTAATTAAAGCTTACTAGAAGTTCCCTTATGTAAGCTTCTACCTTATACAAAAACAAGAAAGCATCGAAATGTATATTCCAGAATACAAAAGTGTAACTCAAATTCTCATATACATTGTTATCACAAGTTCCCTTATTTAAGCTTTTATGTCAATCTTATATCCATTCAAAACAATAGAAACATCAAAGTCTTCATACCTCAAGACAAGATCAATTATTCACAAATTTCAGAACCCTCATGTTTCAAATCGAGTACCAGAACCATGAATTAAGTAACATCAAATTATGTTCTTATATCACATTTACAATTACAACAATCGAGGTATTATTAAATTCTAAATCAAGTTACTACATCTTTATCATCATCTCATCAACTCTATACGTCTTTAGAAACAAACAACGATTCTGTATATCCATTCACTTGAGTAGTTCAACTTTCATAACCAAATATCAAATAAAGAATAAATAAACTTCAATTACGATCAACTCTAAAGATCATTTCATTATAACAATAGTAACCAAATAATCTCAAAGGATAGTCAGAGTGGAGCAGGGACTCGTGGCCGACCCACTAATTAGTAAAAGATAGACCTAGGAGTCCCGACCGGTCATATCATAATGTAAACCCGGGAGCCCCGGCCGGTTTACCAATAATATCAATGGCCAATAACCTATAGTGTGCACACCCCTCAACTCAAGCTTTTATGTGACCTAGGAGCCCTGACCGACCACGCTAAAGAAGAAGACGGTTTAGTATCTTGCCACATACGGCGAATATCAATCAATCCAATATCTTCCCTATTCGGGCGAAGATAATATAAGAAAACATCAATATTCCCAATAGTTAGTCCATGTAATCTTTCATTTTCCACAATTAATATCTTTTAAGAAATCAAGATCAACAAAGGTGCAATCTTTCTTCCACAATGATCAAATAACCAACAACCTTCTTATATATCGGTCCTATCAATCAATATTATCAATGATCTCACAACCATATGAACTAGTCAATCTATTTGATATCACTATAGTTTGTATTATAATTTCAATTCAAATTAATCTATACAAATCCATTTCCACTTCAATATGTTAATTACCAAAATGATTGAGATGACTTATCGTCATGGAGCACAACTCAACTCAACATGATTCTCATAAAAATCAACTAATGCTACTTCCTTAAATATGCAACTCCAGAACATAATAAGATATGGTATAGCTAGTGAGGGTACTTTAGAGTTCATATAATAACAGAGATAAAGCTAATATATTATCATAACATCATGCTAAAATCAACATTATTAACAAGCTCTAATTGTAACAATTAGTTTTGATAGAGCATATTTAAAACTCCAATTCATTCATCATTTTGAATCTTCAAAAATTTAACTATATCACCATATTAACTCAACAACAACCACCCTAACAAATATAACCTTCAATTAGAGGAGCGAAAACCTCAATGACAACCATATCAACATCACTTACCACACACTTACAAGTTACAACAACAAAACAGTAAATTCGCAGGTTTCGGACAGGCTGTGCTAAAAAGATCACAACTAACTTCCTAAAACTACCCACAACTCAACGTTGGAACCATTAGATGGTAGACTTGTTGAGCTTCGATTTAAGTGGTTGTAGAGCCAAAACAGTTAACATTTGAACTCTCTAAGCTACTGTCAAAGTGAGCTATACTAGTAGCCACGAAAATTTCAGAATTTGATCTCTCAAAACTTATTGACACCACAATAGTAATTTATAATTCAAGACCCATAAATTACATTAACCATCTCAATCAAACTAAAGTTCAAGAGTACAAACAAAGAGAAAAGAAGAGTGAGCGTGGCACCTCGTGATGGGCCGCGATTAAGCGGCAGCACCGCACAACAGCGGTGGCGGTGGAGGTCAGACAACAACGGCGGTAGCACCGCCAATTCACAACAACACCAACAACAGCAAATTGATCAGAGGAGAGAGAGAAAGAGAGAGAAGCGCCGCTAGGTTGCGGTGGCAGACGATGAAGCTCCGGCGAGTCCACCGAGGCTCGTCAATTGCTGGTCCGACTGCCAGCACGCAAGAGAAGGAGGAGAGGTGCGAGATGAGAGATTGGAGAGAGAAAACAAGGGTTTTGGGTTTTGGGGATACTGACACCCGAGAGAAAGAGAAGGGAGTTTTAAGACTCCCCTTAGAACCGACATAGGGGGGTTAGTAATTTGGTTTTCTTTTCAATTAAATTCCAAATATTCCTACAATACAACTTACTAACTCACTTCAATAAATTACCTACAAATATGCTACTACGAACATATAACTATATTCAATCAAGCTCAAAATTATTCAAACTGGTCATTTTCAGAAGGAAAATTTGTCAATAATAAGTCAGCCTTTGAGCCATCTGCTAAAAACAAGTCAACCTTTTGAATATCCTTGAATAAGTCAACCTTTAATACCGATCTGTTTTTAACAAGTTATTGCTTGTTCTTAACTTATTTAACCGCTTAAATATGATATGTGTAACTCTTCAAAGGGATGAGAGACAAAACAAAAAGAAATTAAAAATTACAAAAAAAGAAAGAAAAAATCAGATTATTTGTAATTTAACTTGTTTAAAATTGATAAGTACTAAAGGTAGACTTATTCAGGAAATAATCAAAAGATGACTTATTTTTAGCGGACGGGACAAAGGTTGACTTATTCTTGACGATTTTTCCTTTTCAGAAATATAATAGTATAATTAAGCTAGTAAAATATATAACTTAGAATTAAACGCGTCTAAGGTATTACTTGTTACGTATAAATAACATATAATATCAATACTAATAAACTAACAGAGTATCATTAGTAAATATAACAGTCATATTCCAAATTTAATATATAATTTTGGCTAATAATGATAATTAAAACACTCTTAAAATTTTGGGTTGTTACATGGCGGTGGCGCGTTGAAAGCACGAGTCTGGTGAAAATTCGTCGTTGCTCGCACAGATGAGAACGAAGATAGACTTCGACACCATCCAACTGGTGGCCCTATGCAATGCGGTGGTACGACTTGCGAGAGAAAGATGGCGCAGTGTGGTGGTTCGACTTGCGAGAGAAAGATAGTGTGGTGGCCTGATGTATGTTTAGGAGATGGTAGAGAAATGAAGGAGAAGAAGTGTTTGTCTAGAGAAAAATAAGGCTTTTGGGGTATTAGAATTTTTCGGGAAAGTTAGGATGCAATTGTGGAATTTAATCAAAGGTAATAGGTGTATTATAACCGTTGCTATATCTAGTAAAGGTGTTGCATTTCATGGTCTATTGCAATGGTTCCTACAAAGCGTTGCAATACCCGTTGCATTAGAGCAAGCTGTTGCAAGCAACTGTTGCAATAACCCATACCCTTGCAAAAATCTGTTGCAATAGCTTATGCCGTTGCATTAGACCGTTGCATATGCTCGTTTATGTAATAGTATGTATTAATATGCTAGAGATAATATGCTTGAATAATGTATTGATTCTTTGTTAGATGAATATCTTAAACTAACCTAAGTGAGGGTTCCATAACTGGCAAACGTGAGTTGAAGCAAAAGAAAAATGAATGTGATATTGCTATTGCTAGTTGTCACTAGTTTTAACAAGTATGTGTTGAGTTAAAGGATTAAGTGATTGAACTTGAGGTTGCACTTGATAAGTGCAAAGTCGAGTTGGAAACAACTAAGTCTTCTTTGCTAGAAAAGGATGAGGATAATCCTAATGATAGTGAATAAACTTAACTGTTCCCCCCGCACATGATTTGTTTAACTCAGATGATCCCCTAAATTTTTTAGCTATTAAGAGTAAGACAAACACTCTTAGCATGTCTAATTTACTGCATGCTTTTAACCTCTATGTTGATGATGTGAAAGAATTACATAGAGAGTTTGTCACACTAAATACTGCCCAGCTAACTATTTCCCCCACAGGTCCTTGTACTGAATTTAGTAAGATTATTGATGTAACAACCCTGAATTTTCAATAATTCTAAAAACATCTTATAATAAATAAACTCGAAAATCCAAAGGTGCTACGCCGCGATAATTAATAATAATAACCGCGAGGCTAATGGTTCTAACAAAAATAATAGACAATAAATTTTAAATAATTATTACAGACCAACTAGATAGAAAGTAATTAATTATTACAAACCAGAATGTAAATTCTAAAGTCAAATAAATAACAGCCGAAGTCTTTTTAAAGTCTATTAAGCTAAAGGAGATCCAACGCACTCTTTAACCCAACTAAAAGCTAACTATCTTCAGGTACCTGCACATTAAACACTGTAGTATCAGCCAAAGGCTGAACAAGATTTCATACTATAATAAAACAAAACTATTCAATGTGCAGGTAAGATATATAGGAATATCTTACAAATTCATTTAAAAGCTGTACAGATCATATATATAATAAATTAATTTTCTAACAACCTCTGATCCAATCTTTCTTTCTTTCTGAACCATTCTGTAAAACTTTCAAATATAACCTTTCGTAATCTGTGAGTAGGAAGTAATAAAAATCCAATGAGCTAGCTAGGCTCACTAGATAAGGTAAACACCAAAGTCCCTAGTATGCATACCCCAAACTTGAAAACGTACCAAGAAGGAAGACAAATGACAAGAGTATTGATCAATATACTCCCAACTACTAAATAAACGGTTAAGACATTGTTAACTCAACATACTTCCATACTCGAGGAATACCGCTTACCGGTAACCCCACATTTTCATTAAACTTGGTAACTTGAGGAACTTCCTCCTTTTAATATAAATCTCATAAATAATCTCAGAACCTCTTTCGATATAAATATCGTTAATAATTTAAATCTCAAAGTATAAACTTCATAAAACAATCTCATTGTTAAAATAAAGTTCCAAACAATGTGAAAACATTTCTGAACTCAGCTGTACAAGCAAAGTAAGAAATCTTACCTTATCAGCAACCACAATCAATAAATCTCAATCTCAAGTCAAAAAGGTTCCTCTACGAACCCGCAATCTACAATATAATAATAGTATAAGTCACTAGACTATACTTCACACAATTCATCTATAAATAACATAACATGGTTAATGAGCTTTGACTGATTTCGAAAACGACTCAACTTATCTCAATTATTTCAAAAGAGCACAAAAGTCACTAGGCCACAAGTCATTGAAAGTCAACTACACAAACTAGTACTCATACTGTTTTAAGGATTAATCATATAACTTAGACAAAGAACTAACTATATACCAACAAAATCGCAAACATGTATGTATAATATACAACTATCACTAATACTACATTTTATTTTATTTTAGTTTCCTATTAAAGTCTTGACCATGATCAACCTAAGTCACAGACTAAACATGGTATAACAACAATAAGTTAACTAGCTAAGTAAACTGCAAGAACTACACTAATGTTGTAGCACCCAAAAATTTGGGACAGGGGATGTTTGGTCAGCAGCCAAACAAGTTCCTCCTCGGCTAATGACAACAAATGATATTCACCAACAATTTTTCTACAACAACTAAACATCACAACAATATACACAACAATGGCAAGATGGCAACTTAACACTTGACTACAATAAAACTCATATTAATTTCTCACAAATTTCGTTGTTCAGACGACAAATAATATTGGACGAATAATTCGAACTAAACAACGACTGTAATATTGGACGAATAATTCGAACTAAACAACTAACAAATAATCCAACTAACAAGAATCTAGTAATAAATTTCGAAACTCATAATATTGTAAATTAAATCCGAAAAATATGCTAGCTAAATGAAGTTAAACATCAAACATGAACCAGTTATACAAATTTCACATAATAACAATAACCCCCAATTTGATTTACTCAAGAACCCTAATTTAACAAATCCCCAAATTCAAAATCAAACCAAGTTAAAAATTTAAAACATAAGGTTAGAACTTACTTGGTTAAGGGAAGTAATAGGGTGAGATTACTCTATAAAAGATCGCAACAATCTCGGCCTCTTGATCCGATTTTCGACCCGAAAACCGCAAGTCCAAATTAAATAACCCAAAATTTTCCTCTTCGAAACACCCACAAAACCGAGAGATATTGAAGAACGACGAACAAGAGTTGAAGTTTGATGATGATTGATAATGAAAGTAGTAACTTTGATGGAGAAGTTTGCAGTTTTAATGGTGATGGAAGCAAAAGTTGACCAAGGAAGAAGGTAATGGTCGTGTCGTCGTGGTTTTGGAAATTAGGAAGCAGTACACACTCCTTTTCTTTTCTTTTCTTTAGTTTCCTTCTCTTTTTTTTCTCTCTCTTTATAATTGTTACAACTATATTAGGGTGTTAAACCTAGAAAGTTTAGGAGTTAGTTCTTTGACCACTTTTAAGGTAAAGTCAACATGAGGAAAATAAAATATATTTAATAAAAGAGTATTTTAAAATATTATATTTAATAAAAGAGTATTTTAAAATATATTTTTTTATAAACTAAAATAATATAACTGATTACTAAACATGTATAAAAATACGGGGTGTTACAATTGATGAATAAGAAGGACAAACATCTGATTGATATGCAAGTGAAAATCTCTGCTTGTGTCTCTGCCAAAGAGGTATAGGATACCCTCGAACTTGCTTATGAGGGAACCAGTGAGGTAAAAAGGTCTAAAATTGATTTACTTATATCTAAACACGAAGCTTTTAACATGAATAAACATGAAAAGATAAATGATTACTTTTGTAGATTTATGACTATAGCAAATCATTTAAATCCCTTGGCAAAAGTTTTTCTGATGAATATTTGGTTAGAAAAATGTTGAAAAGTTTAACAGATATATGGACGACTAAAGTAACAGCTATCTGCGAAGCTAAAGATCTCACAGCGCATAGTCTGGAACACCTGATTGGTTCCCTTACGACTCATTAAATGATGGTTGAATCTAAGAATGACAAGGGACATCAGAGGTGTTGCCTTGAAGGGAACAATTGAAGAAGAAGAGGATGACATAGCTATGATAGCTAAACGTTTTGAAAGATATTTCAGAGATCAAAGGAGAAATTTCAAAGGTAAGAATTTTAAGAAATAAAACTAACCCTTCAAGTGTAGGTTGTTTTAAGTGTGGAGATTTTGGTCAAATCATTCATGACTGTCCAAAGTGGAAGGATAAGTTATCCAAGAGTAATGACAAGAGAGCGTTCAAGAAGGCTATGGTAGCAACCATGTAGGGTGATTCTAATTCTGGTTCAAACGAGGATGAAGAGTCACCCAATCACGAAACTTGCATGACTGCTATTATGGATCAAGGAGGAAACAACTTGGCTGATGGAATCAGGAAGGGGAACACTACATAATATTTCTGTCTTATGGCAAAGAAAGATGTACTTTGTCATTATTATTCAGGTGTCCCAATTCTGGAACTCTACGATCAAAAACCCTAGCCGTTTCCTCTCCTCTCTCCCTCTCCAATTCTCTTTCTAGGGTTTTTAATTTTCTTGGCCTCTTTGGCTGGAAATAGTCTAATTTCTTCAGAAATTAGACTATTTCCGACCCTTTTCCTTAGATTTTAGTTTTTTCAGATCTTAATTATCATTGTATGTGCTGTTTGGCTTATTATTAATGATATATTTTCTTCCCGTAAAAAAAAAAAAGATGTACTTTGTCAACACAAGGTAAATTTGGAACAAATTCGTGAAGACATCTATTAATATGATAGAGATAATATGCTTGAATGTACTGATTCGTTGTTAGATGAATATCTTAAACTAAGTGAGGGTTACATAAATGGCAAACGTGAGTTGCAGCAAAAGAAAATGAATGTTATATTGCTATTGCTAGTTGTGATCACTTAAACCAAGTATGTGTTGAGTTAAAGGATCAAGTGGTTGAACTTGTGATTGTACTTGATAAAACCAAAGTCGAGTTAGAACCAGCTAAGTCTTCTTTGCTAGAAAAGGATGAGGATAATCCCAGTGATAGTGCAGAAAAGTTAACTGCTCCCTCTGCACATGATTTATTTAACTCATATGATCCCCCAAATTTTGTATCTATTAAGAGTAAGGCAAACATTCTAAGGAAGTCTAATTTACTACATGGCTTTAACCTCTTGGTTGATGATGCGGAAGCATTACATAGAGTGTTTGTCACACTCAAGACGGTCTAGCTAACTGTTTCCCCCGCAGGTCCTTACACTAGTGGAAAAAAGCCCATTGGATCCGGTCAAAATCGAGCTTACAGATCAGGTTTTGGTCCGGATCCGCTGGGCCCACAGCAGCTCTTAGTAACAAACTGATCTGGTCCAAAACCGGATCAGTTTATCACTTACTGATCCAGTTTTGGGTGAAAATCGAATCAGTTAACTTGGTTAACTGTCCGGTTTTCACCCAAAACCGGATTAGTTGACTCCCCCAAAAACCAAAAAAAAAAAATTATTTCTATTTCTTCATTATTAATCGATACAAAATCAATAGTATATATCAATACTCATTTTATTAAGCATATTATGCTCAATTGAAGCATAAGCATAAATAACAATAATCTTGCACAAGCATTTCCATAAGCACAGGCTAGACAGGCCATTGCTTATGCTGCAAAATATCTGTTTGCTGGCTCTTCTGACCTCAACAAATTTCCGAAATGGATTTCATGGTTGCATCTGCTCGAATGATATCTCTATCTTGAAATAGAATCTCCAGCAGTAAACCATAAGTCCATTGGCTACTATCTTCAATAAAGTCAGTCTGCAAGATTCATAAAACAAAGGATATATATCAAGGACCTCATTAGACAAGCCCTTAAAAAAGCGCACATGCAATCCCACTTAAGACCGGGTAAAGGTGTTACCTGTGTATAAAATGACATTTCTTTTGTAGATAAGAAAGGATTAATTGTTGCACAGAAGATTTACTATGAATGGAGGCCAATAATCTGCTCCAAATGTGATAGCTCATAATGCTCAGAAATGCAACAAGCACAAGGAAAGAGGGTTTGGCGGGTTAAAGAACCTCAACCTGCACAAAATCCTAGCAAACAGTCAGTGATGGATGAAGAGGGTCTTCAATAGGTTTTTACATGCGTGCATGACTATGTCATCACCCCATTGCATTGGTCGGAAGTCCTGAGGTACAAGCACTCACTACTAGCAATCAATTTAATGATATATGTGATTACAAATGTGTTCATTATGCGGCGAGTGATGGATATATGTTCCTTATGGAATGACTTGAAATATACTGCAGATAAACAGCCTGGTTCATGGATTATTATGTGGGACTTTTAGTACTATTCTTCATTTGGATGAAAAGATAGGATCTAATGTTAAACACGCATAGGTGACCCCTTTTACAGATTGAGTTCAACATTGTTCTTCAGCTGACATTAATTGTTCTAGATACTTTTTTATATGGAACAAAGAAAAGAAGGTGAGGCAAGGGTACTTTCAAAGCTAAATAGAGCTATGGCAAACCCCCAATCCTGCAATAATATTAAAGAAGCAGTGGCATATGTTTTGATCGGTGTCCTGGCCAATTATATGTTTATCTTGTTCACACAGAGAAAAAAACATTTTGGATTATTCAGTATGTCTCCTATGTTCAATGACATAGTACAAGCTAGTTGGAGGAAAGATATCCAAGGCTGTAGCATGTATAGGGTTGTGAAGAAATTAGAGGCTCTCAAACAGGACATTAAGCAGTTGAATAGGAAAGGGTTTAATGATTTGATAAACAAGCTGAGGAAACCCAAAAAATATCATAATATGTTACTTTTACAAGACCAGATGCAACAAAATCTCTGCAATAAAGAAGTTGCAAATAAAGAGAGATTGGCAGCTCAAGAGTACAAAATAGCTCACAAGAATCACATGTCTTTTGTAAGGTAGAAGGCAAAATTGGTGTGGTTGATCCATGGTGATGAGAACTCCCATCTATTCTATCATAGCATTAAAATGAGAAGAATCAGCAATAAGATACATGTCATTTAAAATGCAGGAGGATGAATGGATCAATAACCCTAATGAAGTTCGGGAGGTGTTCCTCCAATATGATAACAACTTGCTAGGAACTTGCAAGACTGCAAGTCCAACAGAATGAATATGAAGGATCCGAAGTTGGATAAGGGAAAGAAACTAACTAATGATCGGATTGACGATTTCCAATTTCAATTCACTACTGAGTTTTCTTCTCAATCCCTAATGATAAAGCTCCGAGTGCTAGATGGCTACAATAGCTACTTCTTCAAGAAATCCTCCGATGTCACTTGGGATGAGGTATCTAAAGCTGTCCTGAGGTGTTTACTACTGGTAAAAGCTGAAAGAATGAATGTTAGTTCTGTCACCCTCATACCCAAGGTCAAATACTCTACAAGTGTTGACTTGATTAATTTAATGTTGTGAGGTCATCTATAAGTGCATAACCGATCGGTGAGAAACTAAACTATGTGTTGCCTCAATTGATTTCTAGCACTCAAGGTCAATTAGATAGTATTCCATTATGACTGGGGGCATCATATAAGCGTTTTTATGATACGAGTTACCCATTTTGTACAATTGTTAATAGTCAATTACATAGTATTCCATTATCACTTGGGATCTATTCAAGACATTCATAGTGACAAATTTTATTTTATTTTAGGGGCTTAATTGAAGCATAATATGTTCTTAATAGCCAACAAACTCCTAACATCAAAATCAGGCGAGAGGTTACATCCAACTTTTCATCTCTTCTTCCATTATCATAGACCCTTATTCAGAAACAAATATTTTAGAAAACGATTATCAATTATATGGTTAGTATTACAAACAAATTTTTTGCAGTAGGTTAGGGAAATTATCAATTTGGCAAATAACGGTGAATACTGCTGCAACAATATATAAGGAATAGAAATTGAAGCATAGCAATATATAAAAATGAAGTGAAAACACTGCCGTTTTAGAAAGCGATTGTGATGATTAGTTCACTCAACTTTTTAACCAGCTTTGATCTTTCGGAATCTGCAAGCAATGTCTTTAACTGCAACCAAACATATGAGAAGTTGGAGAACAATGTTATATTGACTATTTCACAATATTGACTCTATAATTAACTTTGTATGAATTTTATCAATGTGATTTGATGAAAATTGGGCATTATAGACTCCGAAACCCTTAATGACAAACACACGAAAACTATAACTCCAACACAAACAAATCTCTCAATAACTAATTCAATCTAACAATTCATAAATAAAGTAAACAAATCCAAGCGAAAATCACACTCTAGAAACCTTAAAATCAATCGTTAGCAACCCATCCTAAAACATATAACTAGCAAATTCAGCTTTTAAGAAGAAGAAAAAAAGTCTTCAAAGTATCAACAAACACCAGCAACAAACACCAGCAACAATCCTAAATTGGAATTCTAGGGCAATACAGCAGCAACATCACGACTTAAGTTGAATCGCGAATTACTTTATTTGATCTTGTAAACTGTAATACGAATTTGAACAATGTAAAATTCTTAAAACAAAATTGTGGAGAAAAACTAACCTGTTTGGGAAGAGTTTCAGCGATTTGATAATATACCCCAAAGAGATTCGATTATTGACATCGATCTTCCTTGCGAGTGTGTTCACATCGATTGGCTTCGTCGTCGTCATCCGTAGACGAATCGTGATTTTTTAGCGATAAGCTTGATTACTGATGAAATTCCGGCGAAAAAATATTCAATTCCGAGTTAAAATTTTGCACATGAACAATGGAGACGTTCTTTAGAGGATGAGAGAGGAGGTGGGTAGAGAAGGTGGGAGAGTGAGGGTTTCAGCTGAGTGAGACTGGGGGCGTCGTTAGAGGTGAGAGTAGAGAGGAGAGTTAGGGTTTGAGCTGAGAGGGGCGTGGTATGAGGGTTTGTTTTACTTCCTCTCTCATCCTCAAAAGAAAACGCGGGTTTGTTTTTAGAAAGGAAGTGTTGATTAACCGTTCCGGTCATGTGAACCGGATCAGTTAACAGAAAATCGGATCAGTTTTTCGTTAACTGATCCTGTTCACTGAAGGACCGGATCCGTTATTCAGCCTAATTTTCCCTCTCAAAATTTCGTGGATTTATGCATCCGTTTTTGTTAAAACCGGATCAGTTATCTTATGACATATAACATTTTTTCCACTAGTGTTGTACCGAAGTTAGTAAGATGACTAATGAATAAGAAGGACAAATTTGTGATTTATATTCATGTTAAAATATTTGCTTGTGTCTCCGCCAAAGAGATATGGGATACCCTCGAACTTGCTTATGACGGAACCAGTAAGGTAAAGATGTCTAAAATTGATTTACATATGTCTAAATACATAGCTTTTAACATGAATAAAGATGAAAAGTTAAATGATTGCTTTGGTAGATTTACGACTATAGTAATTGATTTAAATCTCTTGGCAAAAGTTTTTCCGACGATCATTTGGTTAGAAAAATGTTGAGAAGTTTAACAGATAGATGGACGGCTAAAGTAACAGGTATCTATGAATCAAAAGATCTCACAGCGTTGAGTCTGGAATAGCTGATTGGTTCCCTTATGACTCATGAAATGCTGGTTTAGTCTCAGAATGACAAGGGACCAATCAGAGGTGTTGCCTTGTAGGGAACAATTGAATAAGAAGAGGATGACATAGCTATGATGGCTACACGTTTTGAAAGGTATTTTAGAGATCAATGGAAAAAATTTCAAAGGTAAGAATTTTAAGAAAACTTACCCTTTAAATGTAGGTTGTTTTTAGTGTGGAAATTCTGGTCACATCATTCGTGACTGTCCAAAGTGGAAGGAGAAGTTATCCAAGAGCAATGATAAGAGGGCGTTGAAAAAGGCTATGGTAGCAGCCATGTAACAGCCCGCACTTTCCGAGTTGCTAGCTAATCATACTTAATGAGTATACACAAATCTCAATTAACACTTAAGAAACCTCAAAATTTACATTTACTCGCAGCGAAAACATAATCTTTTATAGAATTCTGGACCTGGGTCAAGGCCCACAATACAATAACCCAAAATGTAAATGTACAAAGAATTGATCTAAAACAAGTCTCCAAAACTATACAATAATATACCATAAGGATTCTCTGAGCTAAGCTATATAATCTCCACGATTGCTCATCCGAAAGTCATCTCTTATAACATTCATGATCTTTTAACCACACCGGAGCTTACTTCAACATTTCCTGCAAAACACACTAATATCGAACGCTGCCCCTTCCAAGACAGGTTCCAAGAACAAAATCAGCGAAACTGAGTACACACTGTCCAATCCAGAAAATCATTTTGGTGGCTTAAAATGTATTTATGTAGTTACGATATATTTAGATCAAGATATACAACAAGTCAAAATGAAATAATAATATAACAAATACTTGTACATAGCTCACAATGTTATTTGTATAAAATAAATATACAATTATTTCACAAAATAAATAGTATATACTTTCAATTAGAGGAACCACAAGAATTCCCTATAATTCAATACGATCTCCCACTTCTGTATTTCAAATATAATAATGTTTAGGTTTTATTGACATCAATAATCCCAACTTTCATATGTCTTCTCAAAATAATCTCAACTTTAGATTGTTCCAAAATAATCCTAACTTTTGAGGGGATCTTCTCAAAATAAACCAAACTATCACTTTTCTTGCCTACACTAATTTATTTTAGGTCTATAATATATAGAAAATTAATAGTTCGAATTATCTAGAGAAGGTACCCCCTAAAGTTGGGATTATTCTAAAATAATCCAAAGTTGGGATTACTTTTTAAAGACTGGTGAAAGTTGAGTTTATTCATGTCAATTTTTCCTAATGTTTATCCAAATATGTATAACATAGCTAACTCCTTTCATAATTTCCTAACGAGTTTCCTAGTAAATCATTCCCATATTCGCACATGATCTCCATAGACTTGGGAGAGTAAAACATTACTTCAGAAATAAAGTTTCAAATCACTTCCCACGAAACCATTTGCATATTCAAATACATATTCTATTTTCTTTCAGATTTCATATTATACTGGGGAAGAGAACATGAAGAGTTGCCATCCAGGGGAAGTCTCTAAGCTTTTACAAGGGACGTCTCCCTCTTCCGTTATGTACTGTTTGCAATACTTTACAGGACATGTCCCCAGAATAGATATATACAGAATACATAATGTTTTTCATCACTGCTCTAGCAGCTTATTCCCCTCACAGATGTAAAATCAAAATACATAATTAACAATTCAATATTTTTCTAAAACTCAAATTCATAATTCTCGAGTCAGATATATCAAAATCTCTTAACATAATCGCATTTGGGTATTTCATATACAAACTCAAATTGTTTGATAACACAGTATACTTGAGTTTCGAATAACTTAGTATAATTCAATCCTTTACATAATTCATTTGCTAAAACCCAATTAAATATGGAATTTAAAGGAATTATAGTCCAAGCTTATTATAATTGAAACTCAAAACATAGCTTACCGGCCAGAAAGTCAAAACAGAATTTAATCTTAAATAAGTTTATATCTTAATTACAAAAGTTCTCTACTTAGAAATAACTTTTCGTTTAAATCACATTTAATAACCTATACAGCTAAGCAAATCTCAATGCTCACACTTATGCTCAATGATACCAATATAATATTCTTGTCATATCCCAAGAAGAACTTCTATTACTCTTTTTGGAACATTCGTCCTAAAGTCAAAATGTGATAATAATAATAATAATAATAATAATAATAATAATAATAATAATAATAATAATAATAATAATAATAATAATAATAATAATAATAATAATAATAATAATAATAATAATAATAATAATAAATTGTTCATCGCTCATAACCATAGATTTCAAAGTTCGTATCCTATATACCCAAAGCTTATGATGTAAAACATCTTAGAACCCAATTCTATAATTTAGGAGAAAGCTTGTAACTTGTAAAGTTCAAACTTATATCCTATAAGTATAGTTAATTAATACTTCCTCTAACGTGACTTGATGGTTAATCTATATCTTAAGGACTTCGACCTATCATACTTGAACTTCCGATTTTCTAATAACCCATCTAGAAACAATATTATTACCTCGAATTCACTATCACACAATGTTATAGGAACTCTCCACTTAATTCCCTTTACCTAACTTAGTTATTTGTTTGAACTTTGTAATCCAACCTGATTAAACTTTCATCCACATTAGTCATATATGTATTCCCTTCATTATAAAATTATGACACTAATTTTACAATATTTCCAACACAAGATATTCATATTACGCTGTCTTCCCTTTTTCTTTAACCTTATTCCTCTAATGAGAAAGTGAAACGGCTAATAACCTCTGTTACATGCCTAGTTTGGTACTCATGCAAATTACTATATTACATCCTCGAAGATAGAATTTACTAACTCTTATGATGTCGACAATACAATATCGAATTACTATCAGATACTCCATCAACACTCAAATATTGAGCTCCTATATTATTATTATGACGTTCTCATCCTTGACCTTACTTAACTTGATGTCTGTCATTCACGACATACCTGTAGTAGTTATCTCATCTTTTAGACTCATAAGGTTCTCATACAATTTTATTAACCCATTTGTGTATTACAACTTTAACCGTCAACTCAACTATCTCACACAATAATTTATATTCCTTAGCTGAACTCCTCAACAACTAATTCACCCCTCAATTACTTGACACAAATATATGAAGCCAAACTTCCCCAAAGTACCTTGAAGATATCTCTAAATGATTTAATTTAACTATTACTCTAGATTCCTTCCTCTCACAAAACCAAAATTGCAATACTTAGTTGGTTGCTTCTCAAACTCGTATATTCCAAAAGCTAGGTCCATATATCTCAAAGTTGATAACAATTACATTTTAAATATTATTCCATACTGAGATCCTCCAAATAGATACACAAAGCTCAAATCTTAAACCTCTTGTCAACCACAACTTACTCGAATTCCCAATAACTTAGAGTTGTAACCTCTATATGCTTAAAAAACAAATTTGATACACTCTCTATATCCGATACACTTCCAATTATCATGAAGTAGAACTCACCGATTATATCAAACTTACTGAATTACTGTTATACTATTTCTAATCATCTTCCTCCATAAGTTCATAATTGCCTTTACGAAATATCTATACACTCTAAGTAAACTTGAAATCTCATTAGCTGATAGTAAACTATAACAGTAAAACTCCATAAACTTGGAACCGTATTCAATCTGATTCTACGAAATTTAGCTGATCATCTGTTGTATAGTTATACGAGGTTGCTCAATTCAGAAACCACAACAATTATAAAAGCATTGACATATATATATATTGAGGACACTTTCTTAATTACTCACAATCAAACACTCATAACTCCTATATAATATCTAAAAACTTAAGTCATTGAATAGCTTATACTATTAAGTCTCATAGACTAAAATACACTTGAATTTGAAGACAAAATTGACTTAGTATAACATAAGTTAATTACTTCAGAATACTCGAGTAAAACTATAGTTCATAGCTAAAACTTATAGACAAATCTCAAATCACAATTATGGGGTCAATGGTAATCTTTATATAACCGAAACACTTGGCGTGAAATCACACACTCAAGAAGTCAAACAAACTTATAATTCATGAATCATATGTTCAAACAATATTGAACTTAGGTACATGAAACCACAACAAATTCAAGTCAGAAAAATATTTTTTTTGTTTGACAACTCATGAACTTGATCCAACTTACAATTGTGGAAACATAATTGAGTTTATAAGGTGGAAGGACAATGTGTACCTTTACATTGAATCTGAATACCACTTTGTACTACAATTGACCTCCAATAATTTTTCTTCCTTGATCATCAACACAACTTGGGCTCCACAATAACCACCTGAATAACAATAACACGTATTAGAATTCATACATTCTTCACTATATTCCATTTTCTAGAATAGAACACCAATCTCACCAACTCTTCTTATTACTGCCTTTTCGAGGTTAATATGCTAATTCTAATTAACCCTATTTTGGAAATTAATATACTGATTTGGAGACGTGAAATCATAATTAGAATCGAATTCATAGAGAAATTTACTTACGAAAATCTCGTTTAGTAACTAACTTTAGAGAAATCAAAACTTGAATTATAGAGCTTTAAAATATATCCTCATATGTTAAACTAAAAGAGGAAAGATTCAACCTTTCACTTTAACAAAATCTAATAACAAACTGAACTTTAGGTTTTATAAGTAAATGAAAAGGGTTCAGCTTCAAAGATTATATCTTGCAACCAAAACCAATTTGGGTTTATATAACAAGTAGAATTTAGAGAAGCTTGGCTATACAATTATACCTGTGCCACCTAATATTGAAATTTTCTTAACATCAACGAGCTCAAAGGGGAACAAAGCAACATAGCAGCACCGACATTGACCAGGACCACCACGCCATCAGCTCACGGCGGCGCGTGACAGCACGCCGAACGACAGCACTAGCAGCCAGACGACAACACAGACGAGAGAAAATACGAGCACCACACAACGGTAAGGAGAAGACCCAAATTTGAGGCGAGAGAAAACAGAGGGAGGAGAAAGAAGTAAACTTAACTAACCCATGAAGAACAATTAACAACTTCAACAATGTCACAAAACCGCAACCCAAAAACAATTCCATCAGGAGAAAGGAAGAGGAATGAATGAGAATGAGAACTGATGAATAGAAAGAAAATGAGATTTTCCTACTTATAATAGGTTTTATGGAAGATTGAAGAGTTCTCTAGAATTCTTTCAAATGTTACGAGAGAGGAGATAAAATGACTTTATCTTTTCACTTTTTTTTTCCAAAAATATAAGGACCAAAACGTAATTTCTTGTTAATGAAAAATACTATTACCATGTTAAGACCAAATTATAATGAGCTAAGAATGCATTCATGTTTAAGAGTAGTTTTAGATGGCAATTACATTACGATAAGTATTATAGACGTTTAATAACATGTACTTAAAATACGGACTATTACAGCCATGTGGGGTGATTCTGATTCTGGATTAGAAGAGGATGAAGAGTCACCCAATCATAAAACTTGCATGACTATTATAATGGATCAAGGAGGAAACAACTTGGCTGATGGAACCTGGAAAGGGAACACTACATCAAATTTCTGTCTTATGGCAAATAAAGATGTACATACTGAACACAAGGTAATTTTGGAACAAATTCGTGAAGACATGTATCAATATGATAGAGATAATATGCTTGAATTTATTGATTCTTTGTTAGATGAATATCTTAAACCATGCGAGGGTTACATAACTGGCAAATGTGAGTTGAAGCAAAAGAAAAATGAATGTGATATTGCTATTGCTAGTTGCGATCACTTAAAACAAGTATGTGTTGAGTTAAAGGATCAAGTGGTTGAACTTGAGGTTGCACTTGATAAAAGCAAAGTCGAGATGGAAACAACTAAGTCTTCTTTGCTAGAAAAGGATGAGGATAATCCTAGTGATGGTGAAGAAAACTTAATTGCTCCCACTGCACATGATTTATTTAACTCAGATGATCCCTAAATTTTGTATCTATTAAGAGTAAGGCAAACATTCTAATTTACTGCATTATTTTAACCTCGTGGTTGATGATATAGAAGAATTACATAAAGAGTTTGTCACACTCAAGACTGACCAGCTAACTGTTTCCCCCGCAGGTCCTTATTCCGAAGTTAGTAAGATGATTAATGAAAAAGAAGGAAAAATCGGTGATTTATATTCATGTTAAAATCACTGCTTGTGTCTCCGCCAAAGAGATATGGGATACCCTCGAATTTGCTTAGGAGGGAACCAGTGAGGTAAAGAGGTCTAAAATTGATTTACTTATGTCTAAATACGAAGCTTTTAACATGAACAAAGATAAATGATTGCTTTGGTAGATTTATGAATATAGTAAAGGATTTTAATCTCTTGGCAAAAGTTTTTTTCGACGAATATTTGGTTAGCATAATGTTGAAAAGTTTAACAGATATATGGACGGCTAAAGTAACAACTATTTATGAAGCAAAAGATCTCACAGCGCGGAGTCTGGAACAGCTGATTGGTTCCCTTAAGACTCATGCAATGCTGGTTTAGTCAAAGAGTGACAATGGACCAATTAGTGGTGTTGCCTTGAAGGGAACAATTGAAGAAGAAGAGGATGACATAGCTATGATGGCTAAACATTTTGATAGGTAATTCAGAGATCAACGACAAAATTTCAAAAGTTAAAGTTTTAAGAAAACTAACCCTTCAAGTGTAGGTTGTTTTAACTTTGGAGGTTTTGGTCACATCATTCGTGACTGTCCAAAGTGGAAGGAAAAGTTATCTAGGAGCAATGATAAAAGAGCGTTCAAGAAGGATATGGTAGCAGCCATGTGGGGTGATTCTGATTTTGGATTAGTAGAGGATGAAGAGTCACCCATACATGAAATTTGCATGAATGCTATTATGGATCAAGGAGGAAACAACTTGGCTGATGGAATGAGGAAGGGGAACACTACATTAAATTTCTGTCTTATAGCAAAGAAAGATGTACATAGTTAACACAAGGTAAATTTGGAATAAACTTGTGAAGACATGTATCAATATGATTGAGATAATATAATATGCTTCAATAATGTATTGATTCTTTGATAGATGAATATCTTAAACTAAGCTAAGTGAGGGTTCCATAACTGCGGAAACGTGAGTCAAGCAAAAGAAAAATGAATGTGATATTGCTATTGCTAGTTGTGATTAGTTAAAACAAGTATGTGTTGAGTTAAAGGATTAAGTGGTTGAACTTGAGGTTGCACTTGATAAGTGCAAAGTCGAGTTGGAAACAACTAAGACTTCTTTGCTATAAAAGGATGAGGATAATCCCAATGATAGTGAATAAAACTTAATTGTTCCCCCTGCATATGATTTGTTTAACTCAGATGATCACCTAAATTTTATAGCTATTAAGAGTAAGGCAAACACTCTAAGCAACTCTAATTTACTGCATGCTTTTAACCTATATGTTGATGATGCGGAAGAATTACATAGAGTGTTTGTCACTCAAGACAACGCAGCTAACTGTTTCCCCCGCAGATCCTTGTACTGAAGTTAGAAAGATGATTGATGAATAAAAAGGAAAAATACGTTATTTATATACATGTTAAAATCTATGCTTGTGTCTCCGCTAAAGAGATATGGGATACCCTCGAACTTGCTTATGATGGAACCAGTGAGGTAAAGAGGTGTAAAAGTGATTTACTTATGTCTAAATACGAAGCTTTTAACATGAATAAAGATGAAAAGATAAATGATTGCTTTGGTAGATTTATGACAATAGTAAATGATTTAAATCTCTTGGCAAAAGTTTCTCTGACGAATGTTTGGTTAGAAAAATGTTGAGAGGTTTAACAGATATATGGACGGCTAAAGTAACAGCTATCTATGAAGCAAATGATCTCACGACGCGTAGTCTGCAACAACCGATTGGTTCGCTTATGAGTCATAAAATGTTGGTTGAGTCTAAGAGTGATAAGGGACCAATCAGAAGTGTTGCCTTGAAGGGAACAATTGAAGAAGAAGAGCATGAAATAGCTATGATGGCTAAACGTTTTGAAAGGTATTTCAGAGATCAACGGAAAAATATCTAAGGTATGAATTTTAATAAAACTAACCCTTTAAGTGTAAGTTGTTTTAAGTGTGGAGATTTTTGTCACATCATTTGTGACTGTCCAAAGTGGAAGGACAAGTTATCCAAATGCAATGAGAAGAGAGCGTTCAAGAAGGCTATGGTAGAAGCCATGTGGGATGATTCTGTTTCTGGATCAGAAGAGGATGAAGAGTCACCCAATCATAAAACATGCATGATTGCCATTATGGATAAAGGAGGAAACAACTTGGTTGATGGAACCAGGAAGGGGAACACTACATCAAATTTCTATCTTATGGCAAAGAAAGATGTACATAGTGAACACAAGGTATATTTGAAACAAATTCGTGAAGAAATGTATTAATATGATAAAGATAATATGCTTAAATGTATTGATTCTTTATTAGATGAATATCTTAAACTAAGTGAGGGTTACATAACTAGCAAACATGAGCTGAAGCAAAAAAAAAATGAATATGATATTGCTATTGCTAGTTGTGATCACTTAAAACAAGTATGTGTTGAGTTAAAGGATCAAGTGGTTGAACTTCAGGTTGCACTTGATATCTGCAAAGTCGAGATGGAAACAGCTAAGTCCTCTTTGCTAGAAAAGGATGACGATAATCCTAGTGATAGTGAAGAAAACTTAACTGTTCCCTCTGCACATGATTTATTTAACTTATATGATCCCCTAATTTTGTAGCTATTCAGATTAATGCAAACACTCTAAGCAAGTCTAATTTACTACATGCTTTTAACCTCTATGTTGATGATGCGGAAGAATTACATAGAGAGTTTGTCACACTCAAGATAGGGCAGCTAACTGTTTCCCCCGCAGGTCCTTGTACTGAAGGTCGTAAGATGATTGATGAATAAGAAGGAAAAATTTGTGATTTATATTCATGTTAAAATCTCAGCTTGTGTCGACGCCAGAGATATGAGATACCCTTAAACTTGCTTATGAGGGAACTAGTGAGGCAAAGAGGTCAAAAATTGATTTACTTATGTCTAAATATGAAGCTTTTAACATGAATAAAGATGAAAAGATAAATGATTGCTTTGGTAGATTTATGACAATAGTAAATGATTTAAATATCTTGGCAAAAGTTTTTTTGACGAATGTTTAGTTAGAAAAATGTTGAGAAGTTTAACAGATATATGGACCGCTAAAGTAACAACTATTTATGAAGCAAAAGATCACACAACGCTTAGTCTGCAAGAACCGATTGGTTCCTTTATGACTCATGAAATGCTGGTTGAGTCTAAGAGTGACAAGGGACCAATAAGAGGTGTTGCCTTGAAGGGAACAATTGAAGAAGAAGAGGATGACATAGCTATGATGGCTAAACATTTTGAAATGTGTTTCAGAGATCAACAGAAAAATATCAAAGGTAAATGTTGAATGATAGGGCAATAAATAAATGTTGAAAGGAAAGTGAACCTGAGAAAGGAAGTTTATGAGAGTGGAAAAAGAAAAAGGAAAGCTCAAGAAGTTTGATCAAACAATGTTTACAAGAAGCATAACACTGGATTCTCAGGATACAACAATGGTTAGAGGCAAGTTACTCGATGCAACATATGCAACAAATTGGGCCATCTAGCCAGGGAATGTCGAACAGGAACCGATCAGTGCTATCGGTATGGTAAGACGGGCCATATATTTAAGAATTGCTCAACACTTGAATGGAAGAACGAAAATACCAATGACCATGGGCCAGTGCAAAACCAAAGGAACAACCTTTAGAACTCTGGTTATGGTGGAAATGCAAGTGATAACGCCAACAGAAACCCTCCACGTGGACCTCCACAAGCAGGACGAGTGTTCATGATGTAGAGAGAAGAAGTTGAGGCTGATAACACTGTCATTACTGGTACTTTTTCTGTAAACTCTATACCTACTCGTATTCTTGTCGATTCCAGAGCTTCTCATTCATTTGTTTCTACCTTATTTGCTAAAAACTTGAAAGTAGAACCATGCCCTGAATCCTTTAACTTGAATGTTG
Source organism: Beta corolliflora (assembly GCA_947648045.1). Classification (NCBI taxonomy): domain Eukaryota; kingdom Viridiplantae; phylum Streptophyta; class Magnoliopsida; order Caryophyllales; family Amaranthaceae; genus Beta; species Beta corolliflora. Next base: position 90,790 of record CANSZD010000504.1, on the reverse strand, counting down.
CCCTGCCAAATGGTCAATCCATATCATGCAATGTCCGATATAGGAATTGCTCTATCCTTATAGGAGCCTGTGAATTTCTTGTGAACTTAGTTCCATTTGAATTGACTGACTTTGATATGATTTTGGGAATTGTTGAGTCATGTATTATTTTGATGATTGCAAACAAATGATGATTATCTAACTAACATGTGTGTTTGAGATGTGCATATTACATTAACATAAAACAAGTCCTGGAAGGTTGAATATATCACATCATGAAAGACTTTCAACAAGTGAAGTTCCCGACAGAGTTCCTATAAGGAACATAAACAGAGCGGTTTCTAGGTACATCCTAAGAGGGACATTGAATATGAAGTTCCGGAGCAGTTCCTGAGTGGGAGCAGCAAGATTCAGAGTTGAAACAAGAAGTTCCTGAGCAGGAACTATGAGTGCGAAGTTCCTTAAAGGAACTAGCACACCGAAGTTCCAGAGGTGGAGCTATCAACATGCGCTCTTGAGTTGGAGCCGCATGGAACATGAAGGTAGAAAATATGAGTATATTTTCTAGGATTCATATAAGTGTGTGGAAACGTGAAAGGTAATGTTCCTGATGAGTATGAGTATGAGTCGAGTTGGAATGAAAGTTTCCATCAGATGTGAAGGCATCAAAAAAATAGAACTAGCAGTTCCAGAACTCAAAAGTAAGTCATCAAAATCAGTCCAGTACTTGAGGTAATTTTATATTCATGGTGAAATGTGACTTAAGTTATGATGTTCCTATTCACGTTGTATCACGATTAATAAATTACATCGTTAAATTATTAATATGAATGCATAACTTTTATAAGTCTAGCTTTAAATTATGTGAATATATGTTCTTTATAATTTCACCTATTCTTGGATTGTTTAGAGGAACAAAACTTAATAGTATGACTTGAGTGTAAACATGTTCTTTTCCAAACGTTTTGTCGAATTGGGCTCTTACACATATTAAAATTGAAGTGATTATATGCACACTAGCGTAAATATTTTACACTTAATTTTTGTGTCGTAAAGACATACTCACTTGCCTAAGAGTGTTAGAGGTCTCATAAATAGAACTGTGGATGCCGGCAAACATGAAAGTCCTAATTTGCCAAAGGTACAATGAAAAAGAACTTGATGGAACAAGACAGGTAGATTCCCATAATATATTTCATTTTACTTTTAGCGGGAACAAACATATTCTTAGCTAACTAACATCACTTCACACCACATTTCTTCAAATACCCTTTGGTTGATTAATTCCTCATTCCATTCATATCCCGTCACTTCAAATCTCCTAATTCCTATGTGCTCTAATTTAAAATTCATGACTTTTTATGGTTCAACGACGCATAAAGAGTGATAAATGGTAAATACGTTTTAAGGGGGAAGTTGTGGAAGAAGTGAGAATTATGTATTTTGTGATTATCAATTGGTGCTCAGAAGGATACATCATTAGATGGAACTAATCATATTAGTTCCTAATGATAAAGGAATTGTAAGGAACTCAGGGGGAATAAGGAAGAAATCGATATAAATGTGACATTCTAGGAAAAATGCAACAACTTGTAATGACACTCTTGTTTTTTTCAAAAAAAAAAAGAAAAAAAAGAAAAATGTAAAAAACAAACAAACAAGGGTGATCAAATCTTTATTATTTCCTAGTAGTCAATATTTGATATGGTTGTGAAAACGTTTACTCATGGATTTGATGATTTGAGAAGAGGAACATAAGGAAAAAGATTGGAATAACTTGATTATAAAGATGAATTCGTCCAAGTTTCTTCGCACAAGAAGTTCCTCACGGTTGGTTGGTTGGTTGAGTAAAAGTGAACTTGATAGATACATATCAAGGTGCATGTGTGTAGAGCTTGGCAGAGATTTCAAAAGTGTGAAGTGAAGTGATCAACTCTAATGATTGTTGAGAACCTCTTATTAAAAGTCTAAACCATAGAGCACACAATATATCTCAAGTTCCCTCTACTCAAATTGTTCCATAAACTTCTTTCATATTTCTTTGAGCCGGATATTACAATGTCCTATCTCTTTCCATTCTTAACTTCCACAATTGATTTTTTCTTGACTTTTATTTTCTTATTTGTCAAGTTCTTTCGATGGTTTTTGAAGTTGGGTCTTTGGATTGTGAGTTGGAAATTCGTGTAGCACATGCATCCTAAGTTTGAAAAATTGAGATTCTTGAGGCTTTCGGGACTAACAGGTGTTTAACCTTTGTGGTGGTAAGTGTAGCATATGACAATATGTGTATATGATTTACCTAAAAACAAATGTGTGCAAGATGATCCTTTTCGATAATGGCAAAAGGGGGAAGAATATGTATGATGCTTATAGTCAAGCATAGTTAAGTCTAAATCCTTAAATGATGGAAGTTCTTTGTATGATGTGTTTATCTATGCTGATATTTCCTTCATATACATGCATCACTTGTTCATTAAGGGGGATTAATGTACATCGTTTATTGCTTAATTTGTGATAAGCATCATTTGTTTGTCATCATCAAAAAGGGGGAAATTGTTGAGTCATGTAGTGTTTTGATGATTGCAAACAAATGATGATTATCTAACTAACATGTGTGTTTGAGATGTGCATATTACATTAACATAAACAAGTCATGGAAGGTTGAATATATCGCATCATGAAAGACTTCTAACAAGTGAAGTTCCTAACAGAGTTCCTATAAGGAACACAAATAGAGCGGTTCCTATGTACATCCTAAGAGGAACATTGAATATGAAGTTCCGGAGCAGTTCCTGAGTGGGAGCAGCAAGATGACGTTTCAAAGTTGAAACAAGAAGTTCCTGAGCAGGAACTATGAGTGCGAAGTTCCTTAAAGGAACTAGCACACCGAAGTTCTAGAGGTGGAGCTATTAACATGCGGTTCTTGAGTTGGAGCCGCATAGAGCATGAAGGCAGAAAATATGAATTTATTGTCTAGGATTCATGTAAGTATGTTGAAACGTGAAAGGAAATGGAACAAGGTCAAAAGGAAATCGTAAGGTCAAAAGGAACTCGTGGAACTTAGAGTCAAAAGTATTTAAGAGTCAATAAGTTTGATGCATATTATTATCTTAATCTATAGGAATTTATTTAGAGTTTGTTTCTTAATAAATCTCTACTTGGTTAATTATTTTTAGATAATATGCATTAGTTGTTTTAGGATAAGATTTAGATTTTGGAAAATAAAAAAGCTAGATTTATAATACGTATAATGAGTTTTGTTAAAGAAAATGTCTGTATGTTCCTCTCTATGGAACAGACGTGCTGGCACTATTAATCTAAGTTAAAGGAACGAAGTAGGAGTTAAAGGAACTAGGCGTGTAAAATATTGTGCAACGATTCAAAGGAATCTGTTGAGTTTTTAAAGACTAAATTTTAGGAAAATGATTTTATGTGGTTTAAATTTGATTCTAAAGGAAAATCTTTTATGGAAAAGATTTTATCTTTATTCCAAAATAAAATCATTTTCGGATTTAAAAGAAAATCCTTTAAAGATATTATTTGATAAAAATATTTAATTTTGGTTTTATTAATTAAAATAGTTCTTAATTAAAAACCGAATTTGAAATATTGTTGCACAGGTACATGCTAGATTTTAGGAAGTAGTATTAATTTGTTACACACGTTCAAGATAAACGTGGAGTTAGTGGTAGATCATGTAGCTTGTTCCTCAAGCTAAGGAACAACATGGGTTAATGCTTTAAACCACTAACTCATGATTAATCCCACGTTCATCCTAAATGACTGCTATAAATATACAAGTTCAATTAAGTTTCAAATTGTCTGACTGGTGTCATTCCATAATGTCTGACTGGTGTCATTCCATAAGGTCTGGCTTTAGGAATAATGTTACAAAAGAATTATATTTTTCTATTCCTTGTTTTGAGTCAGTTCCTATAAGTCCCAAGTTCCTACGAGTGCCATGTTCCTTTATGATGTTACGGTTTTATATAGAGTTTTTCCCCTTATATCTGAGCTAAAATGTGCATCAATGGTGCTCTTAGGAGCCATTTCACGCTAACTTTCTTCTTCTAGTTGTGGTTTTCTGTTTTGTGATGATTTGTAGGTATTAGGGAGCTTTTTCCCTATTTTCTACTGCTTTACGTCTACCACAATCGAATGGACAGGTTCGAAGGCATATATGATGAGTTCCGGGGTCCCGAGAATACTTTCCGAGGCCTTGGACAAAAGAAGAAGTGAAGCCTTGGCGTCTGAAGCCCAGGAATGACTAAACGGAGCCTCGCCCAATCTCATCGGGCACCTCACGCCCGATCGGGCGTCCATCGTTGGCTAAAGTAAGATTGGTTGCGGGCCCGATCGGGCGCTTCGGCCGTGTCGTAGTTCGGTATCTGGCCCGATCGGGCGAGATGGCCCGACTCCATCGGGCGGGTGCTCGAGTGCTGCTGTGTGCGTGATGCGAAGTTCCATCGCCCGACATCATCGGGCAGCCTGGCCCGACAGCATCGGGCGGTTGGCGAGAGCGTACATGCGTCTGCGGAGCTGAGCTGAGCGCTGAACATCGAGAAGGCCCGACTCCATTGGGCGGCCTAGCCCGACAGCATCGGGCGGATGTCTACTCTTGGAGTGTTGCTGCTGCGTTGAGCCCGATATCATCGGGCACACTTGGCCCGATCGGGCGACTGATCCGCGCGCTCATTTAATGAGTTTCGGGCTATTTTTAGAGGACTTTTCCTAGTTGTTTGAGGATTAGTATAAATAGGAAAATCATAATATCTTTTATTCATCTTGGTTTTAGTCCTTAATTTCTCATAGTTTCTCTCAAGAACCCTAGTTTTACTACTTTTCATTGTGGATTCAAGATCAAACCTTTGGATTATTCGCAAGTTCAATATAGTTCTTCAGTTTGGTAATCTTCTTTATTGTTTTCTCTATTATTGATTAGATTAATTTCTTAGTTATTTGCAATAGTTCAAAGTATGACTTTTTACATGGATTTTGTTATTGTTTTCTCAAGCATGAGTGAGTAGTTTTATTTCTAGGATTGTGGGGACCTATGTATGCAATGAGGGATTGATAGATTAGTATAGTTACCCTTTATTTCAATTGTTTCCTGAGATTGAATCGTTCATGCTAGATTTATGAATTAGGCCTGATTTGTATTTCAATTATCGCAATATTGAATCTGCTTCGAGAGGAGAGATTTCGTATAGGCTTTCAATCATTAGGCAGAGTGATCCTTGACCATGCGAGAGCGGCTAGGTGATCTTTGAGGGAGGTAATGTTCGAGAGAAATTACATGTGCCCTAGATAAATTGACTTATTAGGTGGTTATTATTCGTCTCTGATTTCCCGAATTGTATGCATAGTGATCCATAGTCCTAGTTCTTTATTAATTGATCCTTACCTTCGTATTTAGTTCTGTCAATTGCTTAGTTCAGTAAAACAAACCATTTTCATCTGATTTAGTTAGTATAATATTAGAGTTCAGATACAATAGTATAACTTTCTCCCTGTGGATTCGATCCTGACTTCCCTGACTACTTGTTAGTGGACCTTAGGTTATTTTTGATTAGGTGATACGACTTTAGCTTGTCAAATTTTGGCGCCGTTGCCGGGGAGACGGTTTATTTTTATTTTGTCTGAATTATAGTATTACACTAACCTCTACTCTGAAGAACACCTGTTCTTTGGAGCATCTCACGTTTGTTTTAGTGTTTTTGGTGTATGAGCAGGAAATTAAAATCCCCAAATCTCATCCCATTTGATCCGGAGATTGAAAAGACCGCTCGTAGACTCAGAAAGAAAACTAAGCAAGCGAAGTTGTCTGCAGGGACACCATCCCAAAAGACACCTGCTCCACCATTTTCACCACAACAAGAATTTTCCATCTCACCTATTACTGCTATAATGGGTGACGAAGCTAAACCAACCTTCAGAGATTATGCACAACCTTCTCCTGATAATGTACCCACTGGGGTCCGGATGCCGACCATTGCTGCTACAAACTTTGAAATCAAGTCTCATGTTCTGAATATGCTTTAGAATAATCAGTTTGTTGGGTTACCATCTGAAGACCCAAATCAGCACCTGCAGCGGTTTTTACAATGTTGTGCTACTCAGAAACAAGCTGGTGTTACTGCTGATGAGATGAAACTCATCCTATTTGGTTTCTCTCTGCGCGACAAAGCTCTATTTTGGTATAATAAGCTGCCTTCCACCATCACCACCTGTGCAGAGCTATCCAAAATCTTCCTCATCAAGTGGTATCCTTACCAAAAGACTGCAGATATGCGTCATGCCATAGTAACTTTCACCCAAGATCCTGGAGAGTCATTATATGAAGCTTGGGAGAGGTTCAAGGATCTACAACGCCTTTGTCCTCATCATGGTTTAGACCAGTGGTATCTGTGTCAGATTTTCTACACTAGAGTTGATGCAGATACAAGGAGGGTAATTGATGGAGCCTCCGGTGGGTTCTTCATGGATAAAGCCATAGACGAAGGGTATGAACTTCTGGAGAAACTCGCTTCTAACCAAGCGTCTACTATTCGTTCTTCTATAACAAAGGGAGGCAAACATGATGTTGAAGCCATTTCTTTACTGTCCGGGCAACTAGCTGCTCTACACCAGAAGATTGATTCTTTGAAGCTCGGTAACAATTCCTCCCCCCACATGAGTGTCAATGCTATGGCTAGTGTTTCTGGTTACAATGCTTTCATATGTGACGCTTGTGGGATAGCTGTACATAACTCTCAAGAGTGCCTCGCTCGCATTCTAGTGAGCCAGTGCACGCATTACAATCACAACACAAGCCCCAGTTCGATCCCTACTCCAATACATATAATCCTGGGATGAGAGATCATCCAAATCTCTCGTATAGGAGTAATAATGTGATGAATCCGCAACAACAACATTATCCACAGCCTCAACAACAACAACAATATCAACCACAAGCTCCTCCTGGATTTCAGAGAAATCGGTTTCACAAAGATCATAACACACCTCCTTCGGACCCGACTATAGGCGAACTCAAAAAATCTCATGTTGCAGATGCAGAAAGGTATTATTTCCTTTCAAGCAGATACAGGTCTCAATTTGAGAGCCTGCATGCTCATAATAAGCTACAAGGGACACATAATAAGATGTTGGAGTAACAAATAGCTCAGCTGGCTAGTTCCTCCGCTAGTAGGCCATATGGGTCATTGCCTTCGCAACCAATGCAACCAAGGGACACTGCCAATGCTATTACCCTTCGAAGTGGAGTACAGTACGATGCTCCGGCAATGCTAGAGGTGGAATCATCAATTGCTAAGAAACCACAAGAAGTGCCTGAGGATGCTGAACCTCAGGCAGAGCAAGGCGCTGCAGACAAGACTATGAAGGCGACTAAGGAGAAAAATGTGCCTCCGGTGATCAAGCTACCATTCCCAAATCGGATGCTCAAGAAGAAGCTCGACCACCAGTATGGTAAGTTCTTAGAGGTGGTAAAGAATCTGCAGGTAACAGTTCCTTTTACTGAATTATTAAATCAAGTGCCTGCTTATTCTAAATTTTTAAAAGAACTGTTGATGAGGAAGCGGACTCTCCATGAGGTGGAAACTGTGGCTTTTACTGCTGAATGCAGCGCTCTTTTACAAAACCAGTCTCCACCTAAATTGAAAGATCCAGGGAGTTTTTCCATCCCCTGTCACATTGGCACCATATTTATTGACAAAGCTTTATGTGATTTGGGTGCCAGTGTGAGTGTCATGCCTCTTTCTATCTGTAAGCAACTGAACATGGGTGACTTAAAATGTACTACCATTACTCTGCAAATGGCCGACCGTTCTGTGAAATACCCCCTAGGTATATTAGAGGACGTTCCTGTTAGAGTAGGTAAATTCTTTATCCTTGTGGACTTTGTTATATTAGACATGGCAGAAGATACTTAAACACCCATTATCCTTGGGAGACCTTTCCTCCATACTGCTGGGACAGTTATAGATGTTAAAAGTGGGAAACTGACACTGACTGTGGGGGATGATAAGGTTATGTTTAGCCTAACCCATGCCACTAAAAGCCCAATGCCAGAGGAATCATGTTATAGTGTTGATGTTATAGATGAACAGATCCATGATTGCATGCCTCATTTCCCCTCCCGTGATACTTCAAATGATGTGCTTGTCTTAGAGTCTATTGCAGGTGATGAACATTTTCTAACGGTCTTACAGACTCACAAAAAGACCAATGGCTATAGCACTGATGACTTGACAGGAATCAGCCATGACTTTAATGAGCACCGCATTCATCTACATGAGGGCCACCACACTCGCATTACAGTCCAACGCGGGCTACAAGAGGTGGTACAACATGCGGCTACTAAACTGCTCGATGCAGGCTGATGGGCAGCTGACGTCCATGTCCCTTTCCTTCCCCTTGTTGCAATGAGGCCATTGCCAAGTTTAGCTTGAGGGAGGATTTCTGTAAGTATTAGTATTGTTTTTCTTTTTGTTTTCACTGCTTTTTAGGTTAGTTAAGTTAGTTTAATTGCTTTGAAAAAATGAAAAAACACAAAAATACGAGTTGAATATGAATAGATTGATTGCTTCCCTGTGCCCCGAACTTTGCTTTGAAAAAAAAATGATGATTTAACTCATTATAATGGATAGTTGGCCATTTGTGATTGGGATGTTGTGATGTGATCTCTGATTGCCTTGATCTTGAGTGGATCCTGATGATAAAGCGCCTATTTTAACTGCATGCTTGAATTGGTTAGATTGTGAGGATTCAATCTGGCCCTCGGATTTATGTCTATATCCGGTCTATTCTTGTGTGTTAGTTCCTCGTAGCATTCTTATCTTGGTTTTGGCATTGTACTAGTTGAGTTCTGGTGACTTTAGACATGTGCTGTGATAGAGGCGTTCATTTGTTTAATTTTTAAGCCTCAGAGTTGTTTAATGAATCATTTTCCCCCTTAGCCCCGCTGAGCCTATTGACTTCTTTTTGGATCTATATTAAGCCACATTACAAGCCTTGAGCCTTTACAATGACTATTGTCCCAAGCCTAGCTTGGGGGAGCATTTGTTAAGTTGATATTATATTGTGTGGTTGATTCCGTAGGGTGGTTGGAAAATAATGCTATGTTGGTACAATGAAAAGAAAGAAATGGAAAAATAAAGTGAAAAATGACAGTGAAAAATCTGAAAAATTTCTATGATATTCACTCATTAACTTTCAAAAGTGTTGTAAATTATGATGAAAGAGACAAGTATTGGTTGGTTTGTGAAATTTTAAAGTTGGTTATTATCTGGGTCATGTTGTTGATGCCATGGGAGTTGTTTCGATCACACCTAGTCCTACTAGTGTTGTTGCTCCCCTTTTCTTGGCTTTTCCACCACATTCCTTAAATAATTTCCGTACCTTTACCCGAGCCCCATTACAACCCTGAGAAAGACCTTTTGAGCACGTGTTTGATTGTTTATTGGAATAATACTGAGTCAATATGCCAAAGTTGAAGGTTAAGTTTGTTATTTGAGTCGACTTGATTAGGATGAGCGATATTATACCTTTCTAAACACATGAGCGATCGGGCACATATTATGCCTGCCACAAAATTGAGAGGAGTGACACCTCGGTGAGCACCTTTTTAAGTTTTGAATGATATGTAGGGCAGCTGCATGTGATGGTTTACTTAAGTGATTGGTAGTCAGGTGATCTGAGCAACTGAACTTGAATTTTGCTTGCTTGAACGATTTTGAGTTGGAAATAATTGAGTTTAAAATTTCCTATCTGAGGGGTGAAGCAATCCTATTCTTATTCAAGTTGTGCTTTGCTTGGGGACAAGCAAAGGTTTAGCTTGGGGAGTTTGATGTTACGGTTTTATATAGAGTTTTTCCCCTTATATCTGAGCTAAAATGTGCATCAATGGTGCTCTTAGGAGCCATTTCACACTAACTTTCTTCTTCTAGTTGTGGTTTTCTGTTTTGTGATGATTTGTAGGTATTAGGGAGCTTTTTCCCTATTTTCTACTGCTTTACGTCTACCACAATCGAATGGAGAGGTTCGAAGGCATATATGATGAGTTCCGGGGTCCCGAGAATACTTTCCGAGGCCTTAGACAAAAGAAGAAGTGAAGCCTTAGCGTCTGAAGCCCAGGAATGACTAAACGGAGCCTCGCCCAATCTCATCGGCCTCCTCACGCCCGATCGGGCGTCCATCGTTGGCTAAAGTAAGATTGGTTGCGGGCCCGATCGGGCGCTTCGGCCCTGTCGTAGTTCGGTGTCTGGCCCGATCGGGCGAGATGGCCCGACTCCATCGGGCGGGTGCTCGAGTGCTGCCGTGTGCGTGCTGCGAAGTTCCATCGCCCGACATCATCGGGCAGCCTGGCCCGACAGCATTGGGCGGTTGGCGAGAGCGTACATGCGTCCCCCGAGCGGATGGCCAGAAGAAGGCCCTCCCCCGTCGGGGGCCCCTCCCCAACCAACATCGGGCGGATGTCTACTCTTGGAGTGTTGCTGCTGCGTTGAGCCCGATATCATCGGGCACACTTGGCCCGATCGGGCGACTGATCCGCGCGCTCATTTAATGAGTTTCGGGCTATTTTTAGAGGACTTTTCCTAGTTGTTTGAGGATTAGTATAAATAGGAAAATCAGAATATCTTTTATTCATCTTGGTTTTAGTCTTTAATTTCTCATAGTTTCTCTCAAGAACCCTAGTTTTACTACTTTTCATTGTGGATTCAAGATCAAACCTTTGGATTATTCGCAAGTTCAATATAGTTCTTCAGTTTGGTAATCTTCTTTATTGTTTTCTCTATTATTGATTAGATTAATTTCTTAGTTAGTTGCAATAGTTCAAAGTATGAATTTTCACATGGATTTTGTTATTGTTTTCTCAAGCATGAGTGAGTAGTTTTATTTCTAGGATTGTGGGGACCTATGTATGCAATGAGGGATTGATAGATTAGTATAGTTACCCTTTATTTCAATTGTTTCCTGAGATTGAATCGTTCATGCTAGATTTATGAATTAGGCCTGATTTGTATTTCTATTATCGCAATATTGAATCTGCTTCGAGAGGAGAGATTTCGTATAGGCTTTCAATCATTAGGCAGAGTGATCCTTGACCATGCGAGAGCGGCTAGGTGATCTTTGAGGGAGGTAATGTTCGAGAGAAATTACATGTGTCCTAGATAAATTGACTTATTAGGTGGTTATTATTCGTCTCTGATTTCCCGAATTGTATGCATAGTGATCCATAGTCCTAGTTCTTTATTAATTGATCCTTACCTTCGTATTTAGTTACACAATTGCTTAGTTCAAGAAAAACAAACCATTTTCATCTGATTTAGTTAGTACAATATTAGAGATCAGATACAATAGTATAACTTTCTCCCTGTGGATTCGATCCTGACTTCCCTGACTACTTGTTAGTGGACCTTAGGTTATTTTTGATTAGGTGATACGACTTTAGCCTGTCACTTTACACTTCTTCATTTTCTATATACTAGAGTTAAACTAAATTATCAAATGTCTGTATTTGAGTTTGGGGTTAAAGGGTTTGAGTGAACTCTTGTAATGGGGACTTGGTTAAGTGTTTGAGTGAATTCATGTATCAAGTTCGAATTAGGAACATGAGTAAGTTCTTGTGGTGTATGAGTAGACTTAAGAGTGAAGTCTATCTAAGGGTGAAGGGTTTGAGTAAACCTTTTGTAAAGAGTTGTGGGAACTCTTGAAAGACTTAGAGTTAAGTCTAGAGTATAGAGTGGATATTGTGAGAGAGTTAGAGTTCCTAGTGGAGCTTGTGAGAGAGTTGGAGTTCCGAGTGGAACTTGAGTATATAATAGGTTGAAACAGAGGATGTTTCCTATTATAGTGAAGAGTTTAAATCTCGAGGAGGTCGTGGTTTTTCTTCTTGTATTGAGACAAGAAGTTTCTACGTAAAAATCTCTCTTGCACTTTCAGTTCATTATTGCTTATGTTTTAAATTTCGCATTATTTGGGCAATAAATTCCACACTACAATTCACCCCCCACTCTTGTAGTGTTCCTTCCGAGTTAACAGGAATAGATTGGTTAATCAAGTACAAGGCTGACATAAATTGCCTCAAACATGAGATAACCCTTAGAATACCTGATGGGTGTAAGGTTTCTTATCAAAGAAGAAAGGTTAAACCCAAAACTATCTCAACCTCAAAATCCTTCAAGCTACTTGCGAAAGGTTGTCGTGGATACTTTTGCAATATTCAAGACCTAAGTACTCCTAAACCTTCTATGAGTGACATCCCTATAGTGTGTGAATATCTTGATGTATTCCCGGACGAGATTCCTGGCATGCCTCCGCAAAGGGAGATAAACTTTAGCATTGACCTTATTCCAAGATCAGCTCCTATATCAAAAGCACCATACAAAATAGCACCAGCTGAGTTGCAAGAATTAAATAAGCAATTAGATGAATTGCTCGAAAAAAGGGGAGATTTGACCAAGTGTATCACCGTGGGGTGCACCTGTGTTATTTGTGAAGAAGAAAGATGAAAGTTTGAGATTATGCATTGATTGTCGGGAACTAAATAATATCACCATCAAAAATAAATATACATTGCCCCATATTGATGACCTTTTTGATCAACTAAGAGGTGCAAGTACCTTCTCTAAAATTGATTTGAGATCTGGATACCATCAACTTCGAATTAAACCAGAAGATATATCCAAAACCGCTTTCAGGACCCGATATGGTCATTATGAATTTACAATGATGCCCTTTAGATTAACCAATGTCCCTGCAGTTTTCATGGAGTTGATGAACCGGATTTTCAAACCATACCTTGACAAGTTCGTAGTCGTGTTTATTGATGATATTTTAATATATTCAACGAACTCAAGTGAACGTGAAGAATACTTGAGAAAGGTGCTAGAACTTTTCAGAGAAAAGAAATTATATGCAATGTTGAAGAAATGCGAGTTCTGGTTAAAATAGGTTGCCTTCCTAGGGCACATTATTTCAGATAATGGAGTCTTTGATGACCCGCAAAAGATAAAAGCTATAATGGAGTGGCCTAGACCTACCAATGTCACATAAGTTTGGAGTTTTATGGGTTTAGCTGGTTACTATCAGAGATTTGTCCAAGATTTCTCAAAAATAGCTCTACCCATAACCCGATTTGTGAAGAAGTATGTCAAATTTGAATGGAATGATGAATGTGAAACAGCTTTTAAGGAGTTAAAGAAATGTCTTACCTCTGCCCCTGTTCTTGCTCTCCCTTCTGACAAAGATGGCTTTGTTGTATATAGTGATGCATCTAAACATGGATTAGGATGTGTTTTGATGAAAAATGAGAAAGTCATAGCTTATGCTTCCCGACAACTCAAACCTCATGAACATAATTACCCAACTTATGATCTAGAACTAGCCGCTGTTGCATTTGCTCTCAAGATATAGAGGCACTATCTCTATGGTGTTCCATGCAAGATCTTTACTGATCATAAAAGTATTAAATACTTCACAGAAAAAGAGTTGAACTTGAGACAACGTAGGTGGCTGGAACTATTGAAAGATTATGACCTTGACATCTAATACCACCCTGGCAAAGCCAATGTTGTTGCTGATGCTTTAAGTCGGAAGTCCTACCTAAATACAACCTTAACTCTACCTAGAGCGATCAATGATGATCTAATGAAGATGGAAGTGGAAATCATTCAACGTGCAGCCGCAGGAGATGCGTGTTTGAATGCATTAGAGTTGAGACCATGATGGTTGGAAGAAATAAAGGAGGCACAAAATGGAGACTTAGAGTTGGAAAAGATAAAGAATGATGTGAAAAATGGAAAATTGCCAGGATTTGTAATTCAAGATGACGGCACATTAAGATTCCAAGGAATAATTTGTATCTCTAATAATGAAGTATTAAAGAAGACAATTCTAGAAGAAGCTCACAACACTCCTGTCTCTATTCAACCTGGTGGAGTAATATGAAGCAAGAAGTTGGAGAATTTGTGGCAAGATGTTTGACTTGTCAAAGGATAAAGATTGAACATCAAACGATAAATATGTTTGACTTGTGAATATGTGACGTTGAAATTTATGAATGATATGTATGATATTCTGCAATTGACTAAGCTTATTAAGTTTCGAGGATGAAACTTTTTCTAAGGGGGTGAGGATGTAATATCCCAAAACATTAAACATAATTAATTACGTAATTAAGAAAGTTAATTTTTCGTTTAATAATTATTAAAAGGAAAATTTGTCACAAAACAACCTTATATAAGCAACTTTTTATCAGAAACAACCTTTTTTTTTGTGTAGAGAAACCTTAAACCTACAAAACTTTGTCAAAAGAAACCTGATGACGTCATTCCGGTGTTGACCTATATTTTCCGGCATTGACTCAGTTAATGATCCGAAAAATTTGCGGGAAGCAACCTTTTACAATGCCTTTTTTGTCAGATGCAACCTTATATAAATTTGGTTGCAAATTAAAACCTTAAACTAAATTTTTTTTGTGAGGTCAATCCAACCTAGTTTCCCTAAGTTGACCAAGCCATTTCCAACGTTGATCGATGAGAGTGGCAATTGACACATATTTTCAGTCACTATACAAATTAAATTAACCTGCTTCGTTCTCTCTTTGCTGTTTGTGATATCCTTTTTTTTAGCTTCTCTTATCCAAATCTTCCAAAAAATTATTGGTTTTACAATTCAAGTATTGTCTATCTTAATTCAACCCAATTCAAGTATTGCTCATCTCAATACAAACGCGGGTCCACGTCGAAAATGGCTTAGTCAACACCGAAAAATTAGGTAAGGTTTCATCTCGCAAAAATATTTTAGTATAAGGTTTTAACTTGCAAAAAAAAGTATAAAAGCTTTTAGTTAGGAAATTGAGAAAATTAGGAGATGGATAGAAATTGCTGGAATATAGGCATACGATTTTATCCTTTTGTGACGGTAAGCTTGTACCACTCTACTACAAATACATCGGCATTCTATTCGGTGGGCAAGCAAGCTGGAAAAGATTTTTGATAAATAAAGGGAGTTTGAGAGTGAAACTTCTGGGCATAATTTAGGGTTTGAAGTGGAGGAAGAACAGTCCATCAACGTACAACTACTGTGGAGCGAGAAAGAGTGAGAGTCGGGGTCGGGGTCGTCGGAGGTGTCAAAACCAAATTCGTGCAGCGATTTTTCGGGGATTAATTATAAGTTATTCTCTCTCCTTCAATGTCTTTAGTTTTATCCAGAACTTTATATTCACAAATTATGATATTGTACTTGGATAATTTAATTCTTCAATTGTGTTTTTGGGTCTTTAAATTCTAGTATTTACATTGTTAGTTTCAAATCTGATATGATATTCACGTTATATGTGTTCTTCATAGTAAAGATTACATTTTTATGCTTAATCGCTATCTTTTGAGTATATAATGTATTCTTATGCTAATTACATAATTTGTCCTAGTACAGATTGCGTAATCGGGTAGTAACTAGTTTAGATTGGAATTTGCGACATAATACCAGTTTAAAGTAGAGTATAATTTGATCAAGTTAATTAATACATCTATGTGTTTTGATTGATTGGGTTGATAGTTCTTAATGCTCCTAATCTGAAGTTTTGCTAGTTGCGAATTACTAGCGATTGTAGGATTGTTAAGAGTTAACTTTGGC
Source organism: Beta corolliflora (assembly GCA_947648045.1). Taxonomy (NCBI): domain Eukaryota; kingdom Viridiplantae; phylum Streptophyta; class Magnoliopsida; order Caryophyllales; family Amaranthaceae; genus Beta; species Beta corolliflora. Next base: position 75,172 of record CANSZD010000504.1, on the reverse strand, counting down.
CTAATTTAAAGTTAGCTATTGCCACTCATAATTTAGTCACAGGGGGCTGCATTAATTTCGCTTGGCTAGATTGGAGAAGAGGGATACGGGGAAATTTTGCTACCAAAATTCCTAACATTAAATTGTCATATTATGTTTGCAACTAATGGTGTGTGACCCAGGTTCACTATTAAAAGGTTAAATATTTTAAGTTATGTGCTTAATGGGTAGCTTGTCATCACTTGTAGGTAGTATATTAGTCTTATTTTTACTTAAAACTAGTAGTTAGTATTATCTTAAACCCCCCAAGTTTGTGCAAATAAGTAAATAGTTGTATAATCTCGCTTGTTTGTGTGAATATTTTCTTAGTTAAATTTTGAGTTTAGGAATTCAGTAGTCTCTCCGTGGGATCGACCCTTTCTTACCCTTTTACTAGTTGTTCATATTTTTGAAGGTTTAAGATAGGTTTTTAATTTAATACGATAAACGACACGTATCAAACTTTGGCGCCGTTGCCGGGGAGATTTATTAAGTATTTCCATTCTCAAAGTTTAACATAGATACTAAATTTTCTTATACAATTAGGTGATAGAAACAAATTAGATAGTTGTGATCTTAGGTTGTCTAAAAAAGAATTTATCTAGGTTATATCTCCTTAGCTTATAGTATGTTTCTTAACTTCTTTTTGCATGCTATGTGCCATGTTATTTCTTCCTTGCTAATTCATATTAGGATTAATCAAGGTCTGTTATATTAGTCTTAAATAAATGAATGAATCGTTAACATGCTTTGTCTGCATAATACTTGACTTTCATTATTTTCAATACTTGTGTTGTTCTGGAATCAATGAAGTCTGAGTTATTAGCTTGCTATGAAATTTTTACGCTTATTAACTGTTCAAGTATGTACAACAAGTTTGGCTTGGTTGGGTATATAATGTCAGCACTGTACAACTTCACCTTTAAATGTATTTAAGGACAGCTATCTATTATATATTGGTTCCCTGCAAACTACTGTGCTTTCCTTCACATGAAGATTTCATCTATATACTATGAAGCGAAATACATTTGCTGCAGATATTGTGAACCCTTGCTTATTCTGCTTTATTTGACTTGATTTTATTGCTATAATATTCTTACACTAGATTCAAGTGTTGCAAATGTAGTTCAAGTGTTGACTTCTACAATTTTATTGATTAGTGTAGTCTTACGGACTAAATTCTGTGAGCCAATCAACCAGGCTGTAGGAACTGAGTTCAGATCTAGCTAAGAGTATGATTGATAATCTGAACCATATCCTTGTCTCCATAATAAGAGTTTAAGCTTATCTGCAGGTATATAAAGATCTGATTTTTTCTTTGATGGATTTTGCTTGGAATGGAACCATCCTGGACATGAGTGTTATAGACTGACAAGTTTTATTGTATGACTGCTAATTGAAATATAGATGTTACTGGTTCAGTTACCTATAACATATTAAGTTGATAATGTTTTGCTAATCTATGACAGTAAAGAAAAGAGCCTAATAAAGAAAATATCTGGACAACCAGAGAGTCTCTACAAGATAACTTCTGCTAGTACTAAAAGCTGTAGATGCTTACTTTCTACATAAAGTAAGGTCACTTAGTGGGAAAATAGTTCGTACCATGCAGATTTCATGACACCAAGAATCTCATCCATGTTGACATAAAAAGTAAAAGTGAAACATAGGATTAAAAAAAAAAGAGGTCAAAGCAAGTAAGTAATTGCAATAAGACTTATGACCCAGACCATTATATTGGCTTGCTATGCTATATTCATGTCTTAATGATAAATTGATTCTACACATACCATTTTCTCTAGATTATAATAAACACCACTTAATAGTTGTGTCACTATTAGTTCCCTAGAAGCTGATATAAGAAACATGCGTGATAAATCAAGAAAATCAAACATTGTTAAGTTTTGTGTTGTGGGTAATATTTAGATCATAATATAATGAATTGGTCCCCTCGTAATTATGCTTCAAATGGGATATAAGAAATTGATTCTTAAACATGTACAGGGGTTTAAGGCAGCTGAATTATTTGGGTCATTCTTCAAACTTTGCTTACTTGATTATAGATTTATCAAGCAATCGGTGCATAAAGAAACAGACAATTTAAGTCCAAAACTGACAAAAGGAGTCTAGAAGGATAGAGCTCTCTAAAAATCTGAATGAGCCTATAACTTGTAGATTTTATTCTGAGTTATGAAACATAGGAACTGTGACTTGTTTAAACTGTAGGTGTGTGCTCTGTGTCTTAAATCTGATCTTATTCATTTTTAAAGGTTGTTTCTTCCATGGTTTTGCTAATTGGATTTATTTTAGGAAACTATTGTTCTGTTTTGCTAGGGCAAGGTACTGAGTTATTGACACACATATATTTTTATGTTCAATTTATAACCACTGCAGAACTAGCATACTCGTATAGCACTGCTTAGTTGCTTTTTTTTTTTTTAAAGTTGAGTCATGGTGCATACTAATCATTAGAATAATAATATACAAACCATTTATTGAATATATTCTACTTCCATTGTGTTCTACACTCATGTTTCGTTTTCTCAATGCAACACATAAGTGTGGGGGAAGAAATCCATTTTTGTTTATATGGTTTTAGCTATGATTTGTTTCTCCGGATATTCACTGGTTATACCTAAGTTACGTAATTTCATGAAATTCATTTCTAAAGTTTATCTTTTCTATTTTCAGGTGCATGAGTTTGGATACTACAATCAAACTTCAGCGAATAAACCAGTTCATTGAAACTCTAAACGAAGCTAACCAAGAGAAATTACTATACATCTTTCAAGATAGACGAATCGAAGATTCAGACATGGGGGAAGAAAGAACATTGAAGGAATTGGGAGTGCCAAAGCTAGATGATGAACCTCTTTGCATTGTCTTTCCAACCTTGGAGAAACCCTTCAAGCTGAACTCAGGTTTTCTTAATCTTCTTCCCAAATTCTATGGGAATGCAGGTGAGGATCCTCATAGACATTTAAAAGAATTTATAGTTGTTTGTTCAACTATGAAACCTGAAGGAATTGAGCAAAATCATGTAAGATTGCATGCTTTCCCATTTTCCCTACATGATTTAGCTAAAGATTGGTTGTATACTCTGTCTTCTGGTTCCATGACGACTTGGGACACTTTACAAAAAGCTTTTCTTGAAAAATTCTTTCCCGCAAGTCGTATTGGATCCATAAGAAAGGAAATATGTGGAATTAGACAACATGCTTCAGAATCACTTTATGAATATTGGGAACGTTTTAAAAGATTATGTGCTTCATGTCCACAACATGAAATAAGTGATCAACTATTAATTCTATATTTTTATGAAGGATTGTTGCCTAATGATAGGGGTATGATTGATGCTGCTAGTGGTGGCGTATTAGTAGACAAGACACCAACTCAAGCTAGGAATTTAATTGCTAACATGGCCGAAAACACTCAACAACATAGCACTAGAAATGATGTTAAAACAGTAAATGAAATTGACTTAAGTGGTGTCAAATCTCAATTGCAAGAAAATGCTCAACAAATTGCTACTTTGACCACTTTAGTGTCTAAAATTGTTGTTGGTAATGAGTCTAAAAAGCTAGAGTATGTGATATATGTTCTGAGCTCTCTCATGCTACTGATGCTTGTCCTACGTTACATACTAAAGATGTAAATGCTATAGGAGGGTACTCTAATCAATCCCAAAGAAAAAATTATCCTTATTTACAGACTTATAATGAAGGATGGAGAGACCACCCTAACTTTAGATACGGACCTAGACCGACCTTTCCCCAAACCAATAATTCTAGGTGATTTGGTGAGCAAAACCCTCCACCCCAATCTTCTGGCCCATCTTTAGAAGACATGATGAAGCAACTTGCAACTCAAATAGGCCAAGTACATAACCAAAATATCGAGTACCAAAAGAAAACTGACTCTCATCTTCACCACCTTGATGCACAAATTGGCCAGATTTGTACTTCTTTAAGTAATATAGAAAGTCAGGTCTCAGGAAAACTACCGTCTCAACCTTTGCCTAATCCAAATAAACAAGTAAATGCAGTGACAATCAATAGAAAAGCAACAAAGGGGCAACTTTTAGTACCTATTAATGAACATGAATTTGCTACTAATCCAAGTGGGGAAATGCAAGAAAATAGAATTCCATTATTAGATGCTATAAAGGGGGTTCCTAAGTATAGCAAACTATTCAATGAATACCTCACTAATTCAAATGTAGACGAAAGCCGTCAAGTTTGTTTGACACCCCTTATCGCACTACCCCCAAAGTGTGCGGATCCTGGATCATTCTCGATTCCTTGTAGGATAGGTGAGCATATCTTTCACCAATGCATGCTAGATTTAGGTTCTGCAATTAATATTTTGCCAGTTTCCTTTTATGATGAGTGTAAGATGGGACCATTAGAAACATTTAATGAGATACTTACTATGGCTGATAGTAGTAATGTTAACACAATTGGATTGCATGAAAATATTCTTATTCAGATTAGACACATGTTCTTTCTAGTTGATTTTGTTGTTCTTGATACGAAGCATGAGTCTGAAATATTGCTAGGCAGACCATTCCTAAAAACTACAAGGGCATTGATTGATATTGCTAACGATTGTGTCATTCTTGAGAGCAATGGGGAGAGAATGTAACTGAACATGTTTGAGGAACATGCTTTAAATATAGAGGCAAATGCTACTGATTATACTACTTAACATCTTGCACAGGTTGGAAAGGAGAATGTGGAGTTTTTATTAGATGAGATGGCCAGCACTTTAGGCCTCGAACAATTGTTCATAGCTGCTCTAAATGAGAGTATTTTGCAGGAGTGAAGAGCATATTATATCGAGCCAATGACATAAACTAAAGGCGCTGCTTGGGAGGCTACCCAAGAATCATTCTATTTCCTTTCAAATATTTTCTTATTTTACTGTTTTTTTATTAGTATTTGTAGTTTGTTTTCCAGTTCTCCTTCGGATGACACTTGTTAACACTAAAATATTAGTCATTTCCCTTTTGTTTATGTTGAAACTTGCTAATTATATACTAATTCAGTTTGTTTGTTGTAGTAATCCAACCTAATTACATACTGAGCACTCTAAGGTCATTTCATACATCTCCACAAATACTACAAAATTTTCTGATAAGCGGTGGCAGATGGCTTGAAATGAGAACGGTAGCACTGTACAGCAGAATGGCTGATAATTTGTTGTCTTCTTTGAATAAATATTACACAAACAGCTAAGTTTTCTTCCCTATTCTAAGTATTGTGTTTCATTGAGGACAATGAAAAGTTTAAGTGTGGGGAAGCTAAGTATTTGTGTTATTTGATACTAATATGCTAAAAAACGAGGTTTTGACATAGTTATAAAAATTGGGATATGTCTGTTTTAGGGGAAGTCTTGCCTAACCGTAGAATTTTTATTTTATTCGATTACTATAAAAAAAAAGCGTGCTTTTGTTTGCATTAGTTTTAGGACTTTATTTGCATTTAATTTAGGATTTCCACCTCTTAACTTCCTAAGGAATGGCGATTAGTAAGTTGATAAGAAACTCTAATCTAACTTGTTTTTGAAATAAAATAAAAAAATTTGAAATAAAAGATTTGGGAATGTTATATAATTGGAATATAATAATCGAACTTGAGAGTATTATAATACAATTGAAAAAAAAACATTATATTGCTTCTCTTAAATAAACTGGCTAGATAGACAGACCAAACCTTGTGAGCTTATGAGCCTATTAGACTGACACATCTGCATCAGTCTCATCAATTTTTTTCTTGTGTGATAGTTCCTCAATGAAGTGTGGCTCTTGAACTTGACTTGGTACTCTTTATTGAGACTTGTGTGACAAATGTTATGAAGAAATGATTTAGGCGTTCTTTTCATCTTTTAGCCTCAGAGATTTTCTTTTATATAATATTTCCCTTTGTTTAGCTCTTTTGAGCCTTAAAATCCGTGTTTATTTGCTAACCTACATTATAAACATGCGGCCTCCTACATATTATACCCAAGCTTGCTAAGGGGAGTTATTATATTGAGTTTGTATTGTAAGTTTGCGTTATAGTGGAGACATATTGAAAGAAGAAAAAGAGAAAACAAGGGTTAGGAAATTGAAAAAAAAGGTATTGGAGAAGGAAAAAAAAATCAAAGAAAATAAATGTGTGAAAGTCATAGAAAGGTGAAAATGCTATGAAATATCCATATAAGTGTTGTAATTGCATTGCTTGTGAAGGATATGGTGAATAATATAAAAAACAAAAAATGGAGTTGGAGTATGATGATGTTTAATGTATGTATAAATGGAGTTTGTTGTGACTGAAACATCTTGAGTCATGTATTTTTGCTCCCTTTAGCTTGGCTTCTTATTAACTCCAAATTCCACAATATTATTCCTACCCTTTAACCTTACCCACGTTACAACCTTTTGAAAGACCTTTTGATCTTTATGCATTATGTCACTCACAAGTGGAGAATTGAGACGATGGTCAAGATTAAAGAAATATACTTCATTTTGAGTCGACTTGGTTATAGGTTTGAGTGAATATTATTTAACCCCAAACACTTGAGAGAGGAGTGTTTCATTCATACATGTGAGGTTCTATTTATTGAACTCGATACGCAGACAAGTGTGGATTCATGTTAGATATTTTTGAGTTGTGAAGATAACAATTAGTTCATGAAATATTATGAGATTTGATAGTTCAGTTGTTTAAACACTAAGAGTATGACATGTCCACTAACATTTCCTTAACGTTTTTCTGACTAACTTAAAATGATTTAGTTTCTTGTAGTGTACTTGTCTAATTTAGCTATTTCCGACAAAGAAAATTAACGTGGTATATTAGGTCTCGCATTTAGTTTCTTTATTAATGTCATTATGATATCCATGTTGCTAATTTGTTTGGTTTATGTTAATAAGGCTTTGTGGGTATGCCATCTGAAAATCCTCACGAGGACATACTCGTCCACAAGGGTAGCCTAGGGGTTTAAAGAGCTTGTTGTGCATGTTAAGTGCAATCGTGATTCCTACGACAGTGAATTAGGTTTATTATTTTCTTGGTATCGTTTTTATTTTTACTTTAGTAGTGTTTTGATCGAGGTCGACCAAAAGCTAAGTGTGGGGGAATTTGATAAGTGTGCTATTTACTATATATATATAGTCCCTAATTTCAGCTTTATAGTTTATCTTTGTGATATATTTTATGATTTTACTAATTTTAATATAAGTTAGATTATTTTTTGTTAGTTACATATTTTTAAAATAAACTTTACTTAATTAGTGTGTTATGTGTTATAGGTGTCTAAGTGAACAAAACACCTTGATGTCTACAAGTGACAACAAGTCACGTGGGACGTAAAGAAATGAAGAAAAGAAAGAAGAAAAAAAGAAAAGAGGAATCAGGAGACAAAAGGATGCAATATATCACCACCCAAAAAAGGAAAAATATCTCAACTATTTTCATTCTTCTACGATTCTTCCCAGTACATGAAGAAAAAATCTACCTCCTACTCTTACTCAAATTCTTATCACATTAGGTTGTTGCTTTTAATTAGGAAATTGAGAAAATTAGGAAATGGATAGAAATTGCAGGAATATAGGGATGGAATTTTATCCTTTTGTGACGGTAAGCTTGTACCACTCTACTACAAATACATCGGCATCATATTCGGTGGGCAAGCAAGCTGGAAAAAGATTTTTGATAAATAAAGGGAGTTTGAGAGTGAAATTTCTGGGCAACATTTAGGGTTCGAAGTAGAGGAAGAACAATCCATCAACGTACAACTACTGTTCAGCGAGGAAGAGTGAGAGTCGGGGTCGTCGGAGGTGTCGAAACCGAATTCGAGCAGCGATTTTTCGGGGATTAATTATAAGCTCTTCTCTCTCCTTCAATCTCTTTAGTTTTATCCAGAAATTTATATTCAAAAATTATGATCTTGTACTTGGATAATTTAATTCTTCAATTGTGTTTTTGGGTCTTTAAATTCTAGTATTTACATTTTTAGTTTCAAATCTGATATGATATTCAAGTTATATATGTTCTTGATAGTAAAGATCACATTTTTATGCTTAATTGCTATCTTTTGAGTATATAATGTATTCTTATGCTAATTACATAATTTGTCCTATTACAGATTACGTAATCGGGTAGTAACTAGTTTAGATTGGAATTTGCGACATCATACCAGTTTAAAGTAGAGTATAATTTGATCAAGTTAATTAATACATCTATGTGTTTTGATTGATTGGGTTGATAGTTCTTAATGGTACTATTCTGAATTTTTGCTAGTTGCGAATTACTAGCGATTGTATGATTGTTAAGAGTTAACTTTGGCCTAGTTTAAAGTTAGCTATTGCCACTCATAATTTAGTCACAGGGGGCTGTGTTAATTTTGCTTGGCTAGATTGGAGAAGAAGGATAAGGGAAAATTTTGCTACCAAAATTCCTAACATTAATCTGTCATATTATATATGTTTGCAACTAATGGTGTGTGACCCAGGTTCACTATTAAAAGGTTGAATATTTTAAGTTATGTGCTTAATGGGTAGCTTGTCATCACTTGTAGATAGTAGATTAGTCTTATTTTTACTTAAAACTAGTAGTTAGTATTATCTTAAACCCCCAAGTCTATGTAAATAAGTAAATAGTGGTATAATCTCACTTGTTTGTGTGAATAGTATTTTTCTTAGTTAAATTTTGAGTCTAGGAATTCAGTAGTCTCTCCGTGGGATGGACCCTTTCTTACCCATTTACTAGTTGTTCATATTTTTGAAGGTCAAAGATAGGTTTTTAATTTAATACGGTAAACGACACGTATCATAAACCATGTTAGTTTGATTGTTAATGTAATCCCCCATAATTTTATTAATTTTATAAATACATTTTAATGTATAATTATATATATTTTAATGTTTAAATAATTTATTTTTCAAAAGATTGACTATTTGAAAGTCAAAAGAATTATTTAATGATATGAAGTAATTAAATATTTTATTTAGTCATACTTTGAAAATTATTTAAACAATTTAAACATCTTTGAGTTTAGTAAAAAGGATTTTAAAATGGGTTAGAGGAACCCAACTATGCCAAGTGTCAATCATTAAATATTATTGAAAGCCCAAACACAATTCCCTAAGCCCACAAGGGTTAACTATATAAACCCCACAAAACCCAAATTTTTCCCCACACTTTATTTTCTCTCTCTTCCTCCTCCTTTTTTCGGCTCTCCTCTCCTCCTTCTCTTTCTCTCGGTTTCTTCTCTATCCTCTTCGTGTGCTTCGGTCCTCCACGACAGCCACCAGTTGGACCACCGACGCCGAACACCGGCAGCAGCAGCCCAACGGCAGGCGCGCCTCCCTCCGCGTGCCATCTTCCTCCTCTCCTCTCTCTTTGCTTTATTTCTTCCTCCTCTATTTTTATTTAATGTTAAGTTTATGTTTTTGAGGATTGATTTAGTGTTTTAATGATTAAAGTTTATAGTTTGATTATTTGAATATAAATTTCATATTATGTAATTTATATAGTGAAGTAATTAAAATTTCAGATTTAGTTATTATGTTTAAACTAAGATTTTAAGTATCAAAGTATGGATTTTTAGGGTTTTATGAGTTGGAAAATTATAGTACTATATTATAGTTTATGAAATTGGGTACTCTTATGATTATGATTGTGTCTAAGCATGTTTTAGAGGGTTTTAAACACATTATAAGTTGCTGGAAATTTTATGATGGATTTTTGAGGATTTTTAGTGACTAGTATAGTGGTACTATACTAGGAGGCACTAATAGTGAAGTTTTAATGGTTAAAAAGGATTTTTAAACACTTTTAAAGAGGGTTTAACATATTTTAATGTTGCTGGAATTTTGATTAAGTATTGATTAGTGGTTGTGTTTATAATTGGTAGGCGGAGATTTCTCCTTATGCAATTTCTAAGGTTGTTAAAGTGGCCGCGCATATTGTCTACACAAGGTACGTACATACCTATGTGTTGGTTGGATTAGTATCATGTCCTAAGGATGGGATTGATGTAGTATCATGAATAGGGAACTATTTATAGTTCATATATGATTTATATTCAAGTGAAATTGCATGTTTTATGCCGTTGTGTGAAGCATGTTGATTATGTTGGTTAAACTATGTTTGTATGGATGATTGATGCAAGCATATGGGATTGGGAACTTTATATTATTAATTCACATGACGGATTAATAATTATGTTGTTTGGATCATGAATTGGATCATGTTGTTCCCTTTGGATTAGTTTATTTACTTTATGAGGACCGAGGGTCTTATTTGGTAAGTTGGTTATTCACCTATGAAAGGTTGGTTGATTGTTGACTTGGATCAACAAATAAATAATGGTTATGGGACAAATTATGGATCTATTCTTGGATTGTTAAGTTGATGATCACCTTATCTAATCCTAAGATAAAAATGGAAGTTTATGTATCCTTGATGACTATATTGTTTGTCTTACCTTTGTGAGTCATGACAAATAAATAAAGTATTAATCACTTAAAGTGGAAAGTGAGTAGCAACAAGCTTTAGACTTGTGCACGTCTGAAGTGTTGGACTAGTATGAGTTGGAGTACATGGTGGTAGCCCATGGCTTTTCTTGGGACCGGATTGATCACCGTGTCCTATTTTATTTAAAAAGTTCCTCGATATCGTTGGTCAGGGGAGTACGGAGTCACGCTCGTACTTCGTCTTCTAAATTGAAGACTGGTTTCGTTTGGACAACTCTTTCCATTGCCTATTCAATCTGAAGTAATTAATTAATTAATTGTAGAGTCAAGTTCAGTAAATTAGTTTGCTATGTTATTATATTATTATTTATCTTTGCCTTAATGTTTATTAGTATTATGTTAGGTTTTATATTTATTACTATGTAGTACTACGCTTTGTTGATTACGTGCTTTGTGTGGTATGTTGATCATGGCTATGCCTTATTGATCCTATGATTACCCATTTGGTGAGCAGTCTCTCGGGATCAATAGAGCATCGTCCATTTCAGGTTTGAAGATGATGCATCATGGGTTCGGGATTTTCGTGGAGAGCTTGTGTTGATTTTTTTATTATTATAGTTGACTTTTCATTTATGATTTGAGTTTAACTTTATGTTGGTTTGACTTTAGATTGGTTTTGGAGTTGACTTATGGTTGACTAAATTATTATTTCAAGTTATTTATTATTTCCGCTGCAAAATTCTGAATAAGCCGATAAGTTATCACACGGGCGATAATACTTTGATAATTCTCTAAGTTTTAGATTAAAAAGGTATTTTGAAAAATAGAGAATTGTCGGGGTGTTACAGTTAATAATTAGTTAAACTGATCCGAAAAGAGAACGGAGGAGAAAAGATCCCATAATACCTCACAATAGTCAGAATGGAGCTTGGGGTTGAAGAATCAAGAGTGAGAGAAAGACAATTGCATTCACATAATTAGTCAAAATGGAGCTTGGGGTTGAAGAATCAAGAGTGAGAAAAAGACAATTGTATTCGCATGATACAGGAGCACACATGCACAATCACGAGAGAAGAAGCATGAGGTTACACAGAAATGTATAAATATATAGATGCATATATAGCGGAATTTCAGGATACAATTTCCTAACATCTATCATAGGATCACAAACATAATCAAACACATGAATTATTCAATAGGGAATAAATATAAAACCTTTGTAGCTTGATTTCCCTGTTGTGTGCAAGCTTCGAAAATCTAAGAGCCCCAAGTGTTGCTCCTCTAATCAGTCCACGAGCACTAGTTGAACACCAACGTCTGCTAGAACGGAAGAGAATAATTCTCTTTCTTTTGATGGTATAGGCGCCAGTCACTAGGGGAGATCTTTAGGGTTTCTCAAGCTATCTCTTTTGTGAAAATAAACTGCTTAATGACTTAATCATCACTTAAAGCCTAATATTATATCATATATATAATAGAAGAGTCATAAGCTAGTTAGGAGAACTAATTCTCCTCCGATTCTCCTTTTGGCCGGCCCAACCCTAATCCTTAATGGATTTGGATTGCTTTGTCCATCTTGTGCTACAATGTGTGATCTCATAGGATTAATATATTTTTGTTATAGGCCCAATCAATATTGTCCTATTAATCATATTTATTCTCTAGCAAGAAAATACGATTATTAAAAGAATTAACTGTATTATCTTCATAATTTAATTCCTATTTACATTTAGTAATTGTCGGGACGTCTAAGGACATATTATTCCTTCAATCTGCCACTTGTCCGAAGACAAGAGCGCAATGATAAATTCCTTATATCACTTAATGCCAAATTTGATAATACTATGTTATTCTAAAATTTTTGTTCCTTGATTGCTGAGTTCGAACTACTCAAATAAGGATTACTCTTTAATCCTATTCCGCATGGCCATGCAATTTTCCAGTTCTCGCTCATCAAGAGGCCCATACACCATTCCTATTTAATAGGAGGACTTATCCATTTTGTATGACCATAACTCCCACTCAATTCTTAGCCCACCTGATCACTGCCTTTAACCTCCTTTTACGGCACAACGTTTAACATCGTTAAAGTTAGACTAATTATATTGTGGTAATTAAGCCATACTCATGTATAAGGAATCCACTAAATATAGTAGTTTGATTCTACTTTTAGAATCTAATTAGGTCAAGTCTCAATGTATCAAATATACATCCATATAATCAATTAGACATCTCTATATCTCCATAGCCTATGGAACTGCGCTATTAATTAATTATATACTAGTCTTTTAAATATATCACTTATGTCCAATTTAGTGATTTAGACTATGGACTTTAAATAAATTATGATTTGAGTTCACTTTATAGGGTTCCATTATCAAAATGTTTTCGATAATCCTATTTGAAAACACAAATTATTTGGACATTTTATTTAATACTAAACCAAACAATTAAATAAGAAACTAATTTTTATTGATAAACATTCAAAACATAATAAATCTCTTTTAAAATTGTAAACATGAAGTAAACAACCTAAAGTCATTCTCCCATATGCTTAAGCCCCATAGACCTAGTACGACATTCATACTTAGGTTGAGCAAGCGATTTAGTCAGAGGATCTGCTACATTATCCTCAGTATGAACCTTGCTTACTTTCACATCCTCTCCTCCAACGGTCTCTCGAATAAGATGGAATTTCCTAAGCACATGTTTGGATCTCTGATGCGATCTGGGTCCCTTAGATTGAGCAATAGCACCATTGTTGTCACAATACAACTCAATGCCATTATCAAAACTAGGAACCATAACAAGCTCACTGATAAACTTTTTGAACTAAACAGCTTCCTTTGCTGCAATGTACTCAGCCTCTGTTGAAGAATCTACGATGGTGTTCTGCTTTGCACTCTTCCAGCTCACAACTCCTCCATTAAAACCAGATTGAGATTGGAAGTCATCTTTGTCACTCTGGAAGCTTGCATCGGTGTATCCAGTAACAACCAACTCATTGTCTCCACCATATACCAAAAAGTTATCCTTAGTTCTTCGAAAGTACTTAAGGATATTCTTCGCTGCCATCCAGTGCGCATCCCCTGGATTTGATTGGTATCTGCTGCATATACTCAAAGCATATGCAACATTCGGTCGAGTGCATATCATGGTATACATAATGGATCCTACTTCAGAAGCATAGGGAACATTACTCATACGCTTGACCTCATCAGGACTCGAAGGACACTGAGTCTTGCCAAGTGTTATGCTACGTTGCATGGGAATGAAACCTCTTTTGGAGTTTTCCAGCTTGAACCTTACAAGTACCTTTTCAATATAAGTCTCTTAACTAAGTCCAATCAGCCTTTTCGATCCATCTCTATAGATCTTTATTACCGATATGTACTTTGTCTCTCCTAGATCTTTCATTGAGAAACAATTTTTAAGCCATTCCTTGATTGACTCAAGCATGATTTTATCATTTCCTATGAGAAGTATGTCATCCACATACAAGACCATAAAAGTAATACTACTCCCACTTAACTTCTTGTATACACAAGATTCCTCTCCATTTCTAAGAATGCCAAATTTCTTGACTGCCTCATCAAATATGAGGTTCCAACTCCTTGATGCTTGCTTTAGTCCATAAATGGACTTCGTAAGCTTGTATACCCTCCCTGGATTTTCTGGATCTTGAAAACCTTGAGGTTGTGTCATGTACACATCTTCTTTCAAGAACCCATTCAAGAAACTGGTTTTGACATCCATCTGTATTTCATAGTCATGAAAGACAACAATCACAAGGATTATCCCAATGGACTTTAACATGGCTACTGGTGATAAGGTTTCATCATAGTCTATACCATGAATTTGCTTGAAACCTTTCGCCACTAACCTTGCTTTAAAAACACTAATGTTTCAATCCTTGTCTGATTTCAACTTGAAATTCCATTTGCATCCAATGGGTTTTACCCTATCAGGCAAATCAACCAAGTCCCATACTTGATTTTCAAAGATGGAATCCATTTCAGATTTCATGGCCTCAAGCCATCTTTCGGAGTCTAGACTCTCCAAAGCATCTTTGTAGCTAATAGGTTCTTCTAATTTTAAAATCGTTATTTCAGAACTTTCAGTCAAAAGGAAATCAATATATCTCTTTGACGGAATGACGGTCCTACTAGACCTACATTAAAGAACAACTGAAGAAGTTTCTACCTCATTAGGTTAAGGGACTTCGCGTGGAGTATCTCTAAGTGGGATGGTAGGAGGTACGTGAATTGAATGCACCACCTCCTGAGCATTTTCATGCAGGGCCGCCTCTAACGAGGTGTTAACCTCATCCATTTGTTACTCATCTCGAATTTGTTTAGTGCCATGTATAATGTTGTGCATATTGACGAGAAATGGTTCTATATGAGCCAAGTAACCCAACGTTTTTAGTTGTTTCCAGGAGAAGCATATCCTAAGATATCTAGTCAAAATAAGCGTTATATTAGTAAGGTAATGTTCTTGGCAGGGGTTGCTAGACGTATTATCAGTGTGTCAGGAGAAGTCATATGGGATGGGAAACTTGGTAAATTTCCTTTTATAGAAGAAGTCCCAGCACAAAGGAGTTCCGTAAATAGGGAATGGGAAACAGTGGAGACAAAAGCCTTGCAAAACATAAATGAGGAGGTCATTAGATCAAAGATTATCAATAAAGTATTGCAAGCAATCAGGGCGAAATTGTCTGCTAATGCATGCAAAAAAATATGGATTCAATAAGACAACGCTAGGCCTCATATCAGTCCTCAAGACCCCGAGTTCATACAATCTGCCACACAAGATGGATTTAGCACACAATCACTAGAGGAAAAAAGGCCAAAGGCTGCGGTCAAACGTGGCCTAAGGGCTGCATTTTTTGACCGTAGCCCTTGGCCTATCAGCCCTTAAGATTTTTGAAGGCCTGCTATTAATGGCCACAGCCCTTAACAATGAAGGGATGTGGTTTATTGAAAAAATCACAACCCTTTATCAATTAAGTGCTGCGGTTTTTAGCAAAAACAGCAGCCCTTGTGACCCAAAAAATTAAAATTATCAACGAACCAGCCCAAAGTCCGAATTTGAATGTGTTTGGATTTGGGATTCTTTTGACCACTTTTGTCCATACAATAGAAGGCCTTTCCAGCAATAATTAAGGATTTCGTTGAATATGTGGAAACTGCATTTTATGTTTTTGTACCTAGAAGTCTCAACTTGGCTTCATATGTAGTACTGTATGCTTGAGATTTTACAAGTTAAAGGTGGGAATAATTATAAAAATCCCCACAAAGGGAAAGATATACTTGAGAAGTTAGGGTTATTCCCAACACAAATAGAAGTTCCTGAAGACTTGATGGAGGAAGCTGTGAAATATCTCAATTATGGACATATTGATGTCAATGTTGTTGTACATAACAACATTGATAAAAATATGTTATTGCAACATTCAGATAAACTAGATGGGGAGAGGCTGGTTTTTATGTTGATCATGGTGAACATGCAAATTTAGACAAAAGTCAGTTCAGTTTTATATTAGCTCTTTTTAAAAAAAATATTTTGGCAGATATGGTAGATGGCCACATGCTTGTTTTTAGGATCAGTGGCTTCTTTTTATAGATGTAAGGTGGATGAACGAATCACTTGGGAAAAACCTTTTTTTTTGCAAAGTTATAGTGTGAGAAGATGAAGGGAAAACACTTGCTAGATAGATGCAAGTCCCTTTTTTTTGTAAAATTGTAAAGTGGCAAGATTACGGGATATTGCTAGAAAAGCCTTTTTTGTACAGTGGAAATGTGGTTAATGTTTATGAATCCTTCAAGCATTGTTCAAGCATTCACTTTCATTTTGTATTGACTTTTATCATCATTTTATATGCCCCATTTTCATTCAAGCATCTCCAACTTCCTACCTAAATTGAGAATGATAATCAAAATATTTTATGATGTTCTATTAGATCATAACCCGTGAAAAAATGAAGTGTAGGGATTGTAAAGTGAAATAAATATTGTGCTAATACAAGAATCAAGACTACAAAATGTGAGTATGTGAAGCAAAACTAAATGAGACATGAACTATAACATACCTAGATCACCTTTTTAAAAAAAGCAATAGGCAAAATTGGATCAGAAAAAGGTAATACAAAAAACGATTTTTTCACCATATACCCCTGACAATTTTTTTTGCACCATATACCTTGCAAGTTTTAAAATTCACCATATACCCTTCAATTTTAAAAAAAATTCACAAAATACCCTTAATGACTAACGGCGGTTAACTCTGTTAGTCATTAATACATAATTGATCTAACTATCACACTAATCCTAAATTACATCCCTTAATCTCCCTCCTTCCTTTTATTTCCCTAGTCCAATTAACCTACTTCCCTCTGTCTCTCCTCCACCATTATTAACACCACCACCAATTAATCTAGTTAAACTAGTGCTACCGCAACCTATACCACCCTACTCTTTCTCCTCTCACTATCCCCATCACCAATTCACCATCACCATCAACATCTTCGGATTCCCCTTCTCTCTCCCCCATTTTCTCAATTTGACCACTAAATCCATACTACCATCAATGACCATACCCGCTACCACACCGTACCATCCACCACTGCCATATCCAACTACATCACAACCATCAAATCATCCTCTTCCTTACCTCACCGGATCTGTCCTCTAGCGCGCCTACCGCTCACCTACAATCAATCCCTTCACCGCCAGTTTCGCCGTCGACAACGCACTACAACACGCATCGACCAAGACTTAACCTCTCGCATTCTCGCTCGCATCCTCTTCTCTCTCTTGGTCTCCTGTCCTATGTCGCCACAGCCCGCTGCCGCCTAGACTACGACAACCCCTCGTACGCCCTTTACTCTTCACAATCACCACTCTTCCACCCTCCAACCACCTCCCAAAACCTAGCCCTAAATGGAAAATTCCTCTCAAATTCAACCCCGATTCCACCCAATTTTCACCTTTGGTGTTGCTGCTCAATTCCTTTCAAAATAAATGGCTAGGTTTTCACCCTTCAACCTCTTCACCGGTGCTGCTCGCAGTGGGTCTACCGCACGATTTTATTTCTCCTTTGGTGCTCGTTGTTGCTGATGTTATTGTCTGATGCTAATGGTTAGTGTCGTTGCTGCCCTTTGTTTCTCTTTCCTTTTGTTTGTGCCAGAGAGATAGCGATAATGGTGATGGGTGGTGAAGGAGAAAGAACATGAGAGAAAATTAAAGAGGATGAGGAGGATGAGGAGGATTGGTGTTGATGTGGGTGAGTGGTGGTGGGTTGTCGGGAGAGGTGTCGGTGGCTATGGTGGACAATTTGCAACGAGGGAGGGAAATCAGGGAAGGAGGAACTAAATAAAATAATTATGAAAGGAAAATATAAATAAATGAATTAGATATAAAAAAGTAATAACCAGCCAATTAAAACATAACACGTGAGCCTCTTAAACCTGTTTATCAGGTTAATAGGGAGGGAAGACTGTTAATGACCAACGGAGTTAATGTCTGTTAGTCATTACGGGAATCTTGTGGATCTTTTTAAAATTGGGGGGTATATGGTGAATTCTGAAACTTGCAAGGGTATATGGTGCAAAAAAGAATTTGTCAGGGTTATATGGTGAAAAAACCGTACAAACAATAAACATTGTGTTAATGATCATAATACTAGTACGTACGAACAATGAACCAAATTATCCAAATTAAACCCGAATCCAACAATTACCCGTCATATATCTAAAATTTACCAAGAACCTTGAAATGGAGTTGAACACGAAGCCTATACCATGTAAGAAAACATTCTGATGAATATCAACTTTCTTCCTGTAAATCATGCAAAACATGTTCCTACTTTAAAATAAATCACCATGTCCCATTGAAGAGAAATAGAGGAAAACCGCAGAACCCCCAAAATAAATATTCCTCCTTCCAAGTTTAAACTCCCCCAATAAATTAAAATATCGTAAACTAAAAAAAGAAAATCCCAATTATTCAATTCAACATTTAATCTCTTAATTACTTCTTTGGCACTACCAATTCTGAATTCTAATAAACTATCAAAAAACCCAATTAAAAAAAAGTCTTTCGTGGACAACACAAAAACCCTATTTTTTGACATTTACCAAACAATAATCCAACAACCACCAATTATCCAACAAACCCCAATCCAGTCTGAAATATTCAAAGATGAAACAAACATATTTGGGTACGACTTTCATAATAGGAAAAAGTACCACCGAAATCCTTTGGCTTTTATAGGCTTTTCTGTGAACTGTACATGATTCCCCAATATATTTTTTTTCATTGCACTTCATCACAATGTTCGTCCTGCCTTTCTTCGAACCACCATGTACAGGTTCAACTACTTCCATCTCTTCTTCTTGAACGAATTTCAATTTCCTTTTCTTATTAGAAGTGACAACTTCCCCTCCTTTTGCATTTGTCGAACTGGTGGGACTTGAATCAGATGTTATGATGAAATTGAAATCAATTCCTGGTTGCCAAATGTAATAAGGATCCCTGTAACTTTCCGAAGTAGGAACCCTCCACTCTTGACTCATTATCCTCTTCACAAATTCATCACTTTCTAAAGAAAAAGTAGGATATTTTTTGTCATTTTTACCTAGAGAAAACGAAGAATTGCTTGGTAGATGGATGAAAGAACCCTAGGATTGGGTGTTCTTCTGGGATAAAATGGATGAAGACCCAAAAAATGCAAATGAGAGAGAACGACTGATAGAAAGATCTAGATGTTAGTGGACTCATTTATGTTTTGGAGGGAATGGTTACTGGTTTGTAGATGATGTTAGGTGAATCCTTTTTAATGCAGTTAATTAGTGCTAGGTAATGTTTTAATTAGTTTTACTAAAGGAATGTAGTAAGAGTAATATGGTCATTTTCAGTAAAAAAAAGTTTACTGAAAAGAGAAACGTTGCAATTAATAGTGAACTGCCAAAAAAGGGAAATGTTGCGATTATTAAAGAACGGAGGAAGTGTTAGATTATTTCAAATTATGGTAATTTTATGAGCCATATATTGATCACAAGGGCATTTTCGACATAAATGACATGCGAAAATTATCTTCGTAAAATCATGGAAAAAATTCATTCTATGAATTTACTGTTTCTAGCTGAGATATTATTTGAATTTAATTATATAAAAAATTGTAGATATTATATTAGATGATTTTAAGTTCCGAAAATCCATGACAAGAAAAAACGATTATATTATTTCTCCAATGTATAATTTCGCTTAGTTTAGAAAACTCATTTGCTAAGATGTCATTATGTCTTTTCTATTTCCAATGCATATGTTTTTATCTAATATGCTTATGGTTTCTTAAAATATGTTAACAATGCTTAGTTAATTGTTTCTCATGGTAGGAATTTAAGCTTTAAAATAAAAATCAGATGCAATAAATTGGTTTTATAGAACAATATAGCCCATGATGAAAAAATTACTTCAAATAGAAAGATCATTCCCTCTACAAAAGTGTAAATAGTATTATCATGAGACAAGAAAATGAAAAGTGCTAGGATTGTTCTAGAACAAAGGAAAATATAACGAAAAATGATATGATGAGACATTTTATGACAACTCCTTGAATACTCATTTTTGTGCAATCACGATCTCTTAAATTGTACAATTTGTATATTATATATATCGCATGCAATAATTCCTAATGCAAGTAGTAGTGGCCTGATGGGTGGTGGCTAGTGGGTGGTTAGTGCTATATTGAGGTGGTGCAAGACAACAGGAGACATGCGTTGAGCGGGATTGTGGAGAGGGGGAGCGGAAAGGGTTGCATGTTTGAGTGTCAATACTGATGCGAATTCAAATTATATCTACATAAAACCTCCCGCACATTTTTTCACTGGTTAAAAACTAGTTATTGAACAATTTCGATATATTTATTTAAGAATTAACTTTTAAATGTGATAATAAAACAATCAACTAAATTTATTTGTACTCCAGATTATTCAAATTTGTTTTGAAAATGTAAAAGTATCGTTAAGCTAATATAAAAATTAACTTGTGGTTAAACGGGCATGAATTAAAATAATATTTGCTACATATAAATAAAATATATTATCAACACTAGCAAAAAAAATTAAACAAATCCTAAGTAAATATAAAAGTGATATTTCAACTTTAACAAAATAAGAGTATTCAATATATTAATTGGCTGATAGTTACGATTAATGGATAAATAAAACGGTTTTGAAATCGAGGCTATTATATTTAATCTCTCTCTAGATACCTAAGTGTATTTGCTGTCTCTCACCGTGTTTGATGTGTTTCTTCAGATATATAAACAATAACCTCTATGTGGCCTCTTTGTATGTATAGAGATTGAGATCCTAATCCTCTGAGGAAACTAAATGTTTTGTTTTTAGAAGTGAAAAATCATTCATTGAGTTGAAGTCATCGACATCTACAACAGAGATCCAAAACTAATAAGTACATATCAAATTGAAATAAACATAATTCTAATATGATAAAACTCGATCGTCGAGGAGATCTAGCACTAAAGAAAACCCTCATATTTGTCATCGTTGTCTGATGCAGCCTTATGCGAGGGGGTTTATCGATGTAATGTAGTTTTGTAGTAGAACCAGATTTAATTCAACTGATTGTTGTTAATAAAGAATTGATATTTGTTGCAACCCGGCCCGCACAAATTCCAATCAACAAAATAACCTTCAACTTAAGAAATTTGGATCTTGGATCTATACCCACACACACACAAAAGCACCTAACAAACAAAACCACCATGATGAACATGGAGAGACTAGATCCCAACAAAGAGGGACAAACTTACCCCATATAGGGGATAACGTCATCACAAAGGATGTAGAGACACTCTTATGAAGAAAGACTAATTTATTGGATAGACTAAGAAAACAAACCAAAAAATAAAGAAAAAAAATAGAAAAAGGGGCTTATCATGGTAAGAATATGCATGAAAACCCCTAGGATGATTTACCTTGAAGAGGGAAAGAGAGAGGGGAAGAAACGGCTAGGGTGGAAACTAAATGTTTTATCTTCCTAATACATATACATCTTTTTAGTAAATAAAATATCTTGAAGAAACCTTGTAATAACTCAAATTCTAAGCAGCTTTAATTACAAAGTTAATTATACTTTATTAGTTTAATCAAGTTGCTAATGTAGTTCCCTGTTTGGAAATAATTTGAGAAAGACCGACTTACACATGTAATGTAAATTTTTGTATTCAAAAGTGATAAATTAATTGCCTCAAGTTTTATGACAAATATAAACTTGATTTATAAAATCATTTAAGTATTATTTTTATTCTAATTTTAGATATCATTTTTATAAAAAAAAAAAAGAAGAAAAGAAAAAGAAAGAGGAAAAGGATTTGAGGAATTATTTTGAGTTCTCAAGAGAAACCCATCTTCCTATTTATTCCTCACTTGAACCAAAACCCAAACTTACTTCATCTCCGTCTCACTTTCACTCTCAC
The DNA here is from genome assembly GCA_947648045.1 of Beta corolliflora. NCBI lineage: Eukaryota > Viridiplantae > Streptophyta > Magnoliopsida > Caryophyllales > Amaranthaceae > Beta > Beta corolliflora. The sequence goes on along the minus strand of CANSZD010000504.1, from coordinate 53,190 downwards.
GTAGCTCCCCCTCTCCATCCTTCGTTCCTCGGCTAATAGACCTACCCGCCACCACAAGTGGCCGCTTACTACTCTTTTCAATCAATGGAGCCATCTCGTCGATTGTTTTGGGCTTGCCTTTCTCCTCCTTAGTGGGGTTGTACTCTCGTTCTCCTTAATGTTCGTTGCTGCTATTGTGTCGTTGTCACTAGTCACCACGGTGTGACGTCGTGTCGCCGCCAACCACCAAGCAAGAAGGTGGTTGTTGTTTTGGTACTGCATGTCCAATAAATCCTCCTTTAGTTGTTGTCCCCATATTTCTTCCCTCCTTGCTCGACCGGCTGCTGTTGGACATAGTGTAATGGTGCGGCGATCGCCACACATAGTCTCTAGCTGCAGCAAGTCCCCCTCATATTTAAGGATGATGTGCGTGTGGTTTTCAGGAAACTTAGAATCGGTTTCATCTAAATTCTATCAAGGTATGATCCTTAGGATTTATGCTCTTTTTTCTGAAATTACCAATTCATATAAGATTCATGTAAAGTGTAAACTTAGTTTCATATTGTTAAATTGGCTTGAGTTTATGAGAATTTACTCTAATTGAATTTTGAATTTCGATTTTGGCATAAGTGCAAAACCAGTTTTTGAACCTAGCTAGTTTATGAGAATTGACCATACTTTGTATTTTTCCTTTAGATAACTGAATATTTGTAAAGAATTGAACTTGGAATTGAGAATGTATTGTAATGCCCGATTGTTATAAGTCAAAATTCTTAAAATGAATGGTATTATTCATTGGTTGAAAATCCCTTGATGGGCTTAAGTTGAGGAATATTGCGATCAATAATGTTGTTATTGGGTTATAATTATCTATCGGGCTTGATGCAAGTAACTAACTCTGAGTAGAAAAGAAATGAATTATGAAAAGGATTAGTTCTTTAAGAGGGTGAATTGAACTAACGGAAGAATTTAGGTAAAGGAAATCCTATCAATGTAAGGTCATCATTTGGGTGTTTCTGGAAATGAATATTTTTTGTTGTTGTGAGATGAATTTCGAGAATTATATTATGGAATTCAAGCATTATGGGAGATCGAAGAAGGTTATGGCGAAATGTCAATAATATTGGAGAAAGCTACAAATTGTCCATCCACCTTATAACTACGTTTGTCTGCGCAACTACAAGTTGTATGAATTTCATGATTTTATTAAGTTAAATTAGATCTGACTTGAACTTGTAATCAATTTATGATTATAAAGTTTAGCTTGTTTGAAGGTGTGATTCTTAAATACTATGTTTTTCGGATTTTCCGGAGCATATGATTTAACGCCAAGTGTTTGAGTATATAGTGTTTATCATTGATTTCCTAATTTTGAATTGAGATATATCTTTGCAAGTTTTGGTTATGGAAGATTGTTTTATTCGAAAATTTAAAGAGGTTATCCAAGGATACCAAGTTCGGCTACACTAAGTTAATCTTGTTCTATATTGCAGAATATTCTGGTTTCTGAGATCTAATAGTATAAGTTAGAATATTTCTGGTTTCTGAGATCTAATAGTATAAGTTAATCGATGACCCACATGTTAAGATATTATATGAAAGTTAAGAATGTTATTGAAAGTCCGAATATATTGTAATGGTCAAGTGTTTTTTGATTCAAACTCGTTATATATAAATTCTTAAATATATATGTTCAAGATACAAAGATCTTTAGTATATTGGTTTATCACCATCAAGGAATGTGGACTTAACTTTTTGAAAATATGAGTTTGGAAAGTTTGACTATGATACAAAATCTCAGGATCTATATGTCTTATTTTGAGTTTTGCGTGTTGAGATTATTTGGTTCATGGAAAGTTCGAGGATGGAGATTTCAAAAGCAAACTATTGTTTGAAGATGTTAAGTATTAACACAAATTATGAATTATGGAAGATTTATCTATATGTTTTAATATATATGATAATTATTGGGGTTAGCCATAAATCCTTGGGATACTAGCTGGAGTTTAAATTGGTGATGTTATAAAGTAAGCTTTTTGATTCTGTTTTTGTGAAGAAAAGAAATTTATATCAAAAGTCATATTACATTATTCAGAGGTGTGTTTAAAGAATCTTTGGAATTGAGTTTCTATAAGACTGAAAATCCATGTTAGAATGGTTGTAGAATAAGTTGTTTGTTTGAAGAATTCTACTTTGGAATGTAAGTTGTTATCTGTGAAAGTTAAGTTGGACAATTAAGGTTGTAAATCAGGAAATAACTTTCGGAGTTTAAATGTTTAGTAGAGTAAAGGAGCTGTTACAGGAATTTCATGGGTCTTCTAAGCATGCTGAGTAAAGAAGTTGTAAATTTTGGGTTAACATAAATCAAGTATTGGGAATTAAATTGAATATGTGATGTTTATATTAGTAATATAATAACTCAAGAGATGAGTGATGTATCGAAGGAGTAGAGAAACAATATAATGAGTCGTAGTACCTAAGTTGTGAAGAACTATATCCAAATCGGGAGTTTTCTACTATGAATCTGGAGTGAGGACAAATAAAAGATTTAGAGATGTCATCCTCTAATTGAAATAGTAAGGTAATGAATGGATAGTGGGGAAAATATGAATCTTGTATAATGAAACGCTTGGGAACTAGTGAGATGATCTGATAATGAAATAAATATAAAATTATGATTAATATGAACATTGAGTTTATATATTTGAGAAATGTTGCTATGAGTTATAGGTTTAAAACTAATATGGGCTATGAGTTTAAGTTAGATAATAAAATTTATTAACACGGAAAGATGGAATAAATGTTTTTAATAATAGTTATAGATTATTAAATATGGTAGAATATGGACATAAAAATATAAAGTATTGAGGCAAGAAAGTCGAAAACACTAATAACTATCTTATGATACTAAGGTTAAAGTAATGAGGTGTTAGTTTAACTATGAGATGTCAGTTCAACTATTTTATAAGATTATTTGTCATTTGGGCAACTAAAAGTTGGGTGTTCAAGTAAGAGAGTTCTAAAAAAATTAAGAGAAGCGAGTGTTAGACATCAGATTATGTTAATGGATGAGTTGATTATAATTCTAATATATAAGTCCGGACTTCACAAGTTTTTCACTTAAATTACAAATATGTGTCCCAGGATGTTTTATATTATGAGACTAAGTAGATGTGATCGGCATTTCTAAATGTAGGGATATGATCGATGAAGGTTTAATGTTATAACATTTTGACTTTAGGACGAGTATTCAAGAAGAATAATAGAAGTCCTACTTGGATATGACAACACTATAATATTTAGTATAATTAACATAAGCATAAATATCAAGATCTACTCAGATTATAAGCTGTATAAGTTGTTAAATAAGATTAGTTGGAAAGATATTTCCGAGTAAAGAACTTTGTAACTACGATATAAAGTTAATATAAACCTTGCATTCTATTTTGGGATTTTGATTGAAAAACTATGTTTTGGGATTTAATTATGTTAAGACTAAAGAATTGGACTGTATTTCCTTTAAAGTCCGTATTTGAATGGGTTTTAGCAAATGAGTTTTATAAAGGGTTGATTTTTACTGAGTTACTGGAAACTCGAGTATATTATGCAAGCAATTTATTTTGTTTATTAAATACCCGAAAGCAATTATGTTCTGAGAATTTGAGAATTATGAATCTGAGTTTTCGGAAATATGAAATTATGGATTATGTATTTGATTCTGTTTCTGTGAGAGGTAAAAGCTGCTAGAGCAGTGATGAACAACATTATGTATTCTGTTCTGGGGACATGTCCTGAAAAGTCTTGCAAGCAGTACATAACGAAAGAGGGAGACGTCCCTTGTAAAAGTTTAGAGAATTCGCCTGGAAGGCAACTCTATTCGTGTTCTCTTCCCCAATGTAATATGATTTCTGAAAGAAAATAGAATATGCATTTGAATATGCAAGTGGTTTCGTGGAAAGTTAAACTTTATTTCCGAAGTAATGATTTATTCACCCAATTTTATTGAAATCATGTGCGGAATATGGGAATGAATTACTAAGAAACTCATTTGGAAATTATGAAAGGAATTAGCTATGTTGCACATATCTGAATTATAAGTTATTCTTTTTTAAACACACAAGTGGGGAATATTGTTATGCCATAGAGTATGTCATATAGAATAAATTTTGGAATATCGTATTAGATCTTATGAAATCCTTATGAGGTCTCTCTAATTGAAAGTGTATATTATTTATTTTGTGAGATACTCTTATTATTATTTGAAACGAGTAACATTGAAAATTATCTACAAGTATTTGTTATATTATTCTTTCATTATGATTTCTCTACATCTTGATTTCTAATATTTCGTAAGATAAACTTAAATCTGCAAATATGTTTTAAGCCACCAAGAAGATTTCCTGGTTGGACAGTGTGTACTCAGTTCACTGATTTTGTTCATGAAACCTGTCCTGGTGGGGGCAGAGTTCATAATTAAGTGATTTTGCAGGTATAATGATTTGAAAAGAGTGATTCAAGGACCCGGAGCATGAAAGGGTAAATTCATAAGTGAGACGACCGGGAGGATATGGTGGTTAATGAAGAATGATTTCTATGTTCTCCTATCGTATACTCTGGAGATCTAGTATAAGATAAAATTATTTTAAGAGCACTTAGAGGTTTTTATTTTGAGGATTGTATTTGAGTTTATATTTTAACTGCAAGTAAAGTCTAATTGTGGTTAATTAATGATAATTGAGATTTGTGAATGTTAAGTATGATTAGCTAGCAGCTCGGAAGTACGGGCTATTATAAACCTAGCATAAAGAGACTGAGAATTAAACAAGAAAGAAACATGAAACAAATCTTCAAACCGCCTCCGTTGTTTGGCTTGCCTGAGCCAAGATTGTGCCTGCCCGGGCACTTCTTCCAGAAACCGAGGCTTCAACTCATAGCACTTGAAGCCCGTTCGCGGGGGGATGCACTTCGATTCGTTCTTTCGATCATTGTTCTTCGTCATCTACGAATTTCCCTTATTCTATCCCACCAGGCCACCACAACGTTTTTGGTCTCTACTAATAATGTTGGACTATTGAGCTTGCATTTTACAACTACAACAACTCTTGGTCCTGCATAACTAACAAAAACATGTTTCAATAATAATTCTGATATATATAATACCAAAAAGCACATAGTTCGTACAATTACTACATGTTGAACTTCAAATAGGATTCCCACCATTTGTGTTTCAACAATCCTAGTTCGTATTACTGTTATTTACTCCCTCAAATGAATGGAGGTTCTTATGATGGATTTCTAAAAGAAACGGCTACGGTAAGAAATTAATGTGAGCCACACATTGCTCCACATCATCACTAGCTTATGTTGACTGTACCACGTCATTTTAGGTAGTTACTTATTTTTTGGCATTTTTATTTTAGGCAGTTAACGGATTACTTCCAGAATTAAATTTATTAAATTCTTTTCTCTATATACTGTATTTGGTATATATGATTTACGAACTTAAACATTTATACTCCAATAAAATACACGACATTATACGTTTTAATATACGATTTTTTTTTCAAGGTATAAATAACAAATTGAACTTTATAATATACGAAATTATACCTCATGACATACGAAATATTACTTTATAAAACATTGGCACATATTATTTAAATTCCATTAACGTCTTCTTCAATGCCCCAAAACCTCCATTATTAAAGGCGAGCAACCTAATTTGAAGACAATTAGGTTTTCGACTTAATTTGAAGACAATTAGGGTTCATAAACTTGACTTGCAAAGTTTTGTGCAGCATTCCATTTAGACGAATAATTCTCATATTCCCGGTGCCATGGTCGAGCTTGTAGTTCAGTTGGCCGGCGTTGATGGTGTTTTCGAATATGGAAAAGTGGAAGATAATTGCCATTCGTTTTGGTGCGTTGGACAGTCCCATAACCAGTTTTGGTCATAGCCGCTAATTGGATAGTGATATTTTTTATGGCTATGACCATAGTTTTATCCTGGCATGGCCAAACTCTTAACTCCTCCTATTATATTTGTACTGAGTTTCGAAAAATATTTCTAGTGGTTCGTTTGTGAATCTTAATTGTTTGGTTACTGGCATTTAACGTGGTGGACATGTGCAAATATTGATCAAACATTATATCGATATTCAACAACAATAGAATATACTTAAGAAATAGGAAAAGGGTTTTTATTTACAAAATGGCAGTTATATTTGATATTGGTATTGGTTTTATGCAGGTAACTGAAAAGCAAGAATATGATCTTTTATTTTTTTTGTAAAAAAAGAATTAGATGATGATAACGTATTAACTATTGTATTAGTTATTTGGATTTTCAAATAATCTCTTTAGCATATTTTGAAAGGAAATAATTATTTATTTAGCACATTTGGAAAGGAGATAATATGTAACACCCCGACTCTTCCGGAGTCGAGTCTATCGTCACCAATGCGCATCCAGGGCCAACAGCTGTCCTCAATAACCAACACAAGTTCTTCCGGCGCATTTTGTCATCACTCATGCGCACCCCAAGAAACTTCCCAGGAGGTCACCCATCCCTAGACTACTCCCAGCCAAGCACGTTTAACTGTGGAGTAACTAAGGAAATAAGCACCCTAAAAGAAAGATGCATCTTGTTGGAATGAGTAGCCTGCTAAATCCCTTTAAAGCAATCATGAGGGGTATTACATACACCCCCACTTGAGAACAGCAACGCCCTCGTTGCGCCTGAGGACTCCACATATTCGGCATACGGCCTGTGGGTCGCCCCAGCCTGGAAACTGATCGCCTGAAGACTCCAGATATTCGGCCTGACGACCTCTGGGTCGCTCCTTATGACAATGCAGCCCCAGAATCCTCCCCCACTAGGCGCCTGAGGACTCCTGATATTCGGCCTGACGGCCTCAGGGTCGCCCCAACACGCGGTCGCAGGATTGCTCTGATACCATTTGTAACACCCCGACTCTTTCGGAGTCGAGTCTATCGTCACCAATGCGCATCGAGGGCCAACAGCTGTCCTCAATAACCAACACAAGTTCTTCCGACGCATTTTGTCCTAAATCATGCGCACCCCGAGAAACTTCTCAGGAGGTCACCCATCCCTAGACTACTCCCAGCCAAGCACGCTTAACTGTGGAGTAACTAAGGAAATGAGCTCCCTAAAAGAAAGATGCATCTTGTTGGAATGAGTAGCCTGCTAAATCCCTTTAAAGCAATCATGAGGGGTATTACATAATATAATATTATTTATCTTCAAAATTTTAAACGAAGATCTCAAAATTATATTCTGCGCAATCTTTTGTACGTGGGTTAGTGGGTGGTTAAGAACTAAGGTTGTGTCTAGGGTTTTGCCTTCTATTATCATACCAAAACCCACTGTACTTCCCCCTCAATCTCGTCACAGAAGCAGTGGAGTAACCGAAAATAAGTGCAATACATTGCTTGAAATTATCGGTCTGCAATCGCACCAATGGCGGAAGACAAAAACAACTCCTCATGTGTAAGGATTACATCGCGGTTTTCTTTATTTTCCTTAATTTATGTGTTCAATATTATATCGACTAACATGTAGCCAATTAATTAAGAATAAGCATCGCCAATTATTAATATTGTAATTACATATTCAATAATAATATATAGATATGCAATTGGAAAATATATCTTCCACAGTTATAAATCTGAAACCTGATTTAAAATTTTTCGCTTTCATTTTGTTTGTGTAGAACTTAGGTGTTATTCTAGAAGCCATAAATGAAATACGCTCAAAAGTGACCAACATCGATTTGTCGTTGGCTCAACTAAATTCAAATCAACATGATTGTCATGGTCAAGCTAATGGTGGGAAGTCATCAAAGGACAATGAAGAGGGTGATTGCACACCGGGAGAACAAAAATCAACAAGAACTTCCAATGCTAGTTGTGGTATTAATAATAGATCGAATTCCCCTTTCCTAAATCCCGATGGTGGATTGGTTGATTGCTTACAAAAATCAAAATCTAAGCGTAAGCTAGACGTTGATTTGGGAGGACAAGAGGAGGAAAGTGCAGAAGAACCCTTAGAAATTGAATCATTTAATATCCGAAATGTTGGTTTCAATGTGCCTCAATTTCCTCTAGGGTTGGAAACATTGAGAGACGTGAAGGATGAGGCAAAGAAAGAAGTAAAAAAAGCAAAAAGCCTAGTGATGTCTCGAAGACTCGAAACTCTATCTCAACATCAAAGGGCAGCATTGACCTATCTGGTGGAGCGAACACAATGAAGATAAAACAATGGAGAAGCGGACTCCTCGGCGGATAAAACAAGAGCATCCAAATTCAAATAAAGCCGTAAGTTTTGATAGTGTATTGTTTTGTCAGCACTTATTATTTCAACGGTCGTCACCTTGTCCTGTTGTCCCCAATTTATAGGCAGCAAAGCCCAAGAGAATTAGCGCAATTCAAATGCACAAAAAGGTCACAATCGACATCTTTGAAAGCAAAGAGGCAGAAGAAGTGCAACACAAAAGAGCTTATTGTCTTGAAGGTGCCTTGTGGTCATCACATTTACCTTTTCCTGACATTACCACACGCATATCAGTTATTGCTATTAAGAACTGACATTTGCTTGATGTGTTTCCTATTTAATTTGGCAAGGATGAAGAGGATGTTCCCGGTACTCGTAGCCCTTCAGTTTCGAAAAGACGAAGTTGTAACAAATTGCCAAAGCCAGTATTCCATGAGTATCTACTTCAGCTAGTAGATCGGGACAATCAAATATGCTTAAATCTTCACAACTTTGAGAAATATGACGAAGTGTATTGTCCAAGTGAGGGTATGCACAGGTTGACAGTTGGTGACTCTATGTGTGTATTTCCAGATGGATGGATGTCTGATCATGTAAGCTGTCTACTCAAGTCTTGACTATCAGTACTACATAATTTTTAATTCGAGTGATATGCTTACAAAGTTGTATTTTTTTTTTTGGGGTTTTTCTATGATATACCCCTGTGTTTTTTAAAATTCTATAATGTACCCCTAATGTTTTTTTATTCTACATTGTACCCCTGTGTTTTTTAAATTTTCTACATAGTACCCCTACGTTAAATGAACGTAACGTTTACCGTTATCTCTTTGCATTCCAGGGCTTCTCTCTCAACCTCTCCCCTGCCGGCCCCTGCCTCCCCCACCCCCTCCTCCACCCCGCAACCATCATGACCACCGCCGACCCGCCCCTCCACCCCCGTAACCACCATGGTCGCCGCAACCACCATGGCCACCGCAACCACCAAAGTGGTTTTTATAAAAATCAACCCGATTCAATCGTGGGGTCATGGGAAATCGAATGGGAGGGTGGGGGCAACGGGAAATCGAAGGGGAGGGGGTGGGGGCAATGGGAAATCGAAGGGGAGGGGTTGGGGGGCTGGGGAAATCGAAGGGGAGGGGGTGGGGGCTACGGGAAATCGAAGGGGAGGGTGTTGAGGGTCATGGGAAATCAAAGGGGAGGGGGGGGGGGCAATGGCGGGGAGGGTGGGGGGGCTGCGGTTGAGGAGAGGGGGAGGGAGTCCGGGCCGGCGAAGAGGGGGGTTGGAGCCTGCGGCGGTGGGAGGGGAGGGGGAGAGGGGGGGTGGAGGGGATGGGGATGGGGATGGGGAGGTTTGGGTTGGAATTCGAAAATGTTTAACGTCCGTTTTCATTAATACACACTAGGGTACTATGTAGAAAACTTAAAAAACAGAGGTGTACAGTGTAGAATAAAAAAAACATTAGGGGTACATTATAGAATTTTAAAAAACACAGGGGTGTATCATAGAAAAACCCATAGTTTATCAATGTCTACTTATATGACATGCAACTGGGGTTAATGGATATCAACTCTACGAAGATGGTATTGTCACCATCTTCCCATGTACATTAATTATTGTTACTGTGTTACACTACTTTAACTTTCGTACTTTGCGGTTATTGATTTGAACCAAAACATAAAAATGTTTCAGGGTGTTGTACTTAAGTCGAATGAACGGAATCCATATAGAGGAACTCAAGCCATAATGAATAGGTGTTCAACCGTGAATGAAACCTTTATTTGCAAGTGTTGCAATTTATTTGAGATATAAATCGCCTTATTAATTACTCATCTGATCTCAATATCTTCGTTCGTAGGTTTTCATTCATGTGCTAGATAACGAGGCGAGACATTGGTTCCTGTTGGTTTTCCATGTCTTGAAAAAAAAACTGTGTACATCATAGATTCATTAGGAGCCTCGAACAACCATTTCAATCTTGTTGAGGAAATGGTAACTATTTCAAGCTACTGCACTGTACTTTTCCAATGTAGTGACTATGACGATTGTTCACCCATAATTACTTCAATTTGATCAGATGAACAAAGTTGCGACAGTGCTTCGAAGAAATCGCTTAGGCGGACTCTTCAAGGAGCACAAAGACTTTTTATATGACGTCGTAGACGTTCCGTTACAGCCAAATTGGTAACTTCAATTCTACAAAATTAGTTTAGTTATATTAACTATCCAATAAACTAATCGACATTACAAATTCACCTTTTTCAGTCATGACAGTGGAATGTATGTCCTCAAGTACATCGAATGTGCCGATATTAAAGCCATGCAAGACATTACATACTCAGTAAGAACCTCTGTATTGGGGCTAAAATGTTTTGAAAATGCATTTGTCATCTAATTTTATTTTCTTATTGACCAGACTCACGAGATGCGTGCCGAAAGATTGAAGTATTTGGCTAAACTAGTTACAAGCAAAAATAACAACTTGGCAAATATCATAAAATTCAGCGGTGTTGATTCAAGTTGTGCTTCATAGCATATGATTTTTACAAATGCATCGACAAAAAGTCTTCGTTATCTATTCCTAGCATGAGTCTTGTTAGCATACCCCATCTTTTATATAACAATCTTTTAAAATTCTGTATTCCCTAAAATTATATATGTACAATTGTTGGAGAACTAAACTTTATTTAATTAATGTGTAGCAATGTGTATGGCAATGTCCAAACACGAATGAGGTCATTCATGACCAATTTCACAAATAAAATACTTTGTAAACCCATGTGTCATGACTCATGAATACAAAAACAATTACATATATAGAAGTATTGCAACTTTTACTCATGACACAATAGTTTGGTTCATTCTATATGTTGATTCTTACAGTACATTTTGTGTCATGCCATATGATGATTGTGGACATTACCAAAATAAGAATACAGACAAATATTTGATAGTGCATAAGTAACCCCAAGGTCCAAGTTTTCAACACAACAATTAGTTTTTAGCATACCAATATTATGTGTATATGATTGTTGGCGTACTCTAACTGTCTTTCATTTATTTGTAGCAAAGTTTATGGCAATCTCTAACCATGATTTTGGTGATTATCAAACAATGTCACAAATTAAATAATTTACAATGTCATGTGTCATGACTCATGAATATGAAAAATAAATACATATAATGAACTAAAGAAGTATTGCAACTTTTAATCAGGACAACCCATTTTAGTTCATTATTCTATTTGATGATTCTTAGAGTACACTTTGTGTCATGCCATATGCTGATTATGGACATTACAAAATCAGGACTACAGACAAATACGTCTTAAGAATTTTATAGTGCACAAGTAACACAAGGTCCAATTTTTTAGCACAACACTTAGTTTTACAATACAAATACGTCTTAAGAATTAGCAAAGAAAATACACAAACATCGAAATTGATAGTCTAAACCCGCCAGTGCCAACTTATGCACAACATATCTCAACTAATTTTCATCCCATTCCATCAACGAAATTAGAGTCTTTGTGCGATGGGATGTAAGATCGATGGGATGTAAGATCCTAATTTGTTGGAAAACATATGCACACAATTAGTTACTTTGAATAGAACAATGCATGAAAAACATGCAAGGTTGGATATGATTACCCATAGACATTCATTACCTCAAAGTACGTACTTCTTATTTGTCTACTTTCTCCTGGTATGTGCTTCCATTTATTTCATGACATGCATCCCACAGTCATATCTAAAAGGAAAGTGGGAGACTTTAGAAAAACGCATAGCCTTCTCCAAAAAGAAATTCAAAAAGAAAAGTTGACTTGTGAATGACGTACCCGTTAACCTGACTCGGAGTTTTAACCTGCTTGATTTCCCAACCAGAAAATGCCTTAAACCTTTTGAGCCTCTCATAAGCCTTGTTTGAAGACTTAAGTGTGGACAGTTTCCTGATCTGTGTTCACAAATGCGGCCATTATTTTACAGACACAAGAAAACCTCAAACCAACCAGACAATCGAAGACGAATACCTGACATTTGGCATTATCAATCCTTTTTGATGTGTTTTCATCAGGGTGCGAATCAAGCATGTAAATTTTGGAGTCCTCCATACAAATAACGCACATGTAAAAATGGTCTGGCTTCGGTGATCACAATGGAACCATGATCTACAATATACTATATTATTAAACTATTCCAAAAAAAACAGCTATAAGCGGTACAATATAGGGAAATTACTGTTACCTCTTTGCATTAGTTTGGATCATCTGGCAAGTATGATGTTCGCATTATAGGTGAATCCGGAAAATATTTTGATCCCTTCGTCGTCCTTTTCACATCCAATCCCTTCAGTATTGAAAACATTTAATAATATTAATACATGATAATTTCATCCATTGTAAACAGCAGCTCGAAGACATCGCAACTAATCGAGAGTGTCGTCGAGATGAAAAAACTTATTTGCCTAGTTATTGTCTCTCGAATCCCCACCAAATTGACGATCTTAAAAAATTTCCAAATTCAATTTAAGCTGCACTGGGTTTTCAACCATTTATAAAACAGTCTTAGATATTTAATTTAGTAATGAAGTCCTTACTTGTTCCGTTATTCACATCTCGAACGCAGGGTCCGTAGCTCTTTTCTCGTTGCATCGGTCCACTTTGACTTAAACAACACCTCACTATTAAAAAAGTAAAAACACAAATTGTATGTTCAAGTTCACAAAAGTTTTCAAGTCAAAAAGGCCCGCAGATAAATATGGTTGAAGATTAACTTCACCGACTCACTCAGGTTCTAATTCATCGTTGTATACATATCCCACAACTGCTTTTTGTATCAGCTTTGCATTTTTTCATCGCAATACTTAGCGACACCTGTTTTATCTGGAACCGCTCCTTGTCATCAGTGTCATCAACCTCAACTCATTCACATTACAGTTAGTTCACACCACATTTGAGCAACTATAAACAATGATGCTCAAAGTAATGAAAAAATTCTATATACTTACGTTTTTTGGTTTAATAATGTCCGAAATACTTTCTCTAGATTGCGTAAATGAACAAGTATTGTGAATAATATAAATTCTATAATTTAAAAATTCTTAAATAATCAACTAACTCACCTCTTCATCGCTTCCTTGAGTTGTTTCAATCTTTTTTGCAGGAGCTTTACCTTTGTTTATTTTCCTCCTTGTATTCTTTGTTTCTTGCTTCTCCTCTGAAGGATCCTCATCTGTTGTTGAGGCGGGATGTTCCTCATCTGGTGGGGCGGTCATATTGGCTTCTTCTTCATTTTCGGCATTTGTTGATGTAGCCAACTTGTTATCAACATCCTCATCACATCCATGACCTTTCTTATCATCATCATCACCCTTCTTATCATCATCGTCCTCGTTCTCATTTTTCTTTACTTCAGTAGTTGTATCTCTCTTATCGACATCTTTAGGGACTATGCTCTGAATTACCCCAACATCGGATGGTGCAATGTGTATGTGTTCTACATCGTCCTCCAAACAGGCCGATTCACTCGCCTCGGCATCATCTCGCTTCTCCTCACTACTCTTTAATACTTTTTGCCGGTTTTTTGGTATATTCTTTCTCTGCTCCTTGACATCCTCAAATTGTCCTTCTTCATCCTCCCTTTCATATTCAGAATCATCCTTGCACTCCTTAACATTTTTCAGATATCTCATCCGTTTGCTTCCTTTCACATTTTCCTTCTTTCGCTTCTTCCTTCTCTTAACCTCATGTTCATCCTCAGATTATACTCCAATTTCTTCTTCTTCGTCATCTACTGCTCGAGGATATGTTCTATCCACGAAGTCAGAAACCAATTTAAACATTGCATTTACAACATTACCCCAACGATCCATCTTGTCAAGTGAACTGTTGAAATAGGCCTTATAAAACGCCTCAAGACCGATCTCCAGCTAAGCGTTCTATAAAGAATATAGAACGGGGAATACAGGCGCTTTGTAAGACCAAGAATAGAGAGCGCCTCTTCTGGGAGCGTTCTCTTTTCTAGTAAATTATACGTGTGATTGTGAAGGAAAAGAGGGGAATATAAAATGCCTTTTTGTCCTAATAGTTTTCTTTTCCCCTACTATAGAAAACAGTTATCTAAGATAATCGTTCTGTATTCCTTCTTTTAAAAAAAATAGCATAAATAAAACGCAACCCTCACTATTCCTGTATTACATGATTACATCATGCTCCCTGACTTCGTGTATTACATCTATCAATGCCCAATAATATGCATCCAATTCATATATCCATAGAAGCTACCATAAACCAAATATATTAATTCAATAAAAACAATCAGTTGATTCATTCACAAAATGATCCTTTCCTTGACAAATAAAATAAAATTTCGCCTTCTAGACATGGTATAGGTGCATTTAGGTTGATTTCTTCTGTAACACATACTTGATAATAACCACCGGGCACGGGTTTGAAATGATGTTTGACCACTTCTTATTCCTTCCAAATGTACACTTCTCCAAAGGCAACCATATGGACTTATTTGTCACTCTCAATAGCCAAGAAACATAGATCAACAACCTTGACAAAAAATTAATCATATTAGAACTAGTACCATATACACTTAGCATGATATCATTAAAGCCAAAATAGCAAAAAAAAAAAGTATAATCAAATAAATCAGTAGCAACTATATCGGCTCTAACCACTTGTTTCCTTATATGGTTTCTGAAATTATAATCAAACAAGAATTATAATAAAACCTTGTATGGTTTCTGAAATTATTATCAACAAGGAAAAATGATAAAGGTTAAACATTTAGGTATTGCATTCAACAATTGTGAACATTTGTAATTCTAAAAAATTATTATGTAATTCCCAAGTAGCTCTCTAATCACTGTCATTAGGAGTCTCATGAACATTAGTAGGAATACAGTAAGTACTTACCCTGTTGAGAAGCATAGGTGGAGCAAAACTGATTCAAGAAAAGAAACGTTACACACAATGGAGGAGGAATGGGCACCGGCAGCTGGACACAACAAGTGCAAGTAAAGAGCAACTCTGTCAACTGAGTCAATTGCAAAAAGCATGGTAGAGAACAAGTGCTTGCAGAAGGCAATACATTAGTTTATCCCTGTAAGAGCAGTTTTAGATTGAATAGGGTAGTAGGTAATTTAGGATTGTTCTTAAAATGGTATATCTATGCAAAAAGACAATTTATACACCTACCAATCCCATATCTAAGATCACCATATTATTTTCACATTAATAGTGTTGTCCTCTCCTAGAAACTGCAAAGATACTTGGAGTAAAAGCACGTGCAGCAAATTGAATTGAAAATGCCATCAAAACAAACTCACCACCGTCGCAGTGGCTATCATGTTATAATCAACCCATCTCATGAACTTTCTGATCCTGGCCCTAGAAGAATGATACACGCTAGAGACAACTCCAACTCCAATCATGCACTAGACTTGTAAAACAAAAAGTGTCTAACATGGTGGAAACCCCTCTTGTTGCATTTGCCAACCTCACTTTTTTTAGTGTGAAAGGGCTTAAGAATAAGTTGAATGTGGACATATTATAAAAGTCCTAATATATAAACAACACAAATTTATTGGAAGACACTTAGCATGATGCCAGCACAATATGGAGAAACCTGAATCTGAGACATGCAGAGTCAAAGATAAAAATACTATTTTTAGCAAATGTATTCCAAATTCTTTTTTAATAAATACAATTTAAAAAACGGTTTTATAAACGAAGGAACTTCAGAAGGCCTATACTTGATCCTAGTTAATTCTTGCATTTAGATCCAACCACCTGCAAGGGAACTCATATCATATCCTTCAAGCTTTGCTATACACATTAGTACTCTACATTATGAACATCCTAGTGTGTTCCTATGAATTCATTATAAATTTCGATATATCAATATCACTTTTGAGAATCTAGCAGACATGCAAGAAACAATAAAAGATTCAAATATAAGCAAGACACAAACTGGTCTAACATAAAATTCAGACACCCAAAAGTTACTTCACCTCAAAACACTCATTGCAGCTTTGAAACAGAGATGATACCCAAAAATTTCATCTTTTTGCATATGCCAACCCTTCTTTTAACATGCTAGAAACTCCTTATTTCATGATCAAAATTGAAATTAACTTACCATATTATTGTAGAATATAGTAGCTAATTCAACATGAATTAGAGACAAACTTCTTGAAATCCATCTCAACAAATAAAAACAACAATGTTTATCAAATCAATCCACAAAATCATCAATTGGGTAGTTCTTGTATCTAACATAGCTTGATTGATTTGATTCCAAAGAAATAAAAAATCAAGAAACATCAAGGAATTGATGGCAACGAAAATAAGGGTTAGCTGAAAAAAGAATGTAAAACAAGATAAATAAAAAAACCAGGCAATTGGTGGCAGTAGTAGCGTGGTGTAGGCGGTGGCACCGTGGCAGTGAACTAGTGCAGGCAGTGGCAGGAACCAAACAGCGGAGCCCTACTTCAATAATCAAGAAAAATACCTGTACTAATTCAACAATCCAAATCCAAAATTTCAAGAATCGATCACTCAATCAACCAACATTCAACTCCCACAAAACAATTGAAGTAAAAAATAAGAAATCAAAGAAATGCAGAAAGTAGAAAAAAAATTGAAGCAGATTAAATTACCTTTAGGACCAACAAGAGCGTGAGGAGGTGGAGGAGGAACATAGTAACATTCGCCGCGAAACAGATTTATTTTTTTCTTCTTCTTTCGAAAACCACGCATACGAATTATACTAAATATCACCAGCACTGCTACTCCTACTATTGATATTCCTGATCCTGAGCCCGAGCCCGAACAGGAACCGGAAGGAGAAGGAGGAGAATCGCCGGAAGGTGGTGAAGGAGGAGAGAGAGGGAGTTGAAGGTGCAGAACCACCGGAAGGTGCAGGCAGAGAAATCACCGGAGTTGAAGGAGGAGATATCTCTGGATTTGTTGTCGGAGGCGGATATTTCGCCGGAGTCAGAGAGGTCCCGGAGTTGATGAGGGAAGACGAGTAGTCGCCGGAGAGAGGAGAACTCTCACAACTGTTAATATCGTGGAGTAGTGGACGTGGGGTTTAATTTGATTTTTGGAGGGCTATAAATTTAGAATTTGTTTTTAAGGGAAAAATGGCACTATTAGCGCTTCTTCTAATACTCAACAGTTATGATGCGTATTTTATTAATTTATTTCTTTTTTGGAGTAAAAAACAAAACTATCATATAAGATAGGTGTTTCCTATAGTATCACTTACAAAACAGTTATGTAAGAAAGACATTATCTATAGTTGTAAAAAACATTTATCCAAGTTAACTGTTTCTATCTTGCGTTTCTTATTCCACTTTTTGTAGTAGTGTAAGAATTTTATAGTGCACAAGTAACACAAGGTCTAATTTTTTAGCACAACACTTAGTTTTATAGTACAAATGCGTCTTAAGAATTAGCAAAGAAAATACACCAACATCGAACTTGATAGTCTCAACCCGCCAGTGCCAACTTATGAACAACATCTCTCAACTAATTTTCATCCCATTCCATCAACGAAATTAGAGTCTTTGTGTCATGGGATGTAAGATCCTATTTTGTTGGAAAACATATGCACACAATGAGTTACTTTGAATAGAGCAATGCATGAAAAATATGCAAGGTTGAATATGATTACCCATAGACATCCATTACCTCAAAGTACGTATTTCTTGTTTATCCACTTTCTCCTGTTATGTGTTTCCATGTATTTCATGACATGCATCCCACAGTCATATCTAAAAGGAAAGTGGGAGACTTTAGAAAAACGCATAGCCTTCTCCAAAAAGAAATTCTAAAAGAAAAGTTGACTTGTGAATGACGTACCCATTAATCTGACTCGGAGTTTTAACCTACTTGATTTCCCAACCAGAAAATGCCTTAAACCTTTTCAGCCTCTCATCTGCCGTGTTTGAAGACTTAAGTGTGGACAGTTTCCTAATATTCACAAATGCGGCCATTATTTTACATACACAAGAAAACCTCCAACCAACCAAACAATCGAAGACGAATGCCTGACATTTGGCATTATCAATCCTTTTTGACGTGTTTTCATCAGGGTGCGAATCAAGCATGTAAATTTTGGAGTCCTCCATACAAATAACGTACATGTAAAAATGGTCTGGCTTCGGTGACCACAATGGAACCATGATGTATAATATACAATATTATTAAACTATTCCAAAAAAAAACAGCTATAAGCGGTACAATATAGGGAAATTACTGTTACCTCTTTGCATTGGTTTGGATCATCTGGCAAGTATGATGTTCGCATTATAGGTGAATCCGGAAAATATTTTGATCCCTTCCTCGTACTTTTCACATCCAATCCATTCAGTGTTGAAAAAATTTAATAATATTAAATACATGATAATTCCATCCATTATAAACAGCAGCTCGAAGAAATCGCAACTAATCCGGAGTGTCGTCGAGATGAAAAAACTTGTTTGGCTAGTTATTGTCTCTCGAATCCCCACCAAATTGATGATCATAAAAAATTTCCAAATTCAGTTTAAGCTGCACTGGGTTTTCAACCATTTATAAACAGTCTTAGATATTTAATTTAGTAATGAAGTCCTTACTTGTTCCGTTAATTCACACCCCGAAAGCAAGGTCCGTAGCTCTTTTCTTGTTGCATCGGTTCACTTTGACTTAAACAACACCTCACTATTAAAAAAGTAAAAACACAAAGTTGTAGGTTCAAGTTCACAAAAGTTTTCAAGTCAAAAAGGCCCACAGATAAATATGGTTGAAGATTAACTTCACCGACTCACTCAGGTTCTAAGTCATCGTTGAATACATATCCCACAACTGCAATTTGTATCAGCCTTGCATTTTTTCATCGCAATACATAGCGACACTTGTTTTATCTACATATTGCGTTTTTTCATTCACATTACAGTCAGTTCACACCACATTTGAGAAACTATATACAATGTTGATCAAAGTAATGAAGAAATTCTATATACTTACGTTTTTTGGTTTAGTAATGTCCGAAATACTTTCTACATATTGCGTAAAAGAACAAGTACAATGAATAATATAAATTCTATAATTTAAAAATTCTTAAATAATCAACTAACTCACCTCTTCATCGCTTCCTTGAGTTGTTTCAATCTTTTTTGCAGGAGCTTTACCTTTGTTTGTTTTCCTCCTTGTATTCTTTGGTTCTTGCTTCTCCTCTGGAGGATCCTCATCTGTCGTTGAGGCGGGATGCTCCTCATCTAGTGGGGCGGTCGTATTGGCTTCTTCTTCATTTCCGGCATCTGTTGATGTAGCCAACTTGTTATCAACGTCCTCACCACATCCATGACCTTTCTTATCATCATCATCACCCTTCTTATCATTATTGTCCTCCTTCTCTTTTTTCTTTAGTTCAGCAGTTGTATCACTCTTATCGACATCTTCAGGGACTATGCTCCGAATTCCCCCAACATCAGATGGTGCAATGTGTATGTGTACTACATCGTCCTCCAAACAGGCTGATCACTCACCTCGGTATCATCCTGCTTCTCCTCACTGCTCTTTAATACTATTTATCGGTTTTTTGGTTTTCTCTTTCTCTGCGCCTTGATATCCTCAGATTGTCCTTATTCATCCTCCCTTTCATAATCATAATCATCCTTACACTCCTTAACAATTTTCAGATATCTCTTCCGTTTGCTTCCTTTCACATTTTCCTTCTTCCGCTTCTTCATTCTCTTAACCTCTTGTTCATCCCAGATTCTGCTCCGATTTCTTCTTCTTCGTCATCTACTGCTCGAGGAAATGTTCTATCCACGAAGTCAGAAACCAATTTAAACATTGCATTTACAGCATTACCCCAACGATCCATCTTGTCAAGAATTTGAGAGAATGTCTTTTCTACATTTTGAGCATGTGTAGTTGGAACCTTTCCTGTTATTTGTCACTTGTGTTTCTCGACCACGAGTAACAACTACACAAAAAAGTAAGATATATATGTGTAAATACCTTGTCCAACCTAGGTGGAAAAACATGAATAAAACTAGTGGTGACGAAACATAGATCTCGTTTGACAATATCCAAAACCTAGTTCACATGTAACATATTTCAAAAAAAGCGGTCAGGAGTTTAAATCTGGCATAAGCTATCATTTTAGTATCATTGCACTGCAATTTTTAACACCCTTGCATAGTTAGATTGTCAAACTTACCAGTTCTTATATGTTTCATGGCAATCTTTCAAAAAAAATTCACTATATATATTTCATGTCAATGTTATAAATTTTAGAAAAATCATCTCACACCATGAATTAATTTCGTATCACCCAAAAAAAAGGTGCCCTTTACATTCAATCTAACATGCCAAACGTTAATATAAGATGGTTCTTCATTGGGACACTTACTTTACTCATTTTGTATCCTTGTGGGCGCTTGTTAATTGCATCATGCAACGCCTTTGTGTTTATGTCACTCCAATCTCTAATCCTTGGGAGATCGTACTTCAAAATTTCTTGAAGTTTGTCCTTCGGAGAGTATTCATAAAAAATTGTCCGCCGAATAAATCAGACCATAAATTTACAAATGTGACACAACTGTCATAGCAATGAACTGACCATAACAAATTTAAAATATTACCCAACAATGATTCCTAAAAAACAAACCAACCACATACACTAAACCTGATCATTATGTGGATATGGCCAAACATAATAAGAGAATATAATGATATTACCTTTGGGAAAATTATTGACATAATACAAATAACAGATCATCATTGCATACCATTAGAAATAGGGGATATCCGCCCAAATTTTGTGGTGTGTCTCTCCCTTTGAGCTCGGTGATGGCCTTCACTCTGTCATTGAATATGTGCTTCGCGAAATTCCAATGAGGAATAAGGTCTTCGTTCAGAACGAGGTGAAGCCATTCTCGTTTTAGCTTGCAATCATGTGTTGGTGAATACAGGGTGGTCATGACGAAGAGTGTGAACATACCCTTGAAATGTGGGTGGTCATGTACGTGGTTCCCTTCGGAGTTGTGTGGCCATGCCTCTTACATCCAACTGTACAAACACAACCAATGATTCGTCGACGCTATCGTTCATACAAGTCACCTCCTCAATTGTAATTCCATCGTCCTTGAAGCCCATAAGGTACTCAACATGTCTTGAAGTAATCAAAAATTTATCCCCATAAGCAGACAATGTGTTTGTAACTTGGTCAAAATGATCTATTACCCTTCTACACATTGTTCTCCTCAAGATCTTGGTGTTGTAATGAAGGAGAAACTCAAACCCCAATGCTTCCAACTCCTTTTTTTACTAGTGGAAAACCTTTTACAAGAGTCACAACTTCATCTAATTCACCCATTGGGCTCCATGTACCCTGATATTGTTAAATTATCGATTGTCAAACAACAGTTTGCTTTACAAGTAACACATACAATTTATCCAACCATAAAAATGAAAATTAGTATACCTGTGTGGGTTTTAATGCTGGTTGTTTACATTTATTGCTCGGTAAACCGTTCGGCTTACCTGACTCAGTACCTTTTAGCCTCAACACATTATCAGACATTCTTGATATTGCTAATAGTTCCGGAATTGTAAAACCTTCAGAGTTCAGTATGATGATCAAAGCATAATAATGTAAAGTAATGGCCAAATATTATATTGGAAACAACTTATGAAAATATGAATACTTATTCTGTTATTCAGATGATACCTCAAGAATCATCCTCCATATTTTGCACTAACAATAACATTATTAAATATTACTAACTATTCACCCCATTGTTAAAAATTACCCATCCTCACGCTGCAATTACTCTTACAAATATTTTCTAGGGCTGTTTCTTGTTAGTTTAGATCTAACTATGTGGTTTGCAAATATAAGGATGTCAATAGAAGGATGTCAATAAGACTTCATAAAGATTCATCTTATTGTATCTTATAAAAAACCGTAAATATTAGAGTTAATATTAAATAACAATGGGAAAAATAAATCTTTTATTTGAATAATTCATTTTATGGTATTTTTAAATAAAATCGTCAAAATTTTAGAAAAAAAAGGAATGTTTGCAACTAATAAAAATTCATCTTATCTCTATTTTATAATAACACCGTAACACCGTTAATTTTTTTTATTTGCGGCTATATAAAAAATTCATCTTATTATATTTTATACTAAAAAATCGGAGAAATGACCAAATAACAATTTAAATTTAAGATTTTTCATGTAACTAATCATATAAGTTAAAAAAACAACATTGTAGGATAAGGCTAAGAAATCCAAGCAGCACAAGTAAACAACAAAAGGCATGAAGATAGTGAATAACATACCTTCAGGAGGTGACAATCTTGGACGCTTCTCAGTCCACCCCATTTTTCCTTAAATGTAGTTGTTTTTTTAGGTTTGAATGTGATGTAGAGATGCTGAGAATACTTGTTTTTTAAAAGGACAAATATAGACTGAATAAGGACTTTTTAATATATGGAGTAGTGAATTAGGCCACTCCAACTAAGCTCATTATTGCACTTTAGTGAAGTGACACTACACACCCCGTCACGTGACTTTGTTGTGTTGAGTGTCCAAACTGCCAACTAATGCTGTGTTGATTTCGCTTTATGTAATATCCAAGATTCACATTGGTATTTGAGATGTTAATTATTACCTGTCCATTTTAATTTCAATTTCTAAATTACGAAACTGAAATTAGCTTATAGGGAAGACAATATATTAGCTAATATATTATTTATTTTAATCGGAAGACAATATATTAGCTAATATATTATTTTCTTAATCTTACCCCTTATCTTAATAACAGATTTAGCTAATATATTATTTCCAGCATGCACATTGAACAACTAATATATATGGCAACCAGGGAAAAAAACGGAGAACTGAAAAAATATCACTAAAAATATAGCCAAGAGATATCTGCTTTATTTAAACAAAATGGTTTAGGAAAAAAGGGGAAAAATCCAATAGTAACGTCGAAGTTATCCACGTTTTCATCGTCTAAATATTTTTATAAACACATTTTTAACATTCAAAAAAAAATTGCTACATTGTTAAAACTTTCCTTACCTTATTTGGGGTATTTGACTCACCAAAAGGTAAAACTATTATATTTAATTCACTCTTTTTTCGAAGTACTACTGTTTTACTTTTCCCCAATATATTTGTTTTTCTCCTACTTCCATCAAGAAGTATTTTTTCATTATTCACCTTTTATCACATTTTAAAATGTAACTGAAACTTTTTTAAATTAAAAACCCTTTCCCTATTTAGGTAACTAGTTTTATAATATATATTATAGATAAGGTTATGTTGTTTGTTTTTTTTTTGTTTAATTAAAGAAGGTAGTTAACCTTCCCTTATATAATAGAAGATATTCATTGAAGTCCTTTATGGAAAAATTTATATGGCAATTCATTAAAGTTCTTTGTGGAACAATTATTTTATACAACATCCTTATAAGCAAAACTTCCAATTAGATGGTCAAAGTTATATATATATATATATATATATATATATATATATATATATATATGTATATTAGTATATTACCTCATTTCTCATATGCATTACATGTCTTGATATATGGTCAAAGTTAGGATTTAATAGTGTAATATGAGCCTAAATTCATACAAGTAAATATGCAATATCCAAAAATATACAACATCCAAACAATTTTGTAATATGAGCCTAAATTCATACAAGTAAAAAGTCATATCAGTGACATCCACAAAAAAAACCAATACTTCCTAGCACATATCATAATAAACCACCATTCTTGCATACAAAAAATCTATTTGATCCTGCTTCCAAAAACCAACCTCCAAAATAACAAAACAACATCTATTCAATCTTCCTTGAATAGCTAGAGAAAGCCATCAAAATAAACAGTCATGTCCTTTTTGATCCAGGCATGCAAGTTCCTCCCATTGTTGAAGAGAATGTTCCTCATAATCCAATTCTCAGTCAGAGTTCTCTGATTAGGCCGAGTAACACCTCCATAATGCCTAAGCCTCCACCATACCCTCCACTTGGTGCAAGTAAGTTCAACCTTGAGCAGATCTTCCCATTGTAGCTTACTAACAATAGTGGAAAAAATCCCATCCGATCCGGTTAAAATCGGGCATACTGGTCCAGTTTTGGTCGGATCGGGTGGGCTACTGCTGCAGTTGAAAACCGGATCAGTTACCTAGGAACCAATCCGGTTTTCACCAAAAAAGGGACTAGTTAATACATTAACTGGTCCGATTTTTGGTGAAAACCGGATCAGTTCCTAAGGTAACTGATCCGGTTTTCAATAAGAATCGGACCTGTAAGTGTGGGAAAGTTTTTTGAAAAAAAAAACGCTTCAACATTCAACAACAACAACGACAATTAAACAACAACACAACAGCAACATTTCAATAACATTTCAACAACAGCAACAATTTAATAACATTTCAACAAAAAAATGCAAATTAAGGACGCAATTAAACGAAATATCAGGACGAAAAATTGAACAAACGCAAATTAAGAAAATACAAAGCGAAACAAAATTAAAATATAATATTCGTTACAAGCATGGGTTACAAGCGCTCTGTACAAGCGACGAAATAAAAATTACAGAACGGGCTACAAGCGTAAAATTAAAAAAGGACGAAATATCATGTAATACATAAAATTAAAAAATGAAACTTTGTACAAAAAATGAAGGAAAAAAATCTGAAGAAATGTAAACAGTAAAAAATTTTAAAAAAAAACCTAGATCTGGGTTAGATGTGCTGCATCTTTTCGCTTCGTCTTTTCCTTCTTCTCTTCGTCTTTTCTCGTCATCGTTTTGAGGCAGGATAATTTCGAGGAGGAGATTGGTCATGAATCTGAAGAAAACTGAACAAGGAAAAGTATTTTCTCGCTTCGTCTTAGTCGACTTTTCATCTTCAGCCGTGGATTTGCAGAAAGGCAATATTCATGAGGAAAAAATCATTGTTGAACTTGATCCAAAAATATGTTGAACTTGTGACTCTTTGCCTTTAAAGAACCGGATCAGTTAACTTGGGACATATAAAAATTTTTTCCACTAGTGTAAAAATGTGAGTCACCAGTATGTTTTGATTGGAAAAAAGGGGAAGTGCGTCCTCTACAGCATCCATACCTAGGTCAATTGAACAATTACAAATCAAAAACCTCAACACATCACTTTCTTATGATAAATTAATTTAAGCAAGAACTATTGATGTTGTTAGAACCCTAGCCCCAAAACTAACCCTAATAACAATGGTTTTAGTATATGACATGAAACCATACATTAAAAAAAATAGTATTACATCAAAATTCAAAACCCTATTTCACTCGCGGAAAAAACCTTATATGTCACAACACAACATATCCGGTTTTAACAAAACTGGATCCGTAAATCGTCCATATTTTGGGAGGCAAAAGGCAGCAAATTTAATGATCCGGTTCTTTAGTGAACCGGATCAGTTAATAAAAAACTGATCCGGTTTTTTGTTAACTGATCCGGTTTGCATAACTGGATCAGCAAATTTACGTTTTCAACCCCAAATCACCACATAAATACCTGGCCCAGCTCGCCAAAAGCGCTGGCCCAACGTCCCCCAGAAGCGCTGGCCCAATAAAACTAACCCTTAGCGCCTCACTTAACCTCACCTCCCTCTCTCACGGGCTATCTCAAATCTCCATCTCCTCTCTCTTCACCTTCCTCTCAAATCTCAATCTCTTATTCTTTTCTAACCCTCGATTGCAATTTACAACTCTCTCTCTTTCGATTCACCCATTCCAGGTTTTCATTCACATAGTCGACGAATTATCGCGCACAATTCCAGATTTTTAGCATCAAATTTCATTTTACGAATTTGTGAAGCGGATAAGAGGAGTGAGAGAAAAGGATTGCGAGCAAATTTAACCTATTTCAACGAGACCTGAAACTTCGACGTTCTGAAATTTTGAAGGTTTGTTCAGCAGTTTAACCTAATCTAAGTTTTAAGGTTTCTAGATATGTATTTTAC
Organism: Beta corolliflora; assembly: GCA_947648045.1. Classification (NCBI taxonomy): domain Eukaryota; kingdom Viridiplantae; phylum Streptophyta; class Magnoliopsida; order Caryophyllales; family Amaranthaceae; genus Beta; species Beta corolliflora. The sequence goes on along the minus strand of CANSZD010000504.1, from coordinate 26,883 downwards.
ACTTATTTTAGCTAGAATTCGGAATTTATCTAACAAATTACTTTGGGGGTTCAGTTGAACACACTGAACCTACCTTGGATATGCCACTAATGACTATAATTTTAGTATTTTTAGTATGATTGTCTGAATTGTGAGGAGTTTTGTGAAATTAGAATCGTTTGTTTTGGTTGGGTTTTAAGATTGTTCAATGGGCATTTTGAGCATTTGATTTTGCTTTAAGCAACTGTTAGTAGTTTATTAATATCTCTTGGCATTTCTTTGTAGCTATCAGTGCTGGCTAGGACTTCACGTGATATATGTAGTGTTTTGGGATGTTTGGGAAAAGATGTCGCATATTCTGGTATAGTAATGAAATATGATAGGAATTCCCATGGTACTGCTGCATTGTAATCATGTTAAATTTTTGAAAATGAGCGAATGGAACAAAGTGAATTATTTTTGGATTCAGGGAGTACTACCTTTTTGTGTGTGTTTGAGATAGGCATTGATAACTATCATGTACTGAAACTTATGAGCTGACAACATGGTTAATTGATTTGATACAAGTAGGTGTTCCAAATTCCAAAAACTATTGCCTAGAGGAAGTAAAATTATCCATTCATATCCAGGTCACAGTTTTTGCATTGTACTACATGCTTCTTTCTTGGTGCCCTCAACCCCTCCTGCCTCGTGGTGGATATTACTTGAATCAATTGTCAGCTGTCATTATTTTAGTCCCGCGCCATACCTTTTCGATGACTTGTTGTTTGTCAATATGGTAGCTTTTCACTTGTCTAGGCTTATAGGCTAGGTTGTATCATGTTATAGCACATGTTAATATAGCTAGGCAAACAGGGTATGGGATTGAAGTTCTATGTTCATGTTGGGTGCTGTAACGTGGCAACGACAACAATTCTTGCAGTTCATCTCCTAGAAATCTTATGGCTAACATATGTAATTGTGATTAGATGCATATGTGGCTCTCTTTATATATTTGATATCGTCATGCTCTGCAAGATCTTAAAGTTCGAGTAAGCATTGGAAAGGGTTTTGTTGCGTGTTTTAGAAAGAAATATAATAAAGCATGCAATGCCAAAAATAGAGAAGTCTCTTATCCTTTTATCCAGCCTTAGCTACAAATAAATTCAAATGATCTAAGCAAAAGGAACATAGTTCAGTATGCATCTAAACCAGATGCTAGTTACTGTAAGATTCGGTCATCCAAATTTCCGTTATATTTGTAAGAACATTTAATAATTTGATGCTTATTCCTTGAGAATTTTTCCAGTATACGTGAATTCACTTTTGATAATTTAAGCAAGGGGCTTGGCTTTTGATGATGGCGCTTGAAAGCAAAGGGTGGTTTAGGTGACATTTAGCCTTTTGCTGTTAGAGGTTGCTGTTTCTAGTTTCTTTATATCCTCTTGATCTCTTTGCAAAGATTCAGCAGAAAGGTCTGAGTGAAGGCTTCTAATTTTATCGCTATTATGTGATAAGGGGCTTAAGATTATAGGGCCAAGAGGCATTGCGAGCTGGTTGGAGACATGTTTGCTCTTCACCAGTACACTTATGTCCATGTGACATATTGAAGTAATCTATTTAAATTCTTGAAAAATTGTGTGTATATGTTCTGATTTCCACTGATTAATTATGTACGCATGCGACTTATATTGCACATCACATATACAAATTTGAGCGAGAAAAAGGTTTGTCAATCAAGTGTACTATATAGTTATTTGAAGAGTATTGTTTTGTGATTGCAAGTATTTCAATCAAGTGTACTGTGTAGTATGTCAATCAAGTGTACTAATATTTCAATGATTGTAGAGTATTGTTTTGTGAAGTATGCAATAATTGAGGAGGCTAACAGAGCGATAACAGTTTTGCACAACCAATTTACTTTTCCTGGAGTATGTCAATAGAAGTTGTTATTAGATTCTTTTCTTTGGCTTGCTGCATGAAACCTGGAGGAACCGCCTTTAATTGCTTCTTCTTGCTCAAAACCTACATGAAAGTAACTATTTCTTATTAATTAAGAGTTTGCGCATAGAGCAATAACTATAGTAGACATGCAAAAATAGGTCATATAGTAAACATGCACTGCTTATCAAGTATAAAAGGTGGCCAAAAGAAGATTTGCAAGAAAGCTGGTTGATAAAATCAATACAATTTGAAATAGAGAACAAGACTTAATAAATTAATGACTCACAAATATAGAGGGGAAAGGGTCAAATGGTTGCCCTGTCGAAACCTTCCTCCTCTTTAGCTTTCCTAGTAAAGATCCTACTCAAAATTTAAAGTTGGGAAAGACTTCATTTCAGATATGGATTATCAGCATATGTGTAGGATTCATAACTAGCAACACAAAAAACAATCACTAAAACAACCACAAATGACATCACTTGGGACTTAATGACGAGTTAATGACGCAAATGTAAAGAAGTAGACTTACGACAAGTAAAAGAGACATAACCAGATGATATGACTACTATCCAATATCCTACAAATAACATATATAGCTAGAGAAAAAAACATAACTTAGTTCAAATGTAATCTTAGCATCAATGTCACTGCACAACATCACCAAAACAAGGACAAGTGACAGCAACAACAGTAAACAAGCACAAGATAGAAGGAAGAAGAAGCAATCGCAAAATAGAAACACTGGCAGCACCAGCTTAGAGCAACTGAATAAAAATGAATTACCCCTTAGGGCTCAGTTATCTAGATTAGAGAGAGAAAGGAGAAGTAATTAACAAAAAAACCTTAACCGATTTTGTTTGTAGTTGCATCATGTCCAAGTAATTTGTATTTGCATCAAGTGCTTCAGCATGTCGACCAGATTCCTAGAATTATTAAAGAGAACTATAGACTTATTAATGTAAGTTGGCAGAACTCTTGAAGTTTGAGGCTACACAATATTACCTGGCATAGATCTAGTTTCATTAACACCATGATGAATGTACTGACTCTTCGTATCAAGTTAGCTTAGCCGGCCATCAGCTAGAACTCCATATTCGCATGATTACTGAAATTAATGACATCATTAAGGCAAGCACTGTATATAGAACCTAAAACAAAACTTATATATCTAGGAATGCTATTGTTTCTAGTAATTAAAATACATAGGAGATACAAAATTTATAGCATAAATGAGCCTAATTAATAAACAACCCAAATGCAAAGGCCACGACCCAACTTTCAAACAGGATCACATGCACAAGGAGCAAGGTTAGCCATGCCCTGATGGTGTCATAGTGGTTCCAGCCAACATCTTTAAATAGACAGCAAGCAAGGGTGATTTACTAGTATTATTTGTACTCCACAATAAAGTGAATGAATTCAAGTATAAAATAAATTAGATCCATTGATCACTTAATTTGCATAAAACATCATTGAAGGCTTACCCTTAAATGGAAGCAGCTTCACTTTGGGTTTTTTCAAGGAGAAAACCAATGGGATTCCACCTTCTATGCCATGGTCTCTCTTCAACCGGTGCCGGACCTGATGGATAAAATTGATGGAATGCAATTTAGATGCAAATTATAGAGAGCATGTAGAGTTATGGAGACAGCCATAGCACCTTATATGCCAAAGATCTGGCCAGAGTATCATTTAGATTTCCCATTGACATGTATTAACAAGAGAATTCTAAGCAAGAAAATAAAAAACAAAACACAGCTACGGAAAACTCCGGTTACTGTACTGCTGTATAAACTTATATTGTTTTTATCAAAAAAGATGCCACTAATGTTACATGGCACCAACTATGCAATCTATGCTAGAAATGAAGTAGGGAAGATATGTAATCTTCTCTAATTTACTCTAGTAATTCACCATACATAACATATAGGCACAATATTTCATTAAAACAACAAAGTACATAATGAAAAGATGAAGAAAAAGCATTACTGCTCGGGAAAGGGGGTCATTTATTGATTCTCTCAAATCAGCCACACGGATTCGAGTTGGATCAGCTCTAGCTCCTGCTCCTGTTGCAGATAGAACTTTCAATCCCCTACGCACACATGCAACAAGCAATGCTACCTACAACATTAATATGTTAAACAATAAGACGAGAGCAAAATGCAACCGCATAAAACACGAAGCTTGAATTCTGATATTTGACGCTGTAAAACAATTGTATTAGACAAAAGCTCATATCAAATTCATTCATGAATAACAATTAACAACTTGCTAAAAGCCAAAAACAAGCAAAACATAAGCAGAAGAGAAAACCAGTCAGTAACACAAGGATTCCCCTGGATTGCCATCAATGAAAAAAGACATTTATCAAAACACTACATAGAGTCCAAGTTTCCATGTCATACTTTCACCCCTGAAATTGCCAAAAATGTCAGGCTCACTGTAATGTGAATCAACTAGCTATAATAACAAATTGTACAATTATCAAACCAAGTTCTTAAACTTAACCGTGAAAGAAAATTTAAAAAAGTGAATTAAGTTAATCTTTATGTATGCTTAACCTCCCATCAAGATACCCACCCGCGCTCGCCTTAACAAACATACACCGTTGCAGGTGGAGAAAGGCAATCTAAAACTTGATGTAACCAAATAGAAAAATCTAATTTAATGTTCTAATAAACATTATAAAAAAACAAAGGCAACTCTTCCCAAGCTACACAACTTGATGCTTCTCTATGAGCTCTGTTTCGGAGTAAAACACTAAAACAACAACCGATGAACTCCATCTATACTATACAGTTAGATCAAAATAAACAATTCACCTCAAAAAGAAAAAAAAAATAAAGAAGAGAAATCTAAAAATTTCAATTAAAGTGTTCAGAATTAATCAGATATACCGATAAACCTCGGGATGATTAAATTAAACATGTCTTCGAATATCGCTTCGATAATGATGAATTTCGTATCACAACAATATTAAACTCTACTTATGAACCATCTCAAATTAGCAAAAGCACAATATCAGTAAAATATTAGGTCTCACAAAATCAACTACAAATTCTCAAAAAAGAAAGAAAAAAAGGAGATAGATAACCTTTAGCTTTGGCAGCAGCATTAACGGTAGGGTTTTCCGAAAGCGATTCGACAGGACATATCTAATTCGACGGTCTCTCACCGGAAACCTTATCGATGATCGACGGCGATTGATCGGCGACAGAAGACGCAGCAGGAACCGCAGTAGTAAGAAGAAGAAGACGAGAGCGAATTGAAGCCGGTGGTTGTTGATGAGGACGTATTGAAGCCGGTGGTGGTTGGTGGTGAGGGACGAGGCCTGAAACGAGGGTGAGAGAGAAGGTTATAGTGGTGGTTGGTGTTGAGGGACGAATGCAGTATGTCGTTGAGGCAGGATAGAGGGTGAGAGAGAAGGAGAGGGGTTAGGGTTTGTTAAGGAGAAAGATTAAGAGGGGGCTAGGATTGATAGAAGAGAGAATGTTTGGGCCGGTTCGAGAACTTTTGGGCTGACAGTGGTCACAACTTTTGGGCCAATTAACCGCTGCGGTTATTAGAACCGGAGCGGTTAACAGAAAACCGGAGCGGTATCTGTTAACCAATCTGATTCGCTTAAGGATCGCAGCGGTTGTGTTCCCAGGTTTCCCACCCAAAATTTCAAGGATTTACCGATTCGGTTCTGCTTAAGGACTGCAACGGTTGTGTTGGGACATATAGTGTTTTTTCCACTTAGTGATTGGTAGGCTGTTAAACCTTTATGGACATTCCCAAATGTTTTGGGAATTTGTTAGATACCATTTTATATATGATTTCAAATGCGTACTGGGAATTCCCAAATTGTGGTAATGGACAGAACCAAACATTGTGGGAACTTGTTAGATACCAATTTGGATTTATCATGTGGTTGTTGAGATACACATTCGTGTGTATTTTTTCGACTGTGGTCATATTGGTATTGTTAGAATAGAATGCTACTATCAGATGGTGTTATATATGTTTTTTTATCAAGTGGATTATCTTTAGTCCAAACTTCCTTAGCTGCATTTTTTTAAAGCAACAAAATCCTTCGGTGTGATTCACAGGCGATAACAATGGCAATAAGAAGGATGATGAAGAGGGAGATGATGGTGCAAGCACACATTGTACTGATAAGGATGATGATGATGATATTTTTGGTGCTTTCGATGATGTTGATGAAGATGATGAGGATGATGTTCGTTTCGACCCCGAATAAGATTAGGAATTATGTTATGCCTTTTTATTTTAGTTTGCATCCGAGTTGTTATTATCTGTATTTAGAACATGTTGGTTTAGTACGTTTAGTTGTTATGACTTATGATGTATCATGAATGTTTTTAGGAATGGGTTACTAATTACCAGACATTCTGCTATGGATCTTGCACTACAACTTTTGGATGGTTAGCAACTTGCCTAACTGTATCTTAGGGGCTGTTGAGCTACTTTTGTGGTCTTTCACAAATGGAAGCCTGACGATATGAATGATTTACCAAACATGCTTTTAAAAATACAATATATTTTGAAGAATTAACTAATGTTCGTGTGTCGAAATTTAGCCACTATTGTGGAAGGTTACCCACTGTCTTTCGGAATAAAGATGCTCTTCTTTTTTACAAAATTAAAACAACACATTAATATAACAACATTCACTATCAATCAATCATGTTGGAGTTATAATGGGCCTTCATACTATTGTTTTGCAATCTCCTAACACATATCTGGGTGTTGCCAAAATAAATAAGTCGATCAACTTTTCTTGCTTTCTAAACTATTAATTATTGGGGTTAGAATTTTCTACTAATGTGTTTATCGAAAATTCAACTAAATCACACACAATTAACTGAGATCCCAGACTATCTACATTGTATGTAGTGATAAAGTAGTATATTTATTGAGTAATATCTAAATTGTATGTAGTGATAAATTGTAGTGTAGTTATAAAGTAGTTGTTTATTAACAGAATAAAAAACTGGCCGTGATAATATTATGGTCATTTACATTGTCTTGTGTGGACATTGCCACAGTTTTGCTGCACATTAAATGTGAGTTCAAATTGCACTAAAATATTCCTCCTTCGTTTTAATTAATATCGAACTCAGACAACGATGTTGAGTCTAAGAATTGCAGATAGATAAAGAGGTGGCCCACTTTTTTCGGGGTAAAATTAGGGTAATTTGGGGAAAATTAGGAGAATATTATGTAATTGGGTAATATAGCTATGGTATTGTATTATTTTATAATAAATCAATTGGATGAATATTTCCTTTTTGGTGAATGTAGCATCTATTATGACAATTCCGAATATGGAAACTATATCATCTATTTTAAAACGAAGGAAGTATACATTGTATATGTTCATGTTGAGTATTACTGTATCTATCTAATATTCAACTAAGATCATAGATATCTATATTAAATACCTAAATTGTATATTGATGGAGTAATAGTGGGCGTTGTAATTGCCAAGGATTCGCTGTCCATTAAATTTGCTTTCTAACTACAAATTCTAGGGGTATAGAATAGTATTCCTCTGTTTATATAAGATTCAACTAAGATCAATCTTAATCAACTAAGGTGCCAAAATATCTGAATTGATTATTTAAAGAGTAATGGCCATGATAATTTATTTTGTCGTTTCAATGTTGTTATGTAGACATTGCAATATTCTTGTTGCCCCTTATAATTTAACTAAGGTTCAACTAGCATTTCCACATATCTAATTTGTATGTTGTAGTGAACTTGTATATTGATAGAGTGATAATGGGGCGTGAAAATGAGTTTGGTAACCTACATAGATTTGTTTGGGCATTGTCAAAATGTGGATGCCACAGGGTAAACTCGTTTAAGATACGTATTTTAAGGATAATGACCAACCTATGGTACGATGCTCTCCAACATACTCCAACACTAACCACAACTACTTATCTTCTACCTAAGGCAAGTCGAAAAACACCATTACTATGGCCAACTGAACAACAAGCTCGACCTAGGAACCGGTAATTTCAGATTCATTTGTGGTTATGCTACACAAAAACTTAGCGAATTTTAATTTCATGAAACCTAATTTCCTTCAAACTATATCCAAAAATGGCAACCCTAATTGTCTTCAAATTACCATGTTCGCCGTTAATGGGTTTTGAGGCATTGAAGAAAAAAAAACGAGGAAGCCTAATTGTCTTCAAATTACCATGCTCGCCGTTAATGGAGGTTTGGAGGCATTGAAGAAAAAAAATGAGGACCCTGATTGTGTTCAATTTATTTTTATAAAGTAATATTTAGTATGTCATAAGGTTTAATTTTGCTATTTATACCTTGACAAAAGATCGTATACTTTCATATATTATAAAGCACAATTTCGTATATTATAAGGTTCAATTTAGCCATTTATACCTTGACAAAAGATCGTATATTACAAGGTATAATATCGTGCATCTTATTGCAGTATCACTGTATAAGTTAGTAAATACCAAATACAGTAAATAGAGAAAAGCATTTAGTAAGTATAATTTTGGAATTATTCAGTTAAGTGTCTAAATTAAAATGCAAAAAATAAGGAACTACCTAAAATGACCCGGTACTGTCATCAATTCGCCTAATCCTGATGTGGACAAATTCGTGGTTCTCATTGCACGTTTTCTGTCGCCTTTTTCGAAGAAGGCTATTGTAAAATTTTTACAAATGAATGGAGTGACTATACCCGTATTTTTTAAAAAAAAAATTCAAACGAAGTCGTGAGAAATCATTGATCAAAATGCCTAATCCCCTCAGCTTCCTGTTATTTATCAGTGTTATGTATTCACTTTTGTCCTCGAACATGACTCGTCACAGGCCCAAAGTTCTGACTACGCAAGCGGAGCTAGCAACCACAAGGGCAGCAAATATTGGGGGCACCAAAAGATCAATCTTAGAACGTTGGAAAAACATAGCAGGCAAGCACACTATCTCAGATGGAAGGTCCACCGGTACCCTTAAGCTGCTGTCTGAGTTACAGGTAGTCGAGAACGACGACGAAGGTGATATAGCCCATATAAAGGCGGTTTCCGGGGCTAACGCTGCCAACGCCACTGCTACTGTAAGAAGGGCTGTCCACACTCCCGCATACATTAACAGCGGACTCCGCCATGTGGTTAATGTGCAGTGTGAAAGTATGGACCTGATGAGGAGAGAAACAGACATTTTTATATATTCTGTCGTGGTAATTAGTAGTGGTGCTCAATTATATATATGGGTTTCGTACTTTCGTGTAAAATAGATATATATGTTTGTAATCTTAGTTTAGTTGCTTAACTAACTCGTCATATAATCAATGTATGTTCGTCAGGAAAAAAAATTTGCTATATATAATGTTGTAGTTTATATTGGTGTAATTAGAAGATGACGTAACGTCATGGAACTATAAATTAGTTGGTTGGGTTTGTTGATCTAAGAAAGAGGGAAATTAGATCAACTGCTCAATATGTTTTATTGTGTCAATGAAGATACGTTTTGGCTGCTGCTATGCTTTTGACCCGTGGCCATTAAAGTTAATTCAACCAGATTTTTGTTCTCTTTTGAAGTTTAAAAAATGACTAGCAGGCTAACCTCCTAAACGTGGAAAAGCTAATTATTACTCTCTCCATTCCATAACAAAGTTTTGTCTCTCCGGTGCAAACAATTATAAATATTACTTCATCCGTCTACATTTATTTACTACATTTCCTTTTCTGGAAAGTAAATTATAAGTAAAAATATAGAACGTATGTCTTTCTTGTTAAATTCGATACCGATATGTGAATTGACAGTATCAGATTTTAATAATTTTTTACTTTGATGTATTAAGAAATATTTGAAGTCGAAACTGTGCAAAATGAGATACAAATAAATATAGGCAGACGGAGTACTAGTTAGGGGTATGTGCCTTGTAGGTAGTTGCTAGTCTTTACTCCCTTAGGTTCTATAAGCTCATAGTTTTAGTAGCATTATTATACTACATCCGTTCATTTTTAATCTACACACTTTCCTTTTCGGGTAATTACTTTTTAATGGTTACACTGTTACTTTATCTATATAAGGTAAAATGTACAATCATTATTCTCCACTTTTGTCTCCCATATGGTCCCTCACCAAATACATTAACCACTTAAAACCCCCCACCTACCCCATTTTTTTTTCTCTCTCCTCTATTTTTTATTTATTTTTTGTACTTCTTACTCCCCACTTTTCATAATTCCTCTTCTCTCTCTCTCCAACTTTTTCAGTTTTGTGTTGGTTCTAATGAAAAGCAAAGTGTGTAGATGATATAGGAACGGAGGTAGTATTCATCCTCTGCTAATAAATAGTTGTTATATTTCTTATTTCACGGTATCTAATGTGCGGATTTAGGCATTATTATCTTTAGTTATGTATTGTCAAGAATTATTAACATTGATGTCTTAAAACATAAATAAAAACGAATTAAAGAATATCAGTTGGTAATAGTTATCTTCCTTTTCTAATAGTTGAAAAACTTCAACTTACCCTTGCCAACAAATAGCTTTAAGCAGTAAATTATAAAAATTTGATATTCTAGGAATAATACGTCAAACTTATGTGAAATCGTACAAACATTCAAAATAATATTTTTTTTATATACTTCAATTATGAAATAAGTGAAACACTTCTATCAAAAACTCTCACATAAAAGAGAGAAGTATTTAACTTATTTCACAGTGGAGGAAGTAGATAAGTAAAAGAAAATGGTTTGAATTAATACTTCATCTGTTTCTTTTAAAGTGCAATACAGAGAAATAGCCACACAAAGCAAGGTAGCTAGAGAGAAAAAGTTGGGCCCACTTTTAATTACCGTACTTCAAGATTAAATCAAAGATAAGTGGAACATAAACTCAATCTAATCTTTCGGCTGGTGAATGAACAAGGGCGGAGGTATGAGACTAGCATCGCGGACCACGAGAACAAAATGTAGTAGCTCGTAGTTGTCGACGTAAAGAACTCGGATGAGGCTCTGAGTCAGCAAAGCCATGGCTAACAGAAAGGACGAACTCTAGTTGTTGTTGTTGGCTAAAAGAGATCGTGATAGAGAAGGGGTAGTATAATTCTAATTTTAAAACAATGTTAAAAATATATGAAGATCCAAGGAATTTGTAGATATACCAAAATAAAATATGGTGAAAAAATCATCTTGTTCGATCTCAAGTGTGTACAAAAATTTGCCGTATACAAGATGTTGGATGGTTTCGGTGTCCATAAACAAAATAGGGAAATTTTGGGATAGTTTTTCTAGATTGCAAGCGGGTACTTATTTTTTTTTTTTTTGGCAATTCAAAATTTTTATTGACTACCAAAAAAATAATGGTAATAGAAGTACAACCAAACACCACAGACAAGCCAACTACTGAACAGAATCAGAAGGAAGGCCAACACAGAAGCTGCACACAGGCAAGCAACAAACACCAAAGGACTTAAAACAACAAAAATTTCTATCATCCTCTTTACATTTGCACGCTACATTAAAGATGATATTTTTGACAACCTGATGGCTAGGAGCACAATTCCCATTAAAAATTTTGTTATTTCTCTGCTTCCATACAGCATAAATTGTCTCAGTAAAACACATAGTGTAAAGTCTTGCAAATCTGCTACAACCTCAAGCTTTTGTAATAGCTTGTCTTCTCTGAATGTCAAATCCTCCAGTATGACCAGGAGAGTGAAGAATTTGGCAAACATGAACCCAAATGCCAGCAGCATACGAACGGTCAAAGAACAAGTGTTGAGTGGACTCATCAGCAGCCCCACAAAGACTACATTCTTTGTTACAAGGAATGTTCCAATTACTGAGACGATCAGTGGTTGCAAGTCTGTTCTGTAAAGCCATCCAAAGAATAAATTTACTCTTAGGAGTAGCCTGGTTGTTACAAATCAACCTCTTCCATTCAACTCTAGGAAAATCACCTTGAAGAATGTTATAAGCCTTCTTGAAGCTAAATTTACCTTCAACAGTAATAGCATCCCAGCCTCCAATAACATTTAACAAGTCCTTGCTATTTATAATTTTCCTCAACAGCCAAGAGGAGGTGTCACTTTTGTGTGTTTACCATATTTTTTTCATCTTTTGAAAGCACTAGATTTTGTATTACTCGCATGTTTTTTATTAATGTAACATGTTCATTCCTTTCATCAAATTTTACTAATGTATTAAAATGAGGTACAAAAGTATTACAAGATAATGTTCTTTTCATATTACCAGCACGTTCTTTTGCTCATCAAATTTCATAACAAGTATTTATTAAGTGAGGTGTATAAGCATAACAAAATAAATGTTATCTTTATGTACTAATGGCATGTTCAGATTTAATTTAGAGCATATTCTTTGTTATATCAATCAATGTTCTTTTTTTTATTGTAAATAAACCTATGAATCGGACAACTTATATGTAATCATGTGTTCTTCTTGCTTGTATAACAAAAAATTTAATGTCATTTTTATATTGTCATCATGTTTTAGATAAGCCTATAGCATATTAGCATGTACTTTGCATTATACTACCAAGATTAACTTTAAATGTCAAAAGAACACCAACAAAAAGAACATGATATACTACCTCCGTTTCATATGCTTTTAGGTAATTACCAAACATGCTTTGGGCATTACCAAACCTATCCAATCACAATCCATTCTCATTACTCATCAAAGCAATCCAATGGGGATTGGGCAATCATGTGACTAGGTCCATTAGGCCCAATACCTCACCAAACCCCATAGACTTGAGTTTTGGGCCCCCATTGTCTCTCCTTGAACTAAAAAGCCCAAATTAACACCAGATCACATGCTTTTAGGTAATTAACAAACATGCTTTGGTCATTACCAAACCGATCCAATCACAATTCAGTCCCATTACTCATCAAAGCCATCCTATGGGGACTGGAGAATCATGCCACTGGGTCCATTTAGCCCAATACCTGACCAAACCACATTGACTTGAGTTTTAGGCCCCCATTGTCCCTCCTTGTGCTGAAAAAAAGCCCAAATTAAGCCCAGATCATATGCTTTTAGGTAATTTCCAAACATGATATGGGCCTTACCAAACTTATCCAATCACAATCCATTCCAATTACTCATCAAAGCCATCCTGTGGGGATTGGACAATCATGTCACTGGGACCATTAGGCACAATACCTCACCAAACCCCATTGACTTGAGTTTTGGGCCCCCATTGTCCCTCCTTGTACGAAAAAGCCCAAATTAAACCCAGATCATATGCTTTTAGGTAATTACCAAATATGCTTTGGGCATTACCAAACCTATCGAATCACAATCCATTCCGATTACTCATCAATATAATCCTATGTGGATTGGACAATCATGCATGCCACCGGGTCCATTAGGCACAATACCTCACCAAACCCTATTGACTTGAGTTTTGGGCCCCCAATGTCCCTCCTTGTATTCAAAAGCCAAATTAACCTCAGATCATATGCTTTTAGTTAATTACCAAACATGCTTTGGGCATTACCCAACCTATCCAATCACAATAAATTTCCATTACTCATCAAAGCTATCCTTTGGGGATTGGACAATCATGCCACTATGTCCATTAAACTCAATACATCACCAAACCTCGTTGACTTGAGTTTTGGGCCCCATTGTCCCTCCTTGTATTAAAATACCCAAATTAACCCAGATCATATGCTTTTAGGTAATTACCAAACATGCTTTGGGCCTTACCAAACCTATTCAATCACAATCCGTTCCCATTACTCATCAAAGCAATCCAATGGGGATTGGACAATCATGCCACTGGTCCATTAAGCCCAATACCTCACCAAACCCCATTGACTTGAGTTTTGGGCTACCATTCTCCATCCTTGTATTAAAAAACCAAAATTAACCCCTGATCATATGCTTTTCGGTAATTACCAAACATGCTTTGGGCATTACCAAACCTATCCAATCACAATCCATTCTCATTACTCATCAAAGCAATCCAATGGAGATTGGACAATCATGTCACTAGATCCATTAGGCCCAATACCTCACCAAACCCCATTGACTTGAGTTTTGGGCCCCCATTGTCTCATTTTGAACTAAAAAACCCAAATTAACCCCAGATCACATGCTTTTAGGTAAATAACAAACATGCTTTAGTCATTACCAAACCTATCCAATCACAATTCATTCCCATTACTAATCAAAGCCATCCAATGGGTACTGGACAATCATGCCACTGGGTCCATTTGGCCAAATACCTGACCAAACCACATTGACTTGAGTTTTAGGCCCCCGTTGTCCCTCCTTGTACTGAAAAAAGCCCAAATTAAGCGCAGATTATATGCTTTTAGATATTTACCAAACATGCTTTCGGCATTACCAAACATAACCAATCACAATCCATTCCCATTACTCATAAAAACAATCCTATGGGGATTGGACAATCATGCCACTGGGTCCATTAGGCCAAATACCTCACCAAACCCCATTGACTTGAGTTTTGGGCCCCCATTGTCCCTCCTTGAACTAAAAAGCACAAATTAAGCCCAGATCATATGCTTTTAGGTAATTACCAAACATGATTTGGGCCTTACCAAACCTATCCAATCACAATCCATTCCCATTACTCATCAAAGCCATCCTATGGGGATTGGACAATCATGCCACTGGGTCAATGAAGCCCAATACCTCACCAAACCCCCTTGACTTGAGTTTTGGGCCCCCATTGTCTCTCCTTTTATTAAAAAACCCAAATTAACCCCAGATCATATGCTTTTAGATAATTACCAAACCTGCTTTGGGCATTACCAAACATATCCAATCACAATACATTCCCATTACACATCAAAGCAATCCTATGGGGATTGGACAATCATGTCACTGGGTCCATTAGGCCCAATACCTCACCTAACCCCATTGACTTGAGTTTTGGGCCACCATTGTTCCTCCTTGTAGTAAAAAGCCCAAATTAACCCCATATACCTATGCTTTTAGGTAATTACCAAACCTGCTTTGGGCATTACCAAACCTATCCAATCACAATCGATTCCCATTACTCATCAAAGCCATCCTGTGGGGATTGGACAATCATGCCACTGGGTCTATTAGGCCTAATAACTCACCAAACCCCATTGACTTGAGTTTTGGGCCCCCATTATCCATCTTTGTGCTAAAAAGCCCACATAACCCCAATCATATGCTTTAAGATAATTACCAAACATGTTCTGGGAATTACCACACTTATCGCATCACAATCCATTCCTATTACTCATCAATATAATCCTATGTGGATTGGACAATCATGCATGCCTCCGGGTGCATTAGGCACAATACCTCACCAAACCCCATTGACTTGAGTTTTGGGCCCTCATTGTCCCTCCTTTAACTAAAAAGCCCAAATTAACCCAAAATCATATGCTATTAGGTAGTTACCAAACATGCTTTGGGCATTACAAAATCTATTCAATCACAATCCATTCCCATTACTCATCAAATCAATCCAATGGGGATCGGACAATCACGCCACTAGGTCCATTTGGCCCAATACCTCACCAAACCCCATTGACTTGAGATTTGGGCCCTCATTGTCCCTCCTTGAGCTAAAAAGCCTAAATTAACCCCAAATCATATGCTTTTAGGTAATTACCAAACATGCTTTGGGCATTACCAAACCTATCCAATCATAATCCATTCCCATTACTCATCAAATCATTCCTATGGGGATTTGACAATCATGCCATTGGGACCGTTAGGCCCAATACCTCACCAAACCACATTGACTTGAGTTTTAGGCCCCCATTGTTCCACCTTGTACTAAACAGCCCAAATCAACACCAGATCATATGCTTTTAGGTAATTACCAATCATGCTTTGGGCATTACCAAACCTATCTAATCACAATCCATTCCCATTACTCATCTAATCAATCCTATCGTGATTGGACAATCATGCCACATGGTCCATTAGGCCCAATACCTCACCAAACCCAATTGACTTAAGTTTTGGGCCCCCTTTGTCCATCCTTGTACAAAAAAGCCCAAAATAACCCCACATCATATGCTTTTAGTTAATTACCAAACATGCTTTGGGTATTTCCAAACCTATCCAATCACAATCCTTTCCCATTACTCATCAAAATAATCCTATGTGGATTTGACAATCATGACACTAGGTCCATTAGGTACAATACCTCACCAAACCCCATTGACTTGAGTTTTGGGCTCCCATTGTCTCTCTTAGTACTAAAAAGCACAAATTAACTCCAATCATAGGCTTTAAGTTGATTACCAAACCTGTTATGGGGATTGCCAAACCTACTCATCTAATCCTTTATCATTACTCATCAAATCAATCCTATGGGGATCGGACAATCATGCCACTAGGTCCATAAGGAAAAATACCTCACCAAACCCCATTGACTTGAATTTTGGGCCCTCATTGTCCCTCATTGAACTAAAAAGCCCAAATTAACCCCAAATTATATGCTTTTAGTTAATTACCAAACATGCTTTGGGCATAACCAAACCTATCAAATCACAATCCATTCCCATTACTCATCAAATCAATCCTATGGAGATTGGACAATCATGCCACTGGGTCCATTAGGCCCATTACCTCACCAAACCACATTGACTTGAGTTTAAGGCACCCATTGTCCCTCCTTGTATTAAAAATCCCAAATTAACCCCGAATCATATGCTTTTAGGTAATTACCAAACATGCTTTGGGCATTACCAAACCTATCCAATCATAATCCATTCCCATTACTCATCAAATCAATCCTATGGGAATTGGACAATCATGCCACTAGGTCCACTAGGCCCAATACCTCACCAAACCCATTGACTTGAGTTTGGGCCCCCATTATCCCTCATTGTATTAAGAAGCCCAACTTAACCTCAGATCGTATGCTTTTAGGTAATTACCAAATTTGCTTTCTGCATTATCAAACCTATCCAATCACATTTCATTTCCATTACTCATCAAATCAATCCTATAGGGATTGGACAATCATGCCACTTGGTCAATTAGGCTCAATACCTCTCCAAACCCTATTGACTTGAGTTTTGGGCCCCCATTGTCCATCCTTGTACTAAAAAGCCCAAATTAACCCCAAATCATATGCTTTTAGTTAATTACCAAACATGCTTTCGGCATTACCAAACCTATCCGATCACAATCCATTCTCATTACTCATCAAAGCAATCCTATGGGGATTGGACAATCATGCCACTGGGTCCATTAAGCCCAATACCTCACCAAACCCCATGGACTTGAGTTTTGGGCCACCTTTGTCCATCCTTGTACTAAAAATCCCAAATTAACCCCAGATCATATGCTTTTATTTAATTACCAAACATGCTTTCGGCATTACCAAACCTATACAATCACAATCCATTCTCATTACTCATCAAAGCAATCCTATGGGGATTGGACAATCATGCCACTGGGTCCATTAGGCCCAATACCTCACCAAACCCCATTGACTTGAGTTTGGGCTCCCATTATCCCTCCTTGTATTTAAAAGCCCAAATTAACCTCAGAACATATGCTTTTAGGTAATTACCAAACTTGCTTTGGGCATTATCAAGCCTATCCAATCACAATCCATTCCCATTACTCATCAAATCAATCCTATGTGGATTTGACAATCATGACACTAGGTCCATTAGGTACAATACCTCACCAAACCACATTGACTTGAGTTTTAGACCCCCATTGTCCCTCCTTGTACTAAAAAGCCCAAATCAACACCAGATCATATGCTTTTAGGTAATTACCAATCATGCTTTGGGCATTACCAAACCTATCTAATCACAATCCATTCCCATTACTCATCTAATCAATCCTATCGGGATTGGACAATCATGCCACATGGTCCATTGGGCCCAATTTCTCACCAAACCCCATTTACTTGAGTTTGGGCCCCCATTATCCCTCCTTGTACTAAAAAGCCCAAATTAAGCCCAGATATGCTTTAAGGTGATTACCAAACATGCTTTCGGCATTACCAAACCTATCCAATCACAATCCGTTTACATTACTCATCAAAGCCATCCTATGGGGATTGGACAATCATGCCACTAGGTCCATTAGGCCCAATACCTCACCAAACCCCATTTACTTGAGTTTGGGCCCCCATTATCCCTCCTTATACTAAAAAGCCCAAATTAACCCCAGATCATATGCTTTTAGGTAATTACCAAACATGCTTTCGACATTACCAAACCTATCCAATGACAATCCATTCCCATTACTCATCAAAGCCATCCTATGGGGACTGGACAATCATGCCACTGGGTCCATTAGGCCCAATACCTCACCAAACCCTATGGACATAAGTTTTAGGCCCCCATTGTCCCTCTTTGCACTAAAAAGCATTAATTAACACCAATCATATGCTTTTAGGTAATTACCAAACTTGGTTTACGCATTATCAAACCTATCCAATAACAATCCATTCCCATTACTCATCAAATCAATCCTATGGGGATTGGACAATCATGCCACTGGGTTCATTAAGCCCAATACCTCACCAAACCCCATTGACTTGAGTTTTGGGCCACCATTGTCCCTCCTTGTATTAAAAAACCTAAATGAACCCCTGATCATATGCTTTTCGGTAATTACCAAACATGCTTTGGGGATCGGACAATCATTACTCATCAAATCAATCCTATGGGGATCGTACAATCATGCCACTAGGTTCATTAGGCCCAATACCTCACCAAACCCTATGGACTTGAGTTTTGGGCCCCCATTGTCCATCTTTGTACTAAAAAGCGTAAATTAACCCCAAATCATATGCTACTAGGTAATTACCAAACATTCTTTGGGCATTACCAAACCTATCCAATAACAATCCATTCCCATTACTCATCAAATCAATCCAATGGGGATTGGACAATCATGCCACTGGGTCCATTAGGCTCAATACCTCACCAAACCCTATTGAATTGAGTTTTAGGCCCCCATTGTCCCTCCTTGTACTAAAAATCCCAAATTAACCCTAGATCATATGCTTTTAGGTAATTACCAAACATGCTTTCGGCATTACCAAACCTATACAATCACAATCCATTCTCATTACTCATCAAAGCAATCCTATGGGGATTGGACAATCATGCCACTGGGTCCATTAGGCCCAATACCTCACCAAACCCCATTGACTTGAGTTTGGGCTCCCATTATCCCTCCTTGTATTAAAAAGCCCAAATTAACCTCAGATCATATGCTTTTAGGTAATTACCAAACTTGCTTTGGGCATTATCAAACCTATTCAATCACAATCCATTCCCATTACTCATCAAATCAATCCTAAGGAGATTGGACAATCATGCCACTGGGTCCATTAGGCTTAATACCTCACCAAACCCTATTGACTTGAGTTTTGGGCCCCCATTGTCCATCCTTGTACTAAAAATCCCAAATTAACACCAGATCATATGCTTTTAGGTAATTACCAAACATGCCTTCGGCATTACCAAACCTATACAATCACAATCCATTCTCATTACTCATCAAAGAAATCCAATGGGGATTGGACAATCATGCCACTGGATCCATTAAGCCCAATACCTCACCAAACCCCATTGACTTGAGTTTTGGGCCACCATTGTCTCTCCTTGTATTAAAAAATCTAAATTAACCCCTGATCATATGCTTTTCGGTAATTACCAAACATGCTTTGGGCATTACCAAATCTATCCAATCACAATCCATTCCCATTACTCATCAAAGTAATCCTATGGGGATTGGACAATCATGTCATTGGGTCCATTAGGCCCAATACCTCACCAAACCCCATTGACTTGAGTTTTGGGCCCCATTGTCCATCCTTGTACTAAAAAGCCCAAATTAACCCAAGATCATATGTTTTAGGTAATTACCAAACATGCTTTCGGCATTACCAAACCTATCCAATCACAATCCGTTCACATTACTCATCAAAGCCGTCCTATGGTGATTGGACAATCATGCCACTAGGTCCATTAGGCCCAATAATTCACCAAACCCTATGGACTTGAGTTTTGGGCCCCCATTGTCCCTCTTTGTGCTCAAAAGCATAAATTAACTCCAATCATATGCTCTAAGGTAATTACCAAACATATTCTGGGAATTACCAAACCTACTAATTAAAGGATGTTCTCCCAATCACAATCCATTCCCATTACTCATCAAATCAATCCTATGGGGATCGGACAATCATGCCACTAAGTCCATTAGGCCCAATACCTCACCAAACCCCATTGACTTGAGTTTTGGGCCCTCATTGTCCCTCCCTGAACTAAAAAGCCCAAATTAACCCCAAATCATTTGCTATTGAGCGATTACCAAACATGCTTTGGGCATTACCAAACCTATTCAATCAAAATCCATTCCCATTACTCATCAAATCAATCCTATGGGGATTGGATAATCATGCCACTAGGTCCATTAGGCCCAATACCTCACCAAACCCCATTTACTTGAGTTTGGGCCCCCATTATCCCTCCTTGTACTAAAAAACCCAAATTAAGCCCAGATCATATGCTTTTAGGTGATTACCAAACATGCTTTCGGCATTACCAAACCTATCCAATCACTATCCGTTCACATTACTCATCAAAGCCATCCTATGGGGATTGGACAATCATGCCACTAGGTCCATTAGGCCCAATACCTCACCAAACCCCATTTACTTGAGTTTGATTATCCCTCCTTTTACTAAAAAGCCACCCCAGATCATATGCTTTTAGGTAATTACCAAACATGCTTTCGGCATTACCAAACCTATCCAATCAAAATCCGTTCCCATTACTCATCAAAGCCATCCTATGGGGATTGGACAATCACGCCACTGGGTCCATTAGGCCCAATACCTCACCAAACCCTATGGACTTAAGTTTTGGGCCCCCATTGTCCCTCTTTGCACTAAAAAGCATTAATTAACTCTAATCATATGCTTTTAGGTAATTACCAAACTTGGTTTGCGCATTATCAAACCTATCCAATAACAATCCATTCCCATTACTCATCAAATCAATCCTATGGGGATTGGACAATCATGCCACTGGGTTCATTAAGCCCAATACCTCACCAAACCCCATTGACTTGAGTTTTGGGCCACCATTGTCCCTCCTTGTATTAAAAAACCTAAATTAACCCCTGATCATATGCTTTTCGGTAATTACCAATTATGCTTTCGGCATTACCAAACCTATACAATCACAATCCATTTTCATTACTCATCAAAGCAATCCTATGGGGATTGGACAATCATGCCACTGGGTTCATTAAGCCCAATACCTCACCAAACCCCATTGACTTGAATTTTGGGCCACCATTGTCCCTCCTTGTATTAAAAAACCTAAATTAACCCCTGATCATATGCTTTTCGGTAATTACCAAACATGCTTTGGGGATCGGACAATCATTACTCATCATTACTCATTAAATCAATCCTATGGGGATCGTACAATCATGCCACTAGGTACATTAGGCCCAATACCTCACCAAACCCTATGGACTTGAGTTTTGGGCCCCCATTGTCCCTCTTTGTACTAAAAAGCGTAAATTAACCCCAAATCATATGCTATTAGGTAATTACCAAACATGCTTTGGGCATTACCAAACCTATCCAATCACAATCCATTCCCATTACTCATCAAATCAATCCAATGGGGATTGGACAATCATGCCACTGGGTCAATTAGGCTCAATATCTCACCAAACCCTATTGACTTGAGTTTTAGGCCCCCATTGTCCCTCCTTGTACTAAAAATCCCAAATTAACCCCAGACCATATGCTTTTAGGTAATTACCAAACATGCTTTCGGCATTACCAAACCTATACAATCACAATCCATTCTCATTACTCATCAAAGCAATCCTATGGGGATTGGACAATCATGCCACTGGGTTCATTATGCCCAATGCCTCACCAAACCCCATTGACTTGAGTTTTGGCCACCATTGTCCCTCCTTGTATTAAAAAACCTAAATTAACCCCTGATCATATGCTTTTCGGTAATTACCAAACATGCTTTGGGCATTACCAAACCTATCCAATCACAATCCATTCCCATTACTCATCAAAGTAATCCTATGGGGATTGGACAATCATGTCATTGGGTCCATTAGGCCTAATACCTCTCCAAACTCCATTGACTTGAGTTTTGGGCCCCTATTGTCCATCCTTGTACTAAGAAGCCCAAATTAACCCCAGATCATATGCTTTTATGTAATTACCAAACATGCTTTCGACATTACCAAACCTATCCAATCACAATCCATTCTCATTACTCATCAAATCAATCCTATGGGGATTGGATAATCATGCCACTAGGTCCATTAGGCCCAATACCTCACCAAACCCCATTTACTTGAGTTTGGGCCCCCATTATCCCTCCTTGTACTAAAAAGCCCAAATTAAGCTCATATCATATGTTTTTAGGTGATTACCAAACATGCTTTCGGCATTACCAAACCTATCCAATCACAATCCGTTCACATTACTCATCAAAGCCATCCTATAGGGATTGGACAATCATGCCACAAGGTCCATTTAACCCAATACCTCACCAAACCCCATTTACTTGAGTTTGGGCCCCCATTATCCCTCCTTATACTAAAAAGCCCAAATTAACCCCAGATCATATGCTTTTAGGTAATTACCAAACATGCTTTCGGCATTACCAAACCTATCCAATCACAATCCGTTCCCATTACTCATCAAAGCCATCCTATGGGGATTGGACAATCATGCCACTAGGTCCATTAGGCCCAATACCTCACCAAACCCTGTGGACTTAAGTTTTGGGACACCATTGTCCATCTTTGTACTAAAAAGCGTAAATTAACCCCAAATCATATGCTACTAGGTAATTACCAAACATGCTTTGGGCATTACCAAACCTATCCAATCACAATCCATTCCCATTACTCATCAAATCAATCCAATGGGGATTGGACAATCATGCCACTGGGTTCATTAAGCCCAATACCTCCACCAAACCCTATTGACGTGAGTTTTGGGCCACCATTGTCCCTCCTTGTATTAAAAACCTAAATTAACCCCTGATCATATGCTTTTCGGTAATTACCAAACATGCTTTGGGGATCGGACTATCATTACTCATCATTACTCATCAAATCAATCCTATGTGGATCGTACAATCATGCCACTAGGTCCATTAGGCCCAATACCTCACCAAACCCGATGGACTTGAGTTTTGGGCCCCCATCATTGCCCTCTTTGTACTAAAAAGCGTAAATTAACCCAAATCATATGCTACTAGGTAATTACCAAACATGCTTTTGGGCATTACGAAACCTATCCAATCACAATCCATTCCCATTACTCATCAAATCAATCCAATGGGGATTGGACAATCAATCGGGTCAATTAGGCCCAATATCTCACCAAACCCTATTGACTTGAGTTTTAGGCCCCCATTGCCCTCCTTGTACTAAAAATCCCAAATTAACCCCGACCATATGCTTTTAGGTAATTACCAAACATGCTTTGGGCATTACCAAACCTATCCAATCACAATCCATTCTCATTACTCATCAAAGCAATCCTATGGGGATTGGACAATCATGCCACTGGGTTCATTATGCCCAATGCCTCACCAAACCCCATTGACTTGAGTTTTTGGCCACCATTGTCCCTCCTTGTATTAAAAAACCTAAATTAACCCCTGATCATATGCTTTTAGGTAATTACCAAACATGCTTTGGGCATTACCAAACCTATCCAATCACAATCCATTCCCATTACTCATCAAAGTAATCCTATGGGGATTGGACAATCATGTCACTGGGTCCATTAGGCCTAATACCTCCCAAACCCCATTGACTTGAGTTTTGGGCCCCAATTGTCCATCCTTGTACTAAAAAGCCCAAATTAACCCCAAATCATATGCTTTTAGGTAATTACCAAACATGCTTTCGGCATTACCAAACCTATCCAATCACAATCCATTCTCATTACTCATCAAATCAATCCTATGGGGATTGGATAATCATGCCACTAGGTCCATTAGGCCCAATACCTCACCAAACCCCATTTACTTGAGTTTTGGGCCCCATTATCCCCTCCTTGTACTAAAAAGCCCAAATTAAGCTCATATCATATGTTTTTAGGTGATTACCAAACATGCTTTCGGCATTACCAAACCTATCCAATCACAATCCGTTCACATTACTCATCAAAGCCATCCTATAGGGATTGGACAATCATGCCACAAGGTCCATTTAACCCAATACCTCACCAAACCCCATTTACTTGAGTTTGGGCCCCCATTATCCCTCCTTATACTAAAAAGCCCAAATTAACCCCAGATCATATGCTTTTAGGTAATTACCAAACATGCTTTCGGCATTACCAAACCTATCCAATCACAATCCGTTCCCATTACTCATCAAAGCCATCCTATGGGGATTGGACAATCATGCCACTAGGTCCATTAGGCCCAATACCTCACCAAACCCTGTGGACTTAAGTTTTGGGACCCCATTGTCCATCTTTGTACTAAAAAGCGTAAATTAACCCCAAATCATATGCTTTTAGGTAATTACCAAACATGCTTTGGGCATTACCAAACCTATCCAATCACAATCCATTCCCATTACTCATCAAATCAATCCAATGGGGATTGGACAATCATGCCACTGGGTTCATTAAGCCCAATACCTCACCAAACCCCATTGACGTGAGTTTTGGGCCACCATTGTCCCTCCTTGTATTAAAAAACCTAAATTAACCCCTGATCATATGCTTTTCGGTAATTACCAAACATGCTTTGGGGATCGGACTATCATTACTCATCATTACTCATCAAATCAATCCTATGTGGATCGTACAATCATGCCACTAGGTCCATTAGGCCCAATACCTCACCAAACCCTATGGACTTGAGTTTTGGGCCCCCATTGTCCCTCTTTGTACTAAAAAGCGTAAATTAACCCAAATCATATGCTACTAGGTAATTACCAAACATGCTTTGGGCATTACCAAACCTATCCAATCACAATCCATTCCCATGACTCATCAAATCAATCCAATGGGGATTGGACAATCATGCCACTGGGTCCATTAGGCTCAATACCTCACCAAACCCTATTGACTTGAGTTTTAGGCCCCCATTGTCCCTCCTTGTACTAAAAATCCCAAATTAACCCAGATCATATGCTTTTAGGTAATTACCAAACATGCTTTCGGCATTACCAAACCTATACAATCATAATCCAATCTCATTACTCATCAAAGCAATCCTATGGGGATTGGACAATCATGCCACTGGGTCCATTAGGCCCAATACCTCACCAAACCCCATTGACTTGAGTTTGGGCTCCCATTATCCCTCCTTGTATTTAAAAGCCCAAATTAACCTCAGATCATATGCTTTTAGGTAATTACCAAACTTGCTTTGCGCATTATCAAACCTATCCAATCACAATCCATTCCCATTACTCATCAAATCAATCCTATGGAGATTGGACAATCATGCCGCTGGGTCCATTAGGCTTAATACCTCACCAAACCCTATTGACTTGAGTTTTGGGCCCCCATTGTCCATCCTTGTACTAAAAATCCCAAATTAACCCAGATCATATGCTTTAAGGTAATTACCAAACATGCTTTCGGATTACACAAACCTATACAATCACAATCCATTCTCATTACTCATCGAAGAAATTTCAATGGGGAATGGACAATCATGCCATTGGGATCCATTAAGCCCAATACCTCACCAAACCCCATTGACTTGAGTTTTGGGCCACCATTGTCTCTCCTTGTATTAAAAAATCTAAATTAACCCCTGATCATATGCTTTTCGGTAATTACCAAACATGCTTTGGGCATTACCAAATCTATCCAATCACAATCCATTCCCATTACTCATCAAAGTAATCCTATGGGGATTGGACAATCATGCCATCATTGGGTCCATTAGGCCCAATACCTCACCAAACCCCATTGACTTCGAGTTTTGGGCCCTATTGTCCCATCCTTGTACTAAAAAGCCCAAATTAACCCAAGATCATATGTTTTAGGTAATTACCAAACATGCTTTCGGCATTACCAAACCTATCCAATCACAATCCGTTCACATTACTCATCAAAGCCGTCCTATGGTGATTGGACAATCATGCCACTAGGTCCATTAGGCCCAATAATTCACCAAACCCTATGGACTTCAGTTTTGGGCCCCCATTGTCCCTCTTTGTGCTAAAAGCATAAATTAACTCCAAATCATATGCTGTAAGGTAATTACCAAACATATTCTGGGAATTACCAAACCTACTAATTGGAGGATGTTCTCCCAATCACAATCCATTCCCATTACTCATCAAATCAATCCTATGGGGATCGGACAATCATGCCACTAAGTCCATTAGGCCCAATACCTCACCAAATTTCATTGACTTGAGTTTTGGGCCCTCATTGTCCCTCCCTGAACTAAAAAGCCCAAATTAACCCCAAATCATTTGCTTTTGAAAGTTACCAAAACATGCTTTGGGCATTACCAAACCTATTCAATCAAAATCCATTCCCATTACTCATCAAATCAATCCCATGGGGATTGGATAATCATGCCACTAGGTCCATTAGGCCCAATACCCTCACCAAACCCCATTTACTTGAGTTTGGGGCCCCCATTATCCCTCCTTGTACTAAAAAACCCAAATTAAGCCCAGATCTATGCTTTTAGGTGATTACCAAACATGCTTTCGGCATTACCAAACCTATCCAATCACAATCCGTTCACATTACTCATCAAAGCCATCCTATGGGGATTGGACAATCATGCCACTAGGTCCATTAGGCCCAATACCTCACCAAACCCCATTTACTTGAGTTTGGGGCCCCCATTATCCCTCCTTATACTAAAAAAGCCACCCTGGATCATATGCTTTGTAGGTAATTACCAAACATGCTTTCGCATTACCAAATCTATCCAATCACAATCCGTTCCCATTACTCATCAAAGCCATCC